>JALPQI010000231.1:0-506888 GCA_025490895.1 Thaumatotibia leucotreta
GTGGACTAACATAGGCTGAGGATGATAATGATGATTTATGTCAATGTTTCGCAAAAACGCAAGATTTCATTATTAAGTTGTATGTATGACGTGTTAATCGACAAATCGCTGGACGTAGGCCTCTCCTACTATGTGTATAGACGCATTAGGAGGTAAATGCCCATAATCGCCACGCTGGGCAAGCGGATTGGCTATCGCAGTAATGTGTCCACTATGATGTTGATGACGCTGCTGCCCATCATCAATCTTTTAAAATAAGGATTAATCTATAACTGTCAAAAGTTCATTCTTACATCTCGCAGACCATAGGAATTATCTAACGAGAATCAGAAGGGGATTCAAGAGTACTGTAATGTTCCAGTCACATTTTTGCTTAAGTTTCTTGTGGGTTAGGTCTTATAGGTTGTATCTATAAAGGTAGTACAGTACTTACAGGATTCGTGTTTCCGAGGTTCCCCTGCCATTCCCTGACAAGTCCGCCGTCCAGCGCAGAGACAGCGGCTGGGGGCAACTGTCAAGGACAATGCTGATACCCTGTAATTACCTACATAACATTGCTTTGCAAATACGGAAGCCGTTAAATTATTCAAAAATAGTAGTACCTACCTATAGGTAAGAAAGAGCTCTCCTATCGAGCATACATGAGTTGGCAAGTATTAAGTTACGTTTTACTCGATACGTAGAACAGGCTATCGCGCTCGCTCGTAAATAAGTGTGAGCGCGTATCGAGTAAAACCTAAAGTAACCGGTACTCATCAAAATCATGGTACGGCTACAGTACTCGTGTTACCGAGGTTGCACTGGCATTCTGACATGTCCGCCGTCCAGCGCAGAGACAGCGGCTGGGGGCAACTGTCAAGTCAATGCTGATACCCTGTAATTACCTACATAACATTGCTTTGCAAATCTAGAATTTTCTGATTTTATGTCTAACGGGTGTGATCATTGTTAACCGACTTCGCAAAAGGATTCTCATTTCGACAGATTTTTTTTAAGTTACTGGATATGTCGGAGAATGTTTTTTTTTTGAGAATAAACCGATTTTTTTTATCCTATGGGAATAATCTCGAGATGGTCCCGTTGCCACCAAGTAGTGGTCTGATGATGGGATCTAGGAAAAAACGGTTGAAGTCGGTTTTTTTTATTTAGTGACTAAATACTGTGTTATTACCTCTTCGTTAGTTGATTTCAAGCCAATAATTATTCATGGATTGCTAAACTTACAGAGAAAAGCAAAACATTTTACAGTGCCAATGAGAAGTAGGTAAATAACTACTTTCAGTGCTCATGTTACATACTTACTGTTCAAATTTTCCATAACAAGAAATAAATAAAATAATAATAAATCAAAATCATCTAGTTATTACTGCACGGTGTAATTTATCTTGCAAATTATAAAATGTGATGTTATCTGGGCAAAGGAACCACATTATCGATGGCGCTTACGTTTCGCGGCATTGTATTTTTATTTGCATATATCCTACCTACGAACTTATGAACATATCGCCATAAGCGCCATCGACAATGTGGCCTTTTGGCCAGATGACATCAAAAATAAGAAAAGGGTCGATACTGAAAAGTTAAAATGAATAATGTATAATTGTGTATTAACTTCATTATAGCCTTATTTCATATTTTTAGTCTTTATCAATATTTACTGTAAGACTGTAGTCTTAACTAAAATAGCTATCAAATGACACAAATGATCAACCTAATAGTTACACATACAACCCCATTAACTATAATTTTGTACGATTAAGATCAAACAATATTATTAGGTACTATGTCGAACCAGGTTAGCCTGGCTCGATCATAAATAGCATCGAAGTGCTATTTCCGGCTGAGCCAAAATCATTTAATTCTCGATACGAAAATATCTTAACCGCCAATTCTTGGATAATACTGTTTCAGAGAGCAATATCTATTATACTTCTGTGGCCCTAGAGAAAAATAGTAGTGAACTGGCCTTTATTTAATGATGTGTTTACTTATGCACTTGCATTAACCCTATTATAAGGTTTGAAAAAGGGTATAATACCATTTTTCACAAGCCTCAGGGAGTTGAACAGTCGCCATTAGATATATCGTAGCGTCCGAAGCGCTCAAAGACTAGCAACTAAAACTGGCACTTCATCAGTTATTCAGTGAGGATGGCATTTGCAACAGTACTGGAATATTGGGTGCTAAATAATTCCAATTTACATGGTAAATATCCCGTTTTAACTACTAATAATGTTAATGGCCATGTACGCCATGTGGTGACGGCAGTAAGAATACAAATTTTGTCACCACCCCAACTCCTCCTGCGGGTGTCATAAGAGTCGACTAAGGGATTGAAGTGTCACTGACCATTATTTGATGATGGGCAGCAGCGTCATCATAGTGGACACATTACTGCGGTCGCCAATCCGCTTGCCCAGCGTGGCGATTATGGGCATTTACCTCCTAATGCGTCTTATACGCATAGTTAATAGGAGAGGCCTACGTCCAGCAGTGGACTGTGACAGGCTGATGACACGACGGCGTGATGTTAATGACCATGTTAATGTTAGCTTAACACCTTCACGGACACTACTCCAGACACAATAGAAAGAACAATGGAATCACGTCTATAGGCGTTGAGTGTCCGGGAAGGTGTTAAAAACCAACAAAATGTCGGTTACAACTTTTTGTACTGCAACAGTTTGGGTAGTTAGAGATAGATAAATACGATGATCAGCCGCGATGGCTCCATTAAATGTATTTGGTAGCTTGTCTGTCAAGGTGTCACATTTGTCGTGTGGCGTAAAACTTGAGAGGTGGCGGATTCTCCTACTCATACTCATTTATTGGCAAAATATAATGACAATTTTACATGTAATGTCAAAATTAACTATACAATTCAAATAAATTAGGATATTACATAATTTACAATAAACTTCATGTCCTGATTAAATGAAACGTTAATGTTATGTGACTGAGCCTTGTTTTGTACCTACCTACCTGACGAAGCCTGCGAAGTAGATTTAAAAGAAGGATTAATGTTATTATGAATTTTAAATAGTTGTTACTAGTTGAAGTCAATTGAAAGAACATACTGTCTACTAGTATTTTTAAGTTAAGATTAATGCCATTTAATAGTTGTTCACGTCACGAGCAGCGTCAATAGCAAATAAAACTCATAACTCACTTACTCAGGTAAAAGGTATTAAAAATTGTTTGTGTCTGTTATCGTATTTACAGTTAAAAATGTGTTGGTAAACCTTTGACCACCTAGGAAACCCTATTTGTATGCGAAAAAAAGACATTTCTCCTTGACCTATTGAAAAATTTTGTATTGAGACATAAAAATGTAGAATATATTAAGATATTTTAATTAGACATTTCAAGAACATTCTTCTTCATCAGCGTGTGTTCCGCCCACCGTTTGCCCTACTATTTCTTTACAAGTACCTTACTTACCAACATTTGTCTGCAGGATGCTTAGATTGCTTAGCCAAGTTGCCAATCGCTAGCGCTTGGTAGCGTAACGTAGTTTCCGCTCTCTGTCACTCTTGCATATTAGTGCGACAAAGACAGTTATCTGCCTTTCGTTTACGATTGACCATTAAGCGTTAGCGATTGGCAACTTGTCTAAGCACCCAGGTAACGTATAAATACGGTATAAAGACATTTGTACGGATACGCTTAGCACTCATCAATTGCAGCTAAAATAATAGGCACGAAATCATGCGCCCGCACCGCCGGAAACCGTAAACAACTTTTACCGACCTCGGGATGAGTCGTGTCAGTGACGGTACACTTTAACCTGATGGCAACTTAGACCAGTTTTTAGACTAGTATTTCTTACTTAAGTACAGTACACAGGGTGATTTTTTACTCACCGGCATTTTTAATTCTGAGGCCATATTGATGAACTTTTACTAAGGGACCGAAATCCGATTCGAGAAAAAACTGATATTCCATACATTTCCGCCTACTAATATCTCAAGTTTTTTAATTTATTGACGTTAGTTAACGTTTGCTACTGCTGCTTCTATGTGTGGACTAGCAATGTACTAAACTTCTGTAAAGTATGTTCTCGGCAGTTGAAATTTTACAAGCAATCATGCCAAAACCGTTGAATACACATGCCTTTTAATGTATATTTTATACCTTGTTTACTCAATTGTGAAATACTATATTCTTCATAACACTTTTTTTATAAGTTCTCATGGAAACATTCTCAATGAGAACGTATTCTTAAATTCTCATGAAAATTCTCGGAAATTTCCGAGTATATTCTCGCAATTTTGACAATCTTCTGCAACTTGTACATTGCTAGTCTGGACATGTGCATTACAAACTTCAAATTAAATAAACAAATCAGCAAGCTAAGTAAATATTTGCTTAAATATTATCAATTTACCACTCTCACAACTTGCCCAAACAACTGTATCTGGCATGTGGCCTACCGCTGACGATAAGTTACAGGGCCATAAATATGACAATTGTTAGCTGAACACGACTCAGGCGTACCCTGTCAGGACGCCAAGATGCCATTGCTGCGTGCCTCCTTTATATGCGCAAGCGCAACTAAGTCTAGATCTTAAACAACTGGCCAACCAGCTTGTCAGTTGCAAAAGTCTTCAAATTCAAATTTCCTATCGGCACTGAGCAACGTACTCTTCGCGTACACTTTTTGAATTTGCCGTCTTTTTCTACAGGCTACAATATAATGGTTGGTCAGACATTATTTAAAGGTGACTTTGATATAAATAATTAATTTCAATATTTTACTTTTAAAATCTTCCATCAATTGTTTGCTTCGTCCAAAGGACTGTTTCTCAAAATCTTGAGCTGTGTAGCAAATGGAAGTCTCTTTTTAAAACCATTAATGAGGTGTCTTCTGTTTGTATTATAAATTACAAGCTTCTTGGAAATGGTTTCAAAATACTTAGGTATGGCGATTCTCCTGGTTAATTATTGTACCAAAAGTGTAAATTGAGGATTATAAATACCAATTTTCTGACTAGGTACCTACTCTTTTACCTGTTGTCCCTTTTTTTGAAACTAATTTAGTGTAACAACTAACATATACCTACCTAAAGCATATCGTTTTGGTCTAATTTTTCCAGTTTTTACAAATTTGTCAGAGAACGGTTACAAATATAAAATTCTGATACCCATTTTTCACAAATGTCTACTGCAAAGGGCCTGGATAACATAAATATATGCCAGGGGAAAAGAATAGTGATAACTTTATCTTACAGATTTATTTATTGAGGGAAGATGAAACAAGCCGTTTATCTAGTATATTTTCCATCGTCGCTTCCGCACTACGACCCGCTACGACTAGGCTCAACCTTCTTGTACTCTATGGCATTCCATAGTCCATACTCGTCGTCGCCTACGCAGCGTATTTACGACGACTCTCGCAATTTATTGTATCGGTAGCAGGCAATTAGTCAGTTTACTGTGTCGTTTGTTTACTGTGGCTCGATTGATTGGTGTTATAATATCCTTGTTAGTCTGAGATGGTGTGGTGATTTAAAACCTGTACTTATATTACACTTGTTAATTCTGGTAGCTACATAGTAACACGTGGACTACCGAAGTAGTAAATTTTTACAAATTTTTGAATATTTTAAAAATGATCACATTATGCTAATGAAAAATTGTATGAACGTTAGTCATGGTTAATGTACTACATTTCAAGAGACACAACAATCTGAAGTACGCTTTTGTTGTTTAATAAATCGATTTTAACAAACCAGTGTCTAAATTATATTTTCGTTCACCACCGTAATTCCGCGCTTATAAGCTTGACGCAAAATTCGCAGTGCATCAGGTGTACCATGTCGTCTTTAATATTAATGGCGTTATTTACATTCATTGATTATTTACAAAATTAAAAATTGTGGAAAAAATTTAAAAAATATCTCTCGTAAAATAGTTTTTTTTTAAATTCTGATTTATTAAATCCAAATATTTTATACTCAAAGAAACTACTTTAGTACTACTATTGAATAGTGAAGGTTTTGTCTCTAAACCTTTTCCCCCGGATGAACGGGATAATCTCGAAAACTGTCTAACTGGACGAGAACATATGCGTCGGGGCTCGTATATATTCAAGTCCTAGTGTACCAAAAGAAGGAGATAAAACTGTTTTACGTAACTACAACCCTGCACAGTGCACACCTTCTCAACTAGATATCATTGACAAACATCAAGAAGATTTATGCGTTTCACACCTTTCAACATATTCCCTCAATACAAATATATTAGCGGTAGCCTTTAGAATTGCATAAGTACCTATCATAAACTTTATTCCGATTATGGAAATGAACGAACAGTATTAACCGAGTTCAAAGCTTATCGACTCTGAAAAGGCATTCGATTCGATTGAGATTTTGGCGTATGCGTATGGCCACAGAATATATAAGGTAGTATGGTGTATAATAATTATGTTGACAGCTGTATACAGAAATTGATCAGGTACTTCATAAAACATAATCGATTTTGTTAACTGCAGGTGAAAGAATGGTAAGAACAACATGAGGGATCAAGCCGAAGTTAAAAGCATATACGGTATTTCTCGAAATAAAAGTCAAAGTTCCACACCAAACACAATAAAGATATAATCTGCCAAATAAAAAGTTTCCTACCGTCATTGTCACTTTGTTTCCATCAACAAAAGCTCGTTGATTGATAGCCGGGGGTGCCAACACAACTTCCCGTCCCTTCCGGTTGATACTTTTTTCACTTTTCACGTTTCCGGTGTCAGCTGTCACGAAAACACGACAGTGCCCGGGATTTCGTGAAATTGAATTTTTAGTTTCAGCACTTTTGCAAACACTGTTTTCGAAGCAAATGCGTAAATATGTTTTGGAAATGGAGAAAATTCTCTTTGGGGAAATATGGGAATACTTACTGCTTTTTTTCTTTTCGGAAATAATTATTAGAGGGTAATAAGATCTACTTTGAGATATCCATCCCTACTAATGGTAAAAGTATCCATGATAAGTAAACAAAATAATCTTTATTTATTACTGAATAGAGGGATCGCTTATCTGCATTTTGCAATCTTGATTTAAGAAATATTATTTCACTTTGTTCGAAATTCGTAAATGAGTTTGAATTCATAAATGATTCATGTTTGGATCTCATAAAAACTACACTTATCAAGAATGATCATCCTTGCAGTTTAATTGCAATCATCAACAGACAAAATTAATTCGTGACTTACCTAGCAATCATACAACTTAAATCACAAACGCCAAACCAAAGGATCCACCGGCCCACATGATAATCAGAGCGCTACTTCCAATAGGTTTCTTGACCAAAATTTGGTGAACTCACCTTTTATATACCTTTCCTCAACTGATCCTTGAAACTAAGCTAGAAGCAGGTCAAGTAACGCTGGCGGGAGGTTGCGTGAACAAAATTGGTTGAAGTGAACGTGTTATTTATTGTTGCTCGTTTGATGAAGTGCTGCACAAATTACTGTGAGACATGCAGATGGATGGTTGCGTCATCGTTACGGTTTAGATGCGTTTGTCATATGGAGCAATGCAGTTTGCAAAATGAGTGAGCATTTACCATTTAGACACATGTTTAAAGATTAAGATGGTATCCGTTATAATAGACAGAGAAAAAAAACTTGACACAAGATAATAAAATTTATTTACGAATTGGAACATTATTTTCTATGAGGCCAACTTTGTAAACGTTTAATTAAACTCATTATCAAAGTATTAAAGTTTTGTGTTTTGTTTTGTGAACTTTTGACATGCAGATTTCTCATTACACCTCTCTCTCTCTTTACACTTTTTTACACCTACAAATTACATTTTAAGTATTTCACCTTGTAAGTGTTGGACTTCAACATTATTTTTCATAAAAACTACAACAACGTTACCTACGTTACTTGCTTATACCGAATATATACCTAATCCGTTTAAAACGATTCATGTCGCACCAACTAAAAAACCGGCGAATTTGTTAACCCAAACGGCACAAGTTACCCCTCAAATCCGGCGAACTTCACGCAATCTACGTCACTTCCCTAACCTAAGGAGCAGTGACTGGCAATCTTGAGGAAAACAGGAAAAGAAGGAAAAAAAGCGTGTTCCTCTCGAGATATCAATTTAGAGGAAATTACAGGCTAATCTGTCACATCAAGATACGCCCGGGGCAAGTAATCCGGTCTCCCCTATTTCTTTTTTCGCGGGACTTTTTTCACAAGGGGACAATCTTGTTAATTTATCAACTGCTTGTTGAGCGTTTAAGCGATTTTTGACGTAATTGTTGGTAATGCGAAGGAAAAGTTTTTTGGTCATTTACGAAGGGTTGGACGTGATGTGGTTTCTTTCCCTATTTTATTTAGGTTTATGTAGGTGCATTACGGAAATATTAATCAAAATTAGTGGGTTGGTAATGAATGACTTAGGAGTGTACTTAATCATTTTAGGGATGGAAATTGATAAAATGCCAAAACAATGTAGCGGCGAGCTCAGTTCATTTCAATTATTTATTTCAGAAAACAATGTACATTGGATTTGAAAATATATTTAACCTTTTGGACGCCAACGATTGATATATTGGTACCGCAGGTTCAACGCCAAAGACCGATATATAAGTCATGGTCAACAGAGCAATAAGTATAAACCGCTACGCATGTGCGTAAAGTTCTAATTCAGTTTTAACATTTTGTTGACATGGCGTCTGCGTGACAGCTTTTGTATTTGACGTGGCTTCGAAAAGTTTAAGCTTCTAATATAGCTTGCAACATACTTAATATATTTTTGTTTTATTTGCATGTGCTTCAGATGTATAAAATATCCATCTATTTTGACAGGTAAGTTGATTTATTCCAACCAGAGCTATTGATAGTTGATACATGACATGGGTGTGTTTGATATCTACCAATTTACATTTACCGACGCTAAGCAGACATTTTGCTAAACGACTTTGTAACTTACAGATTTCGTAATTAATACATTCCTCATCGAACCCGTTGCTCGAAATAATTTTGACTATAAACTAAACGCACACACCCATTGTAATGGAAAACATAACAAGCTTATAAAAATCCAAAATACAACAGCTCACTCCCTCCAAAAAAATAATCCCGTCTTTCAACAAAAAGGCCGTTTAAAAAGACAAAGTATCACTTCTGAGCGTCCCCTCGCCAAATCTCTTACCATAGATCCCAGAGGATTGCACTTTTTTTTGTTTTTTTTCTTTTTTACGAGTCGCGGGATTAGTACACGCTAGCCGATGTAATTGGTTCATTGTTCCTGGCCGGTATTTAATGATTGCCCTTTTCGATTTTCTTTTGTTTTCTGATTGGCATTGTTGCTCTATTTTTTTTAAGGAGCGTATTTGGCGATGTAATGGCATTGGTGGTAGGGATTTTTCTCGTTTATGCATTTTAGAAGTGATTCTTCTTTACGTATTTTTACTGACAAATACCACAGATTAAATACACAGATACTAAGTTGACGGCTTATAAAATACCTAATAAAATTATGTTCTATTAAATGTGTATATTAAGTATCTATTTCAATTACAGTTTTATACCACTTAAATAATGTCTATTTTGTAAGCCCTTTTAGTAAAGCGTCCCTTTTTGTCGCTGACCATAAAGACGGAATTAGGTTGCATATCTTTGTATGTAGGTATGAATTAACTGGTTAGTTTTTATTCCAGTGACAAAGTGGAACGTTTTACTAAAAAGGCTCACATTTGTAGGTAAAAACCAGATCAACATTGCGAGACAATACATTGACAGGTAGATAGTACCTTGTGCTTGTGTTCGACACCTTAGTGTGTCAATTTTATCAAAATAGCACAATATTAATATTAATATTAACAAAAGGCTTTGTTGACTACGGTCGCCTAAAAAGCGAATCTGTGGCTAACAAATAGGTAGGCTTCCATCATAATCGCCGCAATCGAGAATTAATTCCATCGAAGCCTCCACAGCCATGTCAAAGTATTATAAAACATTATTAGACATTAAAATTTAACAACTCCCTCTCGCACAATTTGCTTTAAAGCCTATCATTAATAATTATTTGATGCTCGGCAAACAGTAAAAGCGTAATAAAATCATAAATTCCGATCGACCAGACTAATCAGCTTATACGAGCTTAAAATGTAAAGTTCGCTAAATAAGAAAGTCTTCGTTTGACGATAACGAATGCTGGATATTGTATTTGACAGCTGGGTCTAAATCATTTTCGTTGGCTTATTTTGTGTCCCTAAAAAACGGGACGCAGTGGTGATTTTTGCATGAGAGGATGTGTTTTTTTGTTATTAATTTCTAATGTATGGATTAAATTACGCTGATTTTTTGTTTTATATACTGAGTTGAAACAGCAACTAAAAGCGTGACAGAGTGGTATGAAACAAGACAACGAAAATAATTTTAACAGCTTACGACATCAGACAGGATCATAACGACGGCGATACTCGCCCAGCTATCAGCTATCATCGCCGGGCGAGTAACGCCATGTCTCTTTTATTTACAAGGGAGTGCGTATCTTTTGTTCGTGTTTATAGCCGATAGTTCATAGTTTAGTATCTCGCGGTGAGACCAGTGCCTAAGGGTCGATTAATAAAATACGCAGCAACTTTTTTTTTATATGGCTCCTTTTTCTACTGCCAAAGGTTGTTGAACAAAAATACACACTATTATAATTAGTAGGTATGACTAACATTCGTAACACAATGGACGCGATCGTCTATTTTTTTATTAAGTCCTTAACTATGTACTTTTTTTTCTAATCTACTCAATGGAATATGATTTGTACCTACGTACGCTATCACTATCAGTTAAATAGCTACCTTATAGATACTCGTAGGAGCAGATAATGGCCTAAGCAGTAGCACTATACTTATTTATGGTGAACCCACACTGGATTTTATTTCTGTCATATATAGTTATAAAACAAAGTGTAACACGGACGATGTTTATAGTATACTAGAATGTCAAAGATGATGTTATATAACATTTTGTAAAGTCAAATGATCAGCACCATCAACTATCAAGTAGGTACCTACAGTCAAGGGCAAAAATATGTATACACTTTTGCACCTTATTTTTACGGCATAAGATAAAAAAATGTATACATATTTATGCCCTTGACTGTACCTACTAATTATTCCGAATGTTCCTATTCTGTAATCCTTGCAAATAGCACAACTTGTTGAGTTATTTTTTAGGGTTCCGTAGCCAAAATGGCAAAAACGGAACCCTTATAGATTCGTCATGTCCGTCTGTCCGTCTGTCCGTCTGTCCGTCTGTCACAGCCAATTTACTCGGAAACTATAAATGCTACAGTAATGAAATTTGGTAAGGGTATGTGTTGTATTAACCGCTACAGGATTATGATACTAAATTGTAAAAAAAACCATTGGGGTGGGGGCCCTCCATACATGTAACTGGGGGATACAAAAATTTTTTTAGTTGTATATAAGCGTGTGGGGTATTAATAGAAAGGTCTTTGAAAATGATATGAAGGTTTATACATTTCATTTTTATTTAAGCAAATCATTTTCGAGATATCAGCTCTCAAAGTATGAAAAATGTGTCCCCCCCCCTTTATTTTTTAAACTACGCGATATAAAATTCTAAAAAAAATATATGTTATGCACATTAATAAACTCTATCAACGATTTTTGGTTTGATTAAATTACCTCCTATAGTTTTTGAAGTAGGTTGATTTAACTGTATTTTTTTAATAATAAATTGATAATGGTACGGAACCCTTTGCGCGCGAGTCCGACTCGCACTTGGCCGGTTTTTTTGTGTAATTATTTTGACAGTAGTGGATGGTAATAGATTTTTATTTTATTTTAAGGTCGACTTGCTAATGACAATCTCGGGTTAAGTATACACGCGAGCTTTGGAATATTAATGTCAGAAATGTACGGACTAAACCATTAACCCCGTGTTAGCTGGCTAGCCATAAAGGCCCGGCCACGACATTGGTCTAAGGCGACCAGCGGCGAGCGAATCCATGAGTTGGAGTGGGATACCGATATGGGTACTCCCTCTCGCACGTATGGTTTTCCGCTAAGCCGGTCGCCTTAGACCAATGTCGTGACCGCGGCATAAATGGGGCTAAAAGTAACTTAGGTAGAAACAACAAACAATTGGTAAAATATCGTTTAAACACGTAAACCGCATGCATTAATTATCGAGTTCGCGCCCACGCGGGTCGACATCGACACGGCGATCAACCCTCTATCGACCAGGCGACACATCTGCCGCCACACCCCGCACGGAAATTACGAGCGATCGAATGGATGACGCTAAATTATTATCATACCTGGGATAACTGGGGGCAAGTTATAGGGATTTGATATCGATTAAAAAGATGTCGATATAATTATAATAAAAGATGTGCTTATTGAGCATTCTCGATTACAGTACAGAGGTTCGATGTCATATCTGACATCGGGCCTCTTGTATGCAGATGTCATTTTAATCAAAATGACAATTTAAATATTGATATTTTAATATGAATTGCATATTTTGAAAACTATTTTAAAATAAACGCGTAACTACCCGTTTAAATTTATTTTTTATTTTAATTGAAGAGTAAGTACCTAATATTTATTTATGCCGAATAACATTTTGATGTTGTCATTCACAGTAACATCGATATATTTTTAGTCGATAAAATGTTTTGCTACATCTCTTTCGTATAAATGCCCCGAATTATCCCAGGTATGATTATTATTGAGTTTGTACCTAATTGTTATGGAGTGGTATCAATCCTTGTAAGGCCAACAAAATTTACCCATAACGACACATGACGTCATATTTTTCAAATAAATGTGAATTTTACTTTATAGATCTTAAAATTAAAAATAAAATTTTCTTTTCTGACTGACTTATCTTGTCCTACAAATAAAATGGGCCTTACGAAGCTACCTATAATGCACAAACGACAGTAAGTAAAATGGTAAAGATTTTCGACTGAGTTGATTTTTTTCTTTTTCTTTCTCTCTTTCTATCTTTCTTTCTTTCTTTCTAGAACACTCATTTTATTTCCATAAGACATTATCAATACAATCAGATATCATCATATCACATCTAGGTAAAGGCAATTAATACTGTGCAGCTTAGTAAAAAAAACTAGCCGTATGGTGGCGGTAGTAAGAATACATTTGTCACCACTCCAACTCTTCCCGCCTGTCGCAAAAGTCGACTAAGGCATTGCAAGTGTCACTGGCCATAGGATATTTTTAGAAATATTTTCCATTCTCATCAAGAACGCAAGAATACTGCACTGAAATTACTATAAAATTTACGAAGTCTGATCATAATACCTAAAGCAAAAATACCTTAACAAGATTAACTTCAATTAAAATGAACACTAACTTTTAGACATTATTTTGGAGCTACTACGTATAACATAAAATTACTACTATACCACTATTTTCCACTGTTAGATAATTAATTATCAGACCGTTAGTTATCAAATTCAAAAATATTCACATTTCTGAAAGAATCATTTACGCAATATCTTCTATATTGAAGAGTACCTAAAGTAAAAAACGTTTTTAATATTTACATTCAAAATTACTCACAGATTTCCTTGCTCTTTCAATTTCGTCGTCGCCATCTTTATTAGACTTATAAAGTAAACAAATTAAACAATCCCCTTTGCTAATGGCGCCTTCTTCATTCGTTTTAAGCTTTTGATCAATATTGGTTTTGAATTACATTCGATGACAGCTTGAAAAAGATTTTATCAATATAACTCGTATTGTTTTTAGAGATTTTTTTAGATTTCAGATTAGTCAAAGTTCGTTTTGTCTATCGATGAAATTTTACATTATAAGTATTTATTACTATAGCAACACAGTGCAGTGGTAGGTATCAAGCAACTATTTGCATAGGTCCAATACCTAGTACCTAAATCGATCATTATTAGGCTAGTTACTCAAAAAAAAACTATAAAAGATGAATGCTAATTTGGTTCTGAATAATTGGTGTACACTCAATCAAGGAACCCTAGGCTACTCTAGAACCGTATCAAAATGAATTCTAACTTGAAATGTCTTACAATTTGATTGATAACATTACTTTGACATGGTTCTTGAGTGGCCTAAGGTTTCAATTGAGTGTGCACAAACAGCTTAGTACATATTCATTTGCTAGTTTCGATAGTTGGCACTACAGAGCTGCTAGTTCTTGTGAATCTGTACTTCTTCTTCTTTTTTAGCCTTTTTCAACCATTTCGGTGAAGGCCTCCTTCAATGCTTTCCAGTCTCTCCGGCACCGAGCCACATGCATCCAATTTACGCCCGCGATCCTCTTCACGTCATCTTTTCAGCGCATTTGTGGCCGTCCTTGCGGGTGCTTCTCTCCCCATGGCTTCCACTCAAGCAGACGTTTGCACCAGGATCTCTCATTACTAGCAACGTGTCCGGCCCACTATCACTTCAACTGCGCTACTCGCTTAGTTACATCAGCGACTTTACTATGTGATATTCCTACCAGCTTTCTTTCCACTGCTCTCTGAGCTACTTCCAGTTTGTGGATGACTTCTCTTATGAAAACCCAAGTTTCGGCACCATGAGTACTCATGGAATCTGTACTTAAATTCCTTCATATATCTATAGGTACGATACAATTTTAGACATAATAAATGTACCCGAACATTACCCAATAACCGTACCGATTCGCAAATTTTAATATCCGCCTGTGATCACTGACGCGTAACCATCTATCCTAACATTATTGCAAGCATCCACAACCAAAACATCACATTCTTCCCCCAAACCTAAAGACTTACGACCTTTTTGTAGTGCGAATATGATTTAGACTGGCAATTGTTTCGGTAGCTCGGGGCATGACAGCTCTTTGGCTTTGACTTTTAATCAGTTAGCAAATATTTAGCCCTGCATATTGAGAAGGCCTGTGTAATTGCATCAGGGAAGTCATGTGGATGAGTTTCGGATTGCGGACGGTTGAATGCGTTTTGATATGTCGCATACCGGTTGTTTAGGATTAGCGGGTAGATTGGTCTGTGTTGACAATTGTTTGATGTTGGTAATCGTTTCAATGTTTTATTTGCGCATCGGTGAGTTTAAGCCGTTGTTTGTTTTATTTAGTAATTAATGTATTACTGGTACACAGTATATGCATGTCAGGAAAAGCAGTTCAAAAGATTATTTAATCACATTGATGAAGTAACATCCAAATTTATATACGATAAATAGTCAAGTATTTAACCCTTAATAGGGCATGAGTCACACCTACATTTCATTGGCGTTTCAGTGACAGAATACGTTTCAAAAAGTGGTGCCTTTACCTACCTGTCCTAAACGGTAAATAAACGTAAAGTAGGTAAGTAAGTTTTAATAACTCCATGAACGATTTCCTAGGAAATATAGTAAAATAATTGCATTAAATTATTGACTGGAATATGCGTAGGCTACCTCCTAAACTTACAACGAAATGGATTCTCATAATTAAATAAGTACCTACTTAATTACTTAGGTGTAGGTATTTCTACCTATGAGATATGATATGACACGCAGAAAGCGTAAAACCACAATACCGAAATGCACGCCAGTAAAGCAACAGGAAGTACTTAAACCATAGTTTGTACAAACTACTACTTGTGTTTGTAGGACGAAGCATGTTATAGTTATATCCGTAAAGTTAGAAGTAGGTATTCATAAAAAATACACATCACATATCCTCTTTTCCTTAACCAATGATTTGTCCACGTCCCGGGCGCCTGCAATCACGACGCAATCAGACTTGTCACGAATGTGGACGCAGAGTGCAGACGTGAGCAATCATTGCAATCACTGCAATCACTGCAATCATTGGACACCGAGCAGGTAAACATGTTAGCGCGTGACGCTACTGGCGGGGTAGGGTTTATAAATATTGATTTGGTAATACGGTGTGGTGATGTCAGTCAAAATACTTTTGTCACACTGAAAAAATGCTAAGTTGGATTTATCAGATCTTGTGTAACTCTAACCGGAAATTAAGGTTGATTGGGTCCTATCACATTTTTTTTTATTTTACCAAACTTTTTATGTTGGCATTCTACTAAATTAATTTGGTTGATTACACCAGTTTTTTGTTGATTTCACCAGTTGTTTGGTATAATGTACAATGTTCTTTGTTGATTTAACCAGAACTCTGGTATCGACTTCAACCTTACTAGTTTTGAAAATTTGATAGCAAGGATTTGTTACATATAGGTATCAAAGTTTCCTCGTAATATAGAGTCACTGACTATTCATTTATTTATCCATATGGCGATTATGGACATTTACCTCCTAGGAGAGGCCTAATACGTCCAGAAGTGAACTGAAAGAGGCTGATGATTTATAATATTATATGAAGCTATTGAAGCTGGAGTGCGATTTTTGAATTTCACCGATGATACTGAGATCACTGGTGACTAAAATTATCACCTGTGATTTGAAGTCACTGTCTTCCAAATGCCGTATTTTTGATTCTCACACGTTCTTTACCAATATGCAGAAATTATACAATGTTAGTCATAGACAATTATCCTGTTACGTTCCTTTTTGCGCAGATGTGGTAATGTTGCCCTTAGTATCGATTTTTATTTTTCATACTTCCTATAACTCATATTAGGTTCTGTCAAAGTGGTCGAACGCAAAACGGAGTGTCAATGTCATTTGAAGAGTTTTGAAAGATGGCAGATGTCATTAAGTCAACTGTCAAAAATAGTCGCACGGTGATTTCATATCGAGTGGGTGGGGGCACTCGTAAAGCGTTATCAAGTTATCATAGGTATGACAATTCTAGTCACCGATGAATGACATTTCAAAAATACGAACTTATGGGAAATCACTTGTTTTCGGTGAGAATAAGTCACTGGTTAAGTTCAAAAATCGCACCCCTGACCTTTCCTGCAGTCAGCATCAAAACTTCGCTACCTATTTGCTTTACTTAGGTACCTAATAATTACATGAAAAAGTCATAAGTCTGTATTGCAAGGGAACAAGCATAATTATATTCGCAACATCATTATTTACAATTCCTATAGATTCCATAAATAAACGAAATGAGTACCGTATATCTAGAACCACGCAAGTTTCGCACTTAATCCTGTACTAGCTAAGTGTTTTCAGCACTAAGGATTTGGGTAAAAGGGTTCACCGAAACCCTTTCAACCCGTCGCATTCCTCGGTGTATTCCATCTAGAAGCGATTCACAAAGGTCGGCTGTCCGTTCGACCCCGCATTACAGTTTGAGAGCCCACGTATGGACACGGGTCGAACGTTTAGCTGTTAAGGGGAAGGTTTGTTAAATGAAACCAAGTTTTTGTAACTTACAAAAGTTTATTTAACTAGGGTAATATATTATTAAACATGTGTTAAATGAGATCAATTTGATAGTTATATCAATCTTATCTTATTGGTGGGGCCCTTACAGATACACTTCGACCCATTGGGATCTTTTGTGTAAATAGTTATATCAATAGTACATTGTGCATCTAGGGAGATATATATGTGCGGTATTACTAACGAGAATGTTAGAATACTTTTAATGACTCGAGTTAATATTCTGCGTACTGAGCGTGATGCATACAATGTTTTTCATCACACTTGCGAGCAAAAAAAAGTTTTAAGTCAAAATATAGGTACCTACCTATACTCCCGCGATGCATGCAAGCAATGGCGCGCTTAGACAGCAAATGTGATGAAAATTAAGTTTTATACCTTATAAAGTGATTTGTTAGGTATAGTTACTGGTACCTATGATATGCAAAGTAATTTGATGGTTAAATATTTCAAAATATACATTTTTCAGTGTACAACAGCCTATACATCCTAGTTGTCTAATTTAGTAAACAACATTATGAGTATTATGACCTCCAAATACACTTTTCTGCTCTTGAACTATGTGTGCCATGTTTGTGTATATTAAGATACCTGCAATTTAGTCAAAAGTTATTTATTCCCATGGAATTAATGCTCTAGGTACAGGTTTAGTCATAAGTTAGGATCGAATCGCGATGTGTGAGTGCCATTGACAAGCCGAACCTAAACTGAATCGCATTTAAGAGACCATGGTAGCCCCCAGGTCTTAAATAGTATAGGTAGATAAATAATTCATCAAGAGATACAGGCCTGCCACCACGAACACCAAAATTCGTAAATTTCGGGGATTCGTCTCTGTCACTCCAACCAAGGTGTCATTAGAGTGATAAAGAAGAATCCCCTAAATTTGCAAACTTCAGTGTTAGGGATAGCAGGGTGCTTAGCCAAGTTGCCAATCGCTAGCGCTTGCTAGCGCATCGTAGTTTTCCCTCTTTATCGCACTATTATGAAGGAGTGACAGAGAGGGAAAACTACGATGCGCTAGCAAGCGCTAGCGATTGGCAACTTGGCTAAGCATCCTGGCCAGACTATACATATAAATATAACAATACATATACAAAACTCTTTTCATCACACCTGTTCGGTAAGTGCGCCAATACGCTGCGGTGATGCTCGCCGTAGGTGCGTCATTACGTCCTAGTAGGCCGATAAGGATTTTCATACAACATTACGTCGCACTAGCGCGCTCCGGCGCACGCCGCGCGCCGCGCCCAGATTTCTTTTATGAAAATGATGAAATTAAGTCATCCGTGATTTAGACCATTTTAGAGTAATTTTGTGAAAATATATTGTTTTATTTACTTTTTTGCATCACAGGTGTGATGAAAAACATTGTGTGTACCACGGGCGGTACAAGAATTATGAACTCGTGTGAAGTAAAGCCCGCGCCTTCGGCTTGGGCTTTACTTTCACACTCGTTCGCAAATTCTTACTTACCGCCCTAAATACACAATGTACTATTATTGCGCCCTAACACGTAATAAAAAAGTACACAAAAACAAAAGATATAAAGAAACCAGAGGTTACTAAAGGCCTATCGCTAAAAAGCGATCTCTTCCAGACAACCTTTGCGTAGAGGAGAAACGGGAGATATTAGTGTCCTCTTAACCCGTCCGCTGCCCGGTGGCTGTTTGCGCACGTCGCCGCGCCGATTGGCGCACGTACGGAATGTCATTACGCGGACATGCGCGCATACGGTACAGTCACACACAATACTGCTAGGTCTCTTGATTTGCGTATTTTCTAGCCGGCTTTGCCTTTACCGCATCATTATCACCAAAATCATTTTCTCTCTCGCCATGCACACAATACAAGCTGTATTTGAGGAGAGAATTTGTAGTTGAGGAGAGAATTTGAAACTTTTGTTTGAATTATTGAATTGTATCGTAAAAGAAAATTGTTGTAGATTGTGATATTTATAACTTAATTGTACTCACCTTTCTGTTATGCTCCATCCATGTCCAGCGAGATATTATGTAGTATAAGTAGTTGCTCATTTTATTCAGTTGGCACGCATTCTTCGCACCTCACATATTTGTAGTTTTGTTTAGTGTAAGTGAATATTTAATGTAATAATATAGGTAATCAATCATTTTATTGTTTTGTCACAAATATAGATGACCCATGAATGATCTTGTAATAATTTAAGTGCTATTATGTGAACCCCGTGAGCAGAACCGACCATGCTGGCCGTCAATGTCACTAATGTCAGTGTCATTATTGGGGATGCGTTCCAAAATTATAATTTAACAGTGCGAGCGACGTTTCAGTCTGTATTTTATTTTTCTGTTTCCATTTCTGTATTTTAATTTATGTATGTAAGTATGTGTATTAGCAAGTGTCAGACGTGCGTGACCTCACAAACGGCCCCAATGGAAGACCAGCGCTGGGGTGTAATTACAGGCCCCAGCTTTATGCTGAATTGGGGACCGTTTTGTGGCATAATTTGTTTCTTGTCCTTTTAAATGTGTATGTTACCTTAAGTCATGTGTCACAAATAAATATTTTTTCTTTCTTTTCTTTCCATGCCCATGGCAAATCTTCCTTCAACAGCCTCTCAACACCATCCCCAAATGACGGTGCAACGACCGTCCCACCCTTGTGGGATGCGACCCGGCCACAGCTGCAGTAGCGGAAACGCGGGAGCAGCCACACATACTCCAGGAGTATCGTTTGTATATTCATTTTCTAGCCGAAAAATGTTGGTCCCATACAAGCTTTTGATTCTGAACAGAAATAGGATCGATTGGCATCAAAAAAATAGTTTGTCAATAATTACAACTTTTTCGCACGTATGTTTTTTCCAAAATCTGTAAACGCCAATCTTCAGTAATTTAAAATCGAGGGAAGGTCTTCTAAGACCGTTTTCACGTAGCTACTCTGGATCTGGTAGCTGCCCTCATTGACCCAAAAAGAATTTCCAGCCTGTATATAGTGTATATCGCATCGCTCTGTAGTACATTCGGATCACGTCTTCGATATTGATAAAAATTAAGTAGGTTTATATTTCCTAAAATGTTCCAGAAAGTTTGTATGGAAATTTCCTTTTTTGTTACCATATTCCTATACATCGCCGGTTTAAAGGCAAAACCAACTATTTCGGTAAAACATCTTTTAGCAAATACTAGTCTCTGTCTTTGGCATATAATACGATTTGTCAAAACCCACTTCAAGGAAATGGTTGGTTCTGCCTTTAACCCGACGACATTTTCGGTAACAGAAAAGGAAAGTTTCATTTCGTTTCGGACATTTTGGAAAATGTGGCGGATCTTGCTTAGCATCATTGACTCTACCAGCCTACCAGTTTTTATCAAGTCGTGATCCAAATGTACAAACTTTTTCAGAATTGCTCAGGGATCTGATACATAGGTAATTTTGAAAACATTACTTGCAAAAAATATCACATTGTAATATCGTCGTCAACTGTACTCACGTTTTCCATTGACTTCCATTCGCCTGTACTTCATGTGCAAGATGAGACAATATCAGCTGCTGCTAAAACTTTTAAATTTTATTTTACGGTACCTTTTTAAAACATCTTGCATTAACTCGCCCAATTGTACCACTTTTTACGAGATAGTTGACATGGTTAATCAAGAGCACTTTATTATGTTAATCGGTGAAACACGCAATGTAATGAAGATCGAAAGAAAAGCATGTCAAGAGAATGATTAAAGGATCATGTAGTAAGTGTGCCAGTTTTTTAGGGTAGTTTATTTTTAGATAGTCATCCAATGTTGAATTTATTTAGCAGGTAGATACTTGTATAACATAACATGCCTATGTATTTTTATGAGTTAGGCTTAGCAACATAATAGGGTTTTATGCTGTTTTATGTACAATAAAGTATTTTACTACTACTACTAAATAAATGATTGTATCTACTAGATTATTGCTTACAATTCATGAGACTAAAGAGGGCCGAAGCTGTTAAAAAGTGAAGCTTTTACTATTTTAGGCACTCACTGCGAGCTACTAAGCTATGAACTATCGGATATGAACACGAACAAAAGATACGCACGCCCGTGTAAAAAAAACGAGACACGGCGATACTCGCCCGGCGGTGATAGCTGATAGCCGAGCGAGTATCTAATTTGATTGATCTATCAAGCATTTTTTTTTTCGTAAAAAAACTAGTATCTAACCCCCTCGTTCATAAACGTCTCCCAACTTAACAAGCTGGTATTTTTTGTCCCTTTCAGTATTATCAATGTGTCTATAAAACCGAAAGGGATAAACAATACGGCACGATTATGAATAAGGGCCATAAGCCATAAGGGGGTAAAAGTTTGAGCACCACAATGTCACGCAGAATCTCGCGACTACCGCTGGCTACTGCGTCCTTATTTCCATCCATATTGCTTTATTTTTAGTAATCTAGTACCTGACAAATTGGAATTGAGACAATGCTCACGTAACCAGGGCCAAGGCTCGATCATAATAGGAGGTACATTATGGGACCAATATTGCAACCTTGGGAGTTCCGATTTTAAAAATTATTGAATCATTTGTTTTATTCGCTTTGTTTTATTTTTCTTGACATTTGGAGCCTTTCTGTGAGTAGATTTTTTTCACGGGCATTACAAGTGTATTCTAATATTGTGTTAATACAGCGATTTTCTTATAAATATATGTGAGTGAGTTTAGTAAAACGTCCCACTTTGTCGTTTGCCATAAAGCTGCTTTATCAGTTTATTCATATGGAGATACAAGGAAATCTCGTCTTTATGGTAAGCGAAGTGGGACGTTTTACTAAAAACTAAAAATATATCTCTTAAATCAAAAGTTTAATTTATTTATCTCGTCGATAGTGGCTGTTTCTAATAATCGCTAGTACTTTGCATGTCACTTAATTATGTAATTTTAAATAGTGCATTGAAATATTTATAAAATATCGATTGGAGGCAGATTAACAGTAAAAAAATCGCTTTACAATTTAAAAATCCCAGACTTACATTTATTGATTTAACATGCAATTGTTTACCTCAAAATATTTCATATATTCCAAAGTGTCTGTTTCTTTGGAAAAGTTCAGTGACAATGCAAGCGAGTGCAGTTTATAGTGCATTCCGTTTTTGATTGGTGCAATCTGCGGGATTGTTGCACGATTGTGTTAGATGTGTGGTGCCTATTTCAGTAAATCACCGCAATTTTATAGTCTTGGCTGAGGAAAAATTGACATTTCAAGAAACACCGACAATGGTTTGTAATGTTGTAATAGGTAGGCACTGAAAGTTAATTATTTATGAATAAACTTAATTATTTCGTAGAACATACATAATGTCTTGATTTTTTATTCACCGTTTAAATTTTAGAGGGTTAAATCTTATTGATGAATATTTAGTAGGTACTTTTATTAGGTAGGTATGGGACCGACATCCGAATCGATAAAAAAATCTAATGTGCCATATATTTCCGGTTACTAATATCTCAGAGTTTGTATGGAACATCAGATTTTTTTTTCTCGAATCAGTTGTTGGTCCCATAGTCAAAGTTCATCGATAATATGACCTCAGAATTTATCTAAAATTTGAACGGTGAATAAAAAATCACTCTATATGAGAAGACTATAAAGCGTTTGGTTTTTCCAGGTGAAAATTCCCAACATTTCCCATTTCATTAGAATTTCGATGAATGATCAGGTGGCCGGGAAACCGCAGAAACAGGAGGTTTGAGTTCGTCACAGGTTGGGTTCGATCCCTTAGCCTCCGGTACATTTAGGCTTTTTCTTGAGTAAGTATAAAACGTATAATATTCCGTTTATAAAATGATTTATATAGAACAGAATAATTGTTATTAGTCGGTATCGTTTTGTAATATATCTGTCAAAACGCATCGAATTACATGTCGACACTTAGTTCAGAGCGACGTCCATAAGTGCCCATAACGATACCATTCACGCTTAGCCGAGCTAAGTTATCTATACCGGTTAGACCTCAGATTAATGTATCTATGAACCTATTGAACGATGATAACCATATTGAGACTCAAACAAGTCGTGTACGTATAAACAACACGTGCACACGTACGTATCTATTTGATTCCAAATTTGAAATAATCATCTAACACAAAAACCAAACAAATGACAGTCACGTCGCATTCCATAAAAACAAATGCTTTCGACAACTTTCTAGAAGCGTAAAATAAACCCTATTGTGTAGATCAAAAGGGTCAATAAAACCGTATGTGTCGCTGGGTAACTAGAGTTGAGAAACGTTTGACATTCCGCTTGGGCCCAAATTGCAGGTTCGATGCGTCGGTAACGTTTTTCTCACACGATTCGAGAGCAAATAACTGGGTGCTGATGATATGGCAATATCGTTTCACGAGTAATGCTTGAGGTGTGGACTAACAAGTGGGACATACGGGTACAGCGTTTGAGTTACACCATGTCGATTTTGAATGCTATGGGTTTCTGTGTTTTCATCGAAGCTTCGACGCAGAAACATAATTATAAAATCCAGGTACAAAACGTTCCAGAAACGAACATAATCATATCTGGAAGACAGGCAACTCAATAGTGACCTCAATAGAGCTGGGTGAGGGTTGTTGATTAATCATGGCCTATGCAGATATCTAAACAATGCACATTAAAATAGTATATTACGACCCAAGTGCGAAACACATGAAAATCGACACGAGTTACGAATTTCGTTTTTGCACGTGTCTCGTACGACGTTTTTTAGTACAGATGGCCCTCCGAAGTTTGGGACCTGACGTAAAATGACCCACTTCTCGCACTAGAGCCTAAAAAAGGCACCATCTGTACTAAAAAGTAAGATTCAAGTATCCTTTTGTAATAACTAGTGTGTATCTGGGTGAAACAGCATAAAGGCAGCGTGACTTGGATGACCGTAACCATGGCGTTAAAAGTTGTCGCAGCAACATCTCCATGATATTGTAAAGATTTATTAACTTTTGACCGTATTTCTTGGGTCTATTCTGTTTTTCTATGCCCCTGTCATCCGCTGCGTCAGTGTGTGCCATACCTAAGTATAGCCCCGGTCTATCTGGATACAACCAATTTTCGCCTCTCATATTGGTAGCGTGTAAGTGTCGATTGCATCACGGCTTAGAAATTGATTTCGATTCTGTTCCGCCACGACGTGCCGGTTATCAAATTCAGTATGGGCATGGAGATATCAAAACTCTGTAATAGACAGTTAACTTCGTCTAGGAAAATTAAACTAAGTATGCGATATCACCCTCTGAAAAACTTCAGGCGACCCATTTGTATAAGTTATACTGAGAAATTTTTACTACAGGACTATTCCAGAAAAATGCACTGAAAAAAGTTTATTAAATGAAAAATCTTCCTTTTACTATAAGAATGTATTTATATTACTCACAAAACATGTTAAATCAAATAATGTGATAGTTAAATAAAGTTAACTTAATAACGCCGGACAGATTTGTTGCTTAGGTATAGTTATTGTTATTGCGATCTTGCGAAGTAGTTTGGTTTTTTTTCAGTATGGAAATACTTGTAAATCTCTCATACAAAAAGTCGAGCTCACGCAACCAAAAGTGTATGAAACAATTGATTTGTTTTTGCGATTTCAGCGGCCCTACCGCAAACTAGGAAATCCACAAATTTCGAGATTTTTTCTCTGTCACTCTAATCACCCCTTCTTTGGAGAGACAGAGAAATCCTCGCGTGATCCCATTCCCATAGTAAAACTTGCTCAGGCCCAGGCCATGGCTTGGACTGGTGAGTCAATAACAAACAGATAAAATAATCATCTAACATAATAGTACATTTCTTAACTAGTGCGGGAAAACTTTTTTTCGGCGAGGGTGAAAGTTGGAGCCCGAGTGAAACGAGGGCGACAATCACCCGAGTTAAAAAAAAGATTTTGCACGTGTAAGGAACGATTTTTTTCATAAGAAGTGCGTCAAAAAGAGAAATTACCGCGGGCGAAGCGTGCGCAAAGTTCGTTTTTGCGCACTAGTTAGGAAAATTAAGTTTTCTGCATGTAGAACCGTTGAGTTCAACATTGTCTAAGTAAGTCCAAAGTTTTCTTCGTTTGAATATTAATAATTTCCTATCAAATAGCTATATACCTTTTGTCGTAATCCTATTAATATGATAATGTCAACCATCCTAAAAAATTAAATCCAGGTGGTTGTGACTGCTGAGAGTTTTACCTATAGGTATATCGAAAATTGAAAACTTCGAGCAACATGACACTCTTATTGAAACGTCTTCATTAGAGTGATACAGACAAAGCTTTTTGTGCAAATAAAGAATCACTATTCTTATTCTGACATAAAATGTTTAGGAACATCTAATCTTACCAACAGATCGATACGGCGCTCATAAATTAAAACGTATCTACTAAACGGATTAACCCTAAGTGTTAAAACAAGCAGCAACTCAAACATGAAATGAGAAAGTTACAAAAAACTGACGCCCGCATTATCTTGTCACAAATGTATAACAAACTAACGAGGATCATCACACTTGACCGGACGAGACGGCGTCAAACGCCTTTTCAAACTTCTGCATTGCCAGGGTTAACTTTTTTCTGTACATAAGCTTTATATCAAACGTATAAAGGTTATTTTGGTTAGAGCGTCAGATATAAGTTCAATTGAGTGATAGTTACATTGACGATTTCTTACAAAAAACCGGCCAAGAGCATGTCGGGCCATGCTCAGTATAGGGTTCCGTAGTTTTTCAAAAACGTCTGGGCTGATTATGTTCGAAATTTTAAAGTATTCTATAAGCCCACTATTCATGATTTTTTTTCATATTTGACGTAAACGGATCAAAAGTTAGAAGGGGGGACACAATTTATTTTTCTTCTGAAATCGATTACCTATGTCCGAAAATATTGACTTTAGATGATTTTCTTTTAAGACCCTTATTATTTTTAGGAGACCTATTCAATGATACCCCACAATATACGATTACATGAACTAAAAAAATCCATCCTCACTTCACCAGTTGGGGAGGTACCCGAAAAAAAAAATGTTTTCTAGTTTTTATTCTACGACTTTGTTGGTATTATTAATATGTATACCTGTACCAAATTGCAGATTTCTAGTATAGTTCGTGAAATATAAATTGGTAACTTTCTACCTACATTATAGTAAAGATAAACATTCAATCTATATTTCTCGAACTATACTAACGACCACTGAGCTATGCTGCGGACAGACGGACAGACGGACATGGCGAAACTATAAGGGTTCCGTTTCTGCAATTTTGGCTACGGAACCCTAAAAACGTTACATTTACATCGCATACAATTTAAATTTCTATGCTTCCAAAGATATGGTATATATTCCTGTGAATAGCGTTCATATAGGTTTTATTTTCGAAGATAAAGATGTCAGTATCGAATGACATAGAGTAGGATTTGAATACATGCTGAGAAGAATCCACTGTTCTTTGACAGGCGTCATGGCGCTGTGTTACGTTAGACAATGACAGGGTCTTTGTTAGTTTAACCCTACAATGCCTGTCGGTATGGTAATCAGTTAAGACAAGTGTGCTGTAGGTATTTAAGTTGTTAAAACTGATGACGAGTTAAAAAGAAGTAGGTATATTTTGAGCTTGTTACGTTAAAAAAATATCGCGCAATGATTGCGACCATTTGTGACGCACTCGAGCTAGGCTAGCTCATAGGTTGTTTTTGAAGCATGTTCTGAAATGTAACGTATTAAACATACAAGTATTTACTTGACATAGTACCTTCTATTTTATGTTATCACTCATTATAATAGAAGTGACGGGTGGGTGCCATCTATTGGACAATTTAATTAGTACACAGCTAAGACTATAGATGTAAAACTAAAGACGCTACAATTTGTTATGTAATAAATAACTGAAACCGATTTTACTGTTGACACATTTTTGAAAGGCTATATGTGCATAAAAAAGAAATGCCTACTGATATTTTGAACCACCCACAATCGAGGCGATATGTATTTGTGTAGGTTATATTGTCATAGTTGCGTCTTCAAACTTGCAGCAATAACTTGACGATATGAACAATTGGACATCATCATCATCATCTGCCTATGATAGTCCACTGCTGGACGTAGGCCTCTCCTATTAACTATGCGTATAGACGCATTAGGATGTATATATATGTATGTATGTAAATTCTTTATTGCACACAAAACATAGTTAAAAAATAATAATACACAGAACAATTAAAAACAGGTACAAAGGCGAACTTATCCCTGTAAGGGATCTCTTCCAGTTAACCTGGATGTAAATGCCCATAATCACCACGCAGGGCAAGCGGATTGGCGATCGCAGTAATGTGTCCACTATGATGACGCTGCTGCCCATCATCAATCTTTTATCAAATACTGGTCAGTGACACTTCAATCCCTTAGTCGACTCTTACGACACCCGCAGGAGGAGTTGGGGTGGTGACAAATGTATTCTTACTGCCGTCACCACACGGCCCAATTGGACATAGAACCATGAAATTTGAAACAAAGGCGCACATAGACAGACATGTAAGTAACTTTAAAATAATAAAATCTATCCCATCACCTGATTTGGAGATATGTCTACGGAGCCCTTCTCTATAAAGGTTCGACACACACTTGGCAGTTTTTTATGACAACAATAATAGCTACCGCCTCATAGGGATCGAGAAACAACATCGGTAGAATAACAAGCCAATTTCACAAATTGTCCTCATACACCATTACGGTAAGGTACGTGACTTATTCCCTGCACATACGCCTGGGTTGGAAAGGGCATAAGTACAAAGTCAATGAGTTTCTATGGAGATGAACGAAGAGAAGATCTGTACGGAAAGTGAAGGCATTTGGCAGCATAGCAAGTCCATACATCTCACAGGCATTCAGTTTCTGAGCAGCCAGCGACCAGGGTGCTCACAAACATCTGAACATTTTACAATTTCGCTGTTTGTCTCTCTAACGCACGCACATATTGGCTAGAAAGAGAGGCAAACAGCAAATTGTAAATTGTAACTTTATAAAACGTGACCCTGAGAGCGACTGTACAAGAATTCCAATTTCACTTAGATAGAACATATTGTGAAAACACAAATCAAATTATTTATTAACTAAATATTTTGATTTGTACTTTTAATTTTTCTCCAGTAGTCACACTACTTAATACATACTATATAAATTATAAATATTAGATGTCATATATATATATTGTTTTGTTTGCCGAGACCCTGGATGATCTCCAAGGTATGATCCAGAACCTCTACCGAGCTTCCATAAAGGTAGGCCTTAAGATGAATATGTCCAAGACTAAAGTTATGACGAATATCTCTAGTGATTCTATTCCAACCATAATGGTTGGGAACGAAAACCTGGAGGTGGTCGAGCAATACGTGTATCTTGGACATATTCTATCTTTTGACAAAAAACACCAACAAACGGAGATCTCCAGGAGAATTCAGCTGGGTTGGGCGGCGTTTAACAAACTAGCGGATATCCTCAAACCCGCTGACATTCCACAATGCCTGAAAACCCGCCTTTTTAATCAATGTGTCCTGCCAACCATGACATACGGTGCCGAGACATGGACGCTTACTAAGGAGGCTATGAATAAAATTAGAGTAGCACAAAGAGCCATGGAGCGCGCCATGCTCGGCATCAAGTTACAAGACCGTGTGAGGAATACCGAGATTCGACGTCGCACGAAAGTGCAAGACGTCGGGGACGTTATTACCAAACTGAAGTGGAATTGGGCAGGACACATTGCCAGGCAGCGTGATGGCAGGTGGACCAAAATGTTAACGGATTGGTGGCCGCTTTCAGATTTGAGAAGCGCAGGGCGTCCGACCGCTCGATGGGTGGACGATATTCGGAAGAATACGGGTCACTTTTGGATAAGGTTAGCTCAGGACCGGGACCAGTGGCGTACAAGAAGAGAGGCCTATGCTCAGCAGTGGGCGAATAACGGCTGAATATGATGATGATGATGATGATATACCAAAGAAAAACGACCAAGATCACCTATGTCCGAGGTGGGGATCGAACCCACGTACTCAGCTTTCGCGGCTGATGCCTGTACCCCTCGGCCACTCGGTCTTCCGACCGACCGACCGAAAGACCGAGTGGCCGAGGGGTACAGGCATCAGCCGCGAAAGCTGAGTACGTGGGTTCGATCCCCACCTCGGACATAGGTGATCTTGGTCGTTTTTCTTTGGTATATGACATCTAATATTTATAATTCACTTAGATAATTATGTAGAAAAATAATTTTCACCACACTGCTCGTAAACACGCTGTTTGTCCTTCAATTTCAGAGCGCAAAACTGTGTTTAAATCTCTAGAGGTTAAGAGAAGTATTTTTTTTTAAATCTTCTGGATAGACTAACGCTGATATTTGTTTATTTTTTGGAAGTTGAGGACTTGCAAACAAATACCTTCTAATTTGTATTTGTTATGTTTGAGTTTTATTTCGCATCTTTCCTCGCATCGTTTCACTCGGCAGCAAAGCTTGTTCAACTCTCGTGCCTTAAAACCCTCGCATCGCTCAAGATTCCATTTTATGAACCACTCGCTGCGCTCGTGGTTCAAATTCTGGAATCTTTCGCTTGCTCGGGTTTCAATATTTGCACGAGAGTTAAACAATCACTTTGCTCCCTAGTAAAACAAATAACTATTATAGTTCGCTAAGCATTATAATACGTACCTAGCTCTGGCCAACCCCTGTCAGTATAAAAAGGCAGCAAATTAAAAAAATGTAGACACGAACGAAAAAATGTAGTCACGAAATTCCCATACAATAAAATTTTAATTTGTCGCCTTTTTCTATTCCCATTCCCAGAATATTTATTTATTTATTTGTGGGCACTTAACTATTTATTTATTTTATGTACTCTTGTATGTCTTCTTTAGTGTTTAAGGTGTACCTATTATTATTTTACTGCTCCTTGTAACCATGTTTTTAAATTAAAATAAATATTTTTTATGTACCTATCCGAAATTCTGAGGCCTTATTACAAGTAAGATTTATTCAACTGTTTTAATTTTTCTGTTGTTTAGTTTTCAAATATAATCCACCAAAAGTCTTACGCCATTTCGATCCTAAGTCGTATCGATGCGCAATGGCACCTAATAGGCAGTTTGGACAAGAAAATAACGCGTGAACTTGTCGTGCTGTGTGATTTCAGAGGATTGCCTGATTATATTATACTATTGAGTTTGTAATGTCGGTTTTTTCTGGTATGTTTATTTTGAGTACTCATCTAGTCACGGAATAAATATCGTTATCATGAACATCGATTTATTGCATCGAAATACAAGTAGGTAGATTGGTGATTTAAAATACAAAACTTTCGTAAATTTAGCTGTTCAATTAGGTGGAGGCTTTACGAGGATAATATTTACGGCAGAAGCTACTGACACATACCTGCAGGTTGTTCCGAAGTAATAAATCGAAATTTTCTTAATTTCTTCGTAAAATATTTAGCAAACGGGTTACTCACGTATAATTTAAGTCGATAATTGCTCGACATGTTTAGTTTGCTAAATATTTAAATATATTTGAGTCTCACGTTAGTTTTAATTCTTCGTAACAGCTTCATCAATTGCAATGAAACCGTGTATACGGGTTTGAATAGGTACCCTAACGTTTATTAAGTACATTTCGACTTTATCCAATGGCTAAGATAAGAACAGAGACGGACTAACCTAAGAGAAGTAGCATTATGCTACGGGCCCCCGCATGAAGGGGCCCTGCGTTTCGATATGTATACACAATCTTGTAATTTTAATTGGGTTATGCTCAGTGTAGTTATTAAATAACTTTATTTATTTATTTTTTATTGCTCTTTGCGCGCATCTATATCTTTTACCCTGACTGTACTCGGAATTACAAGAATCTAAGAAAATCAAGGGCTCTGCTATAAAATGTGCTACAGGCCCCGCGCCTATTATTATTTTATTTTATTTCAAGTAACAATACAACTATCATAAAAGTTACCCAATGCGACAGTGTAGTAAACTTTAGTTTAAATACATAAATTACTATAAATCACTACATAGTATAAAATAAAGTCACTTTTTCTGTCCCTATGTCCCTTTTTACGCGTAAATCTTTAAAACTACGCAACGGATTTTGATGAGATTTTTTTAATAGGTAGAGTAATTCAAGAGGAAGGTTTTTATGTAGGTATAGTACCCGTGCGCAGCCGGGGCGGGTCGCTAGTTAAATATATATTTATATATTTGAATCTGGTTCTGGCTAAGAACCCCCAGTATGACTGGTGTTTTGGTTGAAGATCCTCTTAATATATCGAAACATGTCTCGCTGAAACTGACAATCCGTCGTAAGACTTATAACAGCTGTCAAAGTGCGCTACGACCAATGAGCGATGATCGATTATAGCGACTTTCTCAAGAACAGTATCAGCGAATCACGACCTCTGAACTCCATCAGGACCTGTTCTGATGATGAATAGCGTCTGTCTAATTAACTAAGTATAAGGCTGCCTGCAGAATTGTTACTTAGGCAATGTTAACAGCTTGTTTGAAATAAAATTGTTTTCGTGCTGAATGTAAAGTTTACATGTGTATTTTTTAATTAGAAGATGTATGTTCGCATTTGTGATTTTTTTTCCTTAGGAATGTACCTATACTATAAATATAAATATTAGATGTCATATACCAAAGAAAAACGACCAAGATCACCTAATGTCCGAGGTGGGGATCGAACCCACGTACTCAGCTTTCGCGGCTGATGCCTGTACCCCTCGGCCACTCGGTCTTTACCAATACATTCGTCGGTTTTTCACAATAAATTCAGTACCTATACTAGTTTTCTGAAATGAAATGTTTTAGGTAGGTTCTACTAATATTTCGCTACGATAATAATTCTTAAAATATTATGGGAAACGTTAAAAGGAAAAACAAATCTATATCGTAATAATTTCTGTTGCCTTAGTAACTTTGTGAGGCTCTTTGCACTTAGGTACTTATTATGATTGGATTCATCGAGTGGCGGCCACGTACCGGAAGGCGCAGGGTGGGTGCCCCAAGATGATCAGCAATGTTATTCACTAAGGAAACCGCCTTGCTATCAGCGCTGTGCCAGCGCTGCGGCAGCGTCGAGCCTAAAAATGGTATTCACTAATGCACTTTAAACGACACTAGCGCTCGGCGACGAATGTGGCGTGAGCTGGAACTACACTCGAGAGTTACCGCCTACAGTTCGCCGACGAGCTAGTGAATACCATTTTTCGCAGCGCTGTGCTCGACGTCGAAGTGAAGGCTGTCTCGTCATCGAGCTCGTTGATGAACGCAGCGTCGAATGTGTGAATAAGAGTATAGCATAGCTGGTAAACTTCGCAGGATTCCGCGGATGTGGGTAGCGCAAGATCGGTCATTCTGGCAATCTTTCGGGGAGGACTATGTTCAGCAATGGACGTGTTTCGGCTGATATGATGATGATGATAATCAGCCATTCTAGTGCAGGTGCCCTAAACCGTGGTCCGGCGTCGTGACATCAATTTAAGCAACGCTTGCGCCCGCGCAGATATCTAATTAAATTTTATGTACCGATCGTTGTGATTACGAGCTATTTTAATTTTAATACGAACTTAATGGTTTGAACGAGTTTTTAAATTGCATTTGACGTGTCTTCTTCTCTTGGGAACATGTCGTGAGACGGACTTTAAATTGAATTATAATTGACAATCCAATAAACGAGTGCGGTTAGCAGGAACATCGATATAGCTCGAATGAAATATTACCTATCGATATAGCTTATTAGGTTCATGTTCCTTGAAATTAAAAGCAATAACGTAAAATTTTTTGATTGACACCTTAGGATACTAACACTGGAAAAACAGACGTTCCGGTCCGATTCCGCAGTAGTCATTTAGTATCTTCTGTAAAAAAAATTGCGTTGGACAAAACTTATTTACCCAGGACGATCTGAAAAAATCTATTTTGATCATCCCGGATCCAGCACATTTTTAGTGTGACTTATCCCTGAAATACTTGTTCTGTCCAGTTGCTGAAAAGAAGCAACAACGAAAACAAAATCTGCCGTAAGATCTAAGCAAAAAGCCGGTTTTTTTCTATGGAGTTTCATAGCAAATGCTGCTACCTACACTAGAACGGCAGAATATGTCTATTTCTTACTGAATAAGAAAATGGCAATCGCTTTGTCTTCACTCGGGGCTGTGATCTAGTGAACATGTGAAATGGGTCTATCGAAATGTTTTTGAGAAATATTTATGGTGCTAAAAACGCATGCGACTAACGCACAAAACAACCTCCTGAAATCTGACGTTTCCAAAACATATCACGCATGATGTTGATGACTAAAATAATGCTTGTTTATCGGTTTTAAGTACCTACTGTAAAGAGCACCTAATCTTACCACCGTTGAGCAATGCATTTTAGGTTTATGTCGTAACTTGACTACTCAATTTACGTGTCAAAATTTCGTCCGGACAGACAGTGATAGGCGTGAGGCTGCAGGTGAGAAGCGGACTGTCTTCGAGATGGTGAGGTAATGAGGGTTTTGATTAACTCATTTTGATTTGAATCCGGCTCAGAACGCATTTGAAGGGTCCACGGGAAAATCATGTCTACATAGTTTCCTTAGCAACTAGCAACATTTTGAGTAGGGCTCTCGGTCGTGTCCGGGTTTCGTGTACCCGTTTCCGTGTACCCGTTTCTTTGCTACCGGGAAACGGGTTTCTTGCCCGTTGGAAACGTTTAATTAGGAACCGTGTAATTAAGACACGGATACCCGAGTACCTGTGTCTGATCCGACCTCAATGTGTAGTGGCAGTGGCAATCTAAAATATAGGTACGATTTTATATTTGAACAAAGTATTGAACCGCATTTAACCTGCAACAAAGAAAATTTCTAGCTGCGTAATTCGTATAGTTCGAGAAATATAAATTGAACGTTTATTTTTACTATTATGTAGGTAGAAAGTTACCAATTTATATTTCACGAACTATAAAAACCTGCGAATTTTTCGGTAGGTATTTTTTTGTTTCAGACTTTTTACTAATAAAAACATAGGTTTTTCGAATATTCAATTGTAATGGATCCGCAAGACTCAAGCTTGGAAAAGTTTCTAAGTAGATCCGCGGACCCGCGCTTGGAAACGTTTCTTGGCGTTTCGTGTCGTTCGGGTTCTTAGTACCGCCGGTGCTAAGGATTCGTGTACACGTGTCTGCGGGTAACACGGATACCGGTAGCCCTTTTGAGCTGTCGTGGATAGAAAGTTGGGAAAAACTGTTTAGCTAGCTACTATTCTGTTTCTTAATCAAAGCCGCAATAAGGCTTCAAAATATACTTAGGTATAAATTAATAATGTTACTTTTTTGTTAAGGGAAGTAAAATGGTAGCGAATTTTGGTGGTGTCTCTGAAATCTGGACTGCACCGCATGATGACAAACAAACGTTGCCGCCAAAATGTAATTTTTTGAGTGACATTTTATCCCCTTATCCATAAACGTCACCTAACTTAACAAGACGCTAAATATTGTTTGTCACTACTACTGATGGCTCTACGATGGCGTACTGTTGGCTCTTACAGACATATTGATAAGACCGAAAGAGACAAACAATACTTAGCGGCTTGCTAAGTTAGAAGACGCTTATGAATTAGGGGGAAGGGGGTAAGTGTTTCAACTTGGTCGTACTCACAATTACAGTGTTGTAAGGTGTAATCACGCGCGCAGAGCCTAAAATACGTGAATTTAACCGTTTAGTTACATTTTACACAAATATTGAAGCATTATACACTTTATACAGGTCTACCTACGTGTGCTACTTGCACAATTAAAATGAGAAGGTAATCTAATACAACACCAAATTTTTTAATACTCATCGGCTGTTATAAAACATAATTTATCCCAATCAGGCGATAATTTGCTAACATTTAATTGAAAGTTAATGAAATGGTTAACAAGTACTTAGCATAAATTACGTGTTATGAGTACTTCTACTCATCGGTTCCTTCGTCGGTAAAAGTATTCATCATGATCATCATCATCGGGTCACTGCTGGACGTTGGCCTCTCTTATTAACTATGGCTATAGGCCACAGAATCAGATTTGGATAGAAAAAACAATTTCATTCATTTGTATGGCGGCCGTGCGTGTCAGATTTTGTACTGAAGTTGTTACTTGCCTATGATTTTAAATATGTCTCAGGCCCTTGAGTATTCATATTTTTTTGTGTTGTTGCAATTAATATTACTTAAGGAGGCATTCTTAATGTTTTTGTTCACTTCAACTTACAAAATTTGACGCCCGAAAGCTGCAAGCTGCGATTAAAGACGGACAACTCAGTAGATTTAACTGAGTTCATTTGACACTCTAAGTAGAATCGTTTACTTGATCTATGGTATATATGATATCTGTGCTATAGGCGCATTAGGAGGTTAATTAGGAGACAAGCGGATTGGCGATGGCAGTAGAGTGTGCACTATGATGTTGCTCCCTCTGCTGCTCATTAATCTTCTATCTACGATTGGTCAGTGACACTTCAATTCCTTAGTCTACTCTTACGACACCCACGGGAAGAGTTGGGATGACAAAATATTAATGTATTCTTACTCTCGTCACCAGTCGGCCAAAGTATTACACGTACGAAATGAAACACTCGTAATAAATAACATACATAAATAGGCATATGTTTCAGCTTGAACTTTGTCCATTTGATAAATAAATCAGAGAAGTAGCGAACGTTTGTTTGTATTTTTAATTACCTTGTCAGTCTGATGGAAGTTCTGTAATACTTATTAATGTTAAGTTTTATATTAGCTTGTCACGTTTCAATTTACTCTTAGACTGGAGCCTCGACACTTGTAGCGAAAACGCAATTTCTTCTCATTACGATTATCTAATATGTTTCGTATTGCAGCTATTGCCCACTTATATGCATCATGTCAGTTACTTATCATTATTTGAGATCAGGGTGCTTAGACAAGTTGCCAAATCGCTTAATCGTCTATCGTAAACGAAAGGCAGCTAACTGTCTTTGTCGTACTAATATGAAAGAGTGACAGAGGGGGGAAACTACGATACGCTACTAAGCGTTAGCGATTGGCAACTTGGCTAAGCATCCTGGAATTACGTTCGACATTCTGCAAGCCTAGACAAGATGCCATTCGTATACGATACACGACAAGTCACGTGACTATAATAATGCATGGAAATGGTCACATGACTTTTCGTTCGAATCTGTCGTTCTCATACAACATACATTGGAGGAGTGACTTTTCAAAAGGGCTTATACATATCCACTGTATATGTATATCCACTCTATCTACAAGGGTTAGGTACTTTTTCTATGTTTTCATTACAGACATAACCTCTATTGACAAAGTAGAAACAATCCTTTTTGAAAAGACACTCCTCATATTATCGCATATCGTATACGATAGCAGAAAGGCATCTTGGCTAGATCTGCCGGTGTCGATTATTGGGTCGTATCATGCTGATAATTATGGAGTTTACGATATAATTATGTATTAACATAAATATGCCGTGTGGTGACGGCAGTAAGAATACATTTGTCACCACCCCAACTCCTCCTGCGGGTGTCGTAAGAGTCGACTAAGGGATTGAAGTGTCACTGACCATTATTTGATAAAAGATGGATGATGGGCAGCAGCGTTATCATAGTGGACACATGTTACTGCGATCGCCAATCCGCTTGCCCAGCGTGGCGATTATGGGCATTTACCTCCTAATGCATCTCTACGTATAGTTAATAGAAGAGGCCTAAGTCCAGCAGTGAACTATCATAGGCTGATGAAGAAGAAGAAGAAGATTTACATAAATAAGGCATATTTCATATGTATAATGGCATGATGTCAGCCTGTAACACTTTTTTTATTAGTTGTATTGCGTATTGTCTATCGTCTGTCGTAGCTACGCGACTCAAATGCCCGTCGGTGTGAATATGTAACATACTAATACGTTGCCTAATGATAAAGTACTGTGCTGTCAAAGACGTCCGAAAACAGATGACATTTTGATGCGCCGGCGCAGCGGGCGTGATTTGGCGAGCACGACGTTGCGGAGCCAACGCGGTCCATTATCTGGAAGTGCCAATTTAACAGTTTGACATGGTACTACAGAGATAGTCCTGCAGTCTCAGTGAAGCGTACCTACACAAACTATTTTAAATTGTATCATGTATTTCTATATTTCAGTTATTTTTCCGAAAAAATACGTAGATATCTCATAATGTCTGGAGTTGTAGGCGTCCATTGACCACCTTTACCATCCTTTACTTGGGCAGTATGACTAGGTATTTACCACCGTCGTGGCACTGAAAAACTTAAGGAGTCAATAGACAGCTGTTGCTACCTACCACTGAGGCAGGCTGTATGTTTGTTTAACACCATCGTGGTACGAAAACCATACTTTCGTAAAGTTTGTTATAATCTGCTTGAATGGAAAATTTAAGAATTATTATTCTCGCGCTACATTTATCACTAACTCGTTGCTCAAATGCGTTCCGCCCTAAAGGTCATGTTAATAACATACACACTGCCATCATTCCCTACTTTTACTGTAATTAATATTATCAGATTACAACTACCTGTTTGTCTATTCCATTTATTCTATAATTGAACTTTCAAACCCAATACATAAGCAAAAAAGTCACGCGTCTTAGCCTCCGATTGTACCGATAATTTTTCAACACATCCACTTATTACTATCGTAGTCACATTAACTAGTAACTACAATTAAAAACCAACCTAAGCCATAAATATCTTGAATCGAGATTCATATGATGAATTTCGAAAAATTCATTTAGGTGTTTCATACGAAACTGGTCTTCACCACTTTAAGATTTCTATGAATCATAAGATCGATTTTCGTTTGAGGTTGTGTAATGGTATATTCGTTGGCATCGGTCAGAGAGTCGTGACTAGACCGTCCCTAGCACCTGACGTCCACTTATAGTTAATGCCTCGGTGTAAAATAAAAAGAAATTCCGAGTTGATACTGTTTTTAAATAGTCTAGGTTGCGAAACACTCGAAAATTACTTTAGGAGACGTGTTATGGACAAGTTTATACCGAATGATAAAAGATAAAAACGATAGTGTGGTTCACTGTTAAATAGTGGCGTCAGCTTGAAAAGCGTAACTAAACCGCCCGTTAGCGACACTAATTTGTTTAAATTTGAATTTATTCAATAAAATACGGACCTACTGGATTTTTTTTCCAATTTAGCTAAAATTTTCCTCTGAGTAAACTAAACTAATTGAGTAATTCAATGATTTGTGGATGGTCCCTTCTGGTCCGATCTGATTTCAGTGATTTCCGTACATAGGTACTAATAATTACATTTACTGTGTCTTCAAAACCTTCTTTTCCTACCTACCGTTATCCCAGCCTTTATCAGAGTCCGCTTTCCTGCTACATTTCCTCCACTTTGCGCGATCCTTGGCATCTTCTACTGTAAGCCCATTCACACTCATGTCAGCCTTCACGTGACATCTAGCCATCGCTTCTTTGGTCTGCCGCGGGGTCGGAGGCCGTCAAGGGCTAGGTTAAGGCATATGTTTCCGTCGTTGTCTTCAAGATAACTAAACATTTTCTGTAGAGATAAAATTGGAAATAATATTAATTGGTAAATTTCAAAAATACCTATGTAAGAAACTATCCTGAGTTGATTTAGGGGAAGGTGGCTCAAAGAGGGCACCTTAAGGGAGAATTGAAAAAAAAGTGGTATTTAACCTAGTTAGCTTATTCTTTTTTGTTCCAAAAGGTACATTATTTAATACTTTTCGATGGAGGATGGCTTAATTTATCTAAAAATGGTAAACAAAAGAATTATACGCAATTTTAAAAACCTCTACGATTGCCCGCTTTGCCCTAGGGGGGGGCCTAAAGTGGGCATCGGCTTAGGGCAAAACGGGCTTGGGCTGGGGTAAAGTGAAGTCACCCAAAGGGCAATGAAGAAGGCTATGCTAGGAGTCTCACTGCGTGATGTTATTAGAAATGAGGCCATCTGCAGCAAAACCAAATTAATATAGCTCTCCAAATCGCTAAACTGAAGTGACAGTGGGCAGGGCACATTGCCCGTAGAGCCGATGGCTGTTGGGGTGGACAGGATCTCTAGTAGAGGCCACGTACCGGAAGGCGCGCGTGAGTAGGCCCCCCCACAAGGTGGACTGATGACCCAGTCGACGTCGCAGGAGTCTGCTGGATGCGGGCGGCGCAAGACCGGTCATTGTAGCAATATTTGGGGGAGACCTATGTACAGTAGTGGACGTCTTTCGGCTGATATGATGACGATAAATATTATTTAGGCATACCCATATATTAGTTACCTTTTTAATATTAAAATATATTAAAATTTCCTGACACATATGACAATAAAAGTACCTGATTTGTGGACCTCATGTACAAGATACATGAGCCCAGAGTCGCAGTCATTACATTTCATCCAGTCCTCGACAGAGGGGTTCTCTAAAGTTCGTGGCATTTAAATCAACGTTCCTGCTGGGACGTTGGGATGCTGGGAGGCTTAGTTTTATAAATATACCAGTTTTCAACTAAATTTACATTGTAAAAAACACACCGGGCAAAGCGGACATTACCGGGAGTGCCCACATTACCCTGCCCGCTTTGCCTTTTTCGTCAATTACAAAATGGAAGCAAAATCTACCCTCAAAATGTTTAGACACGAGGAGTTGAATGCAAGGGTATTACGGCCAGGTAACTAATTTATAAGTAACAGGCATTAATGACAGCATTGCAAGCATCGAAAACGAGAAAACACATGACTCACACCTTGAAATATTTTTCAAAAAGCTGCAAAAAACATGTTTTTGTTAGAGACCGTGACGGTGTGCTCATAGATTGCCCGGACAAATGACACGAGATGCGCGAGTATGGCGGGGAGTACTGTCACGTGTTACAAACACACTTCATTTTGAAATGGCAACATAAAATCCAGTGCCCTCTTTGGGCGCTATGCCCTCTTTGGGCTACCTTCCCTATGCAATAAGTTATGTATATAATTTATTAACATTTATTTTTAAAATAATGTAATTTTTTTTTAATAAACCACTAATGTATGTAAAATTAAATATTCAAAAAATCATCGATATCTCTCAATAGTTCCTATACCATTCGCCAATAGAAAACAAAAAAATGTAATCAAATATGGCAGACTTTCAATAGCATTTGTTCCACATAATCGCGAAACACGTTCGTGGATTTATTGATACTAATAAAATATCAATAATTTAACTGAAACTGTAAGTGAACTCAAGGTGGTTTCAAGTTATTGATAAAACCTAGATTGTGTTCTAAAATGCGTGATTATGAAACAAGTACCATAAGGTACTTGTTACAACCTTGTTGTTGTTGTTGTTTACCGCGGCGTAAAGTCTCTAAACCAACCCAAAAACTCATTAGAGTTTTTGGGTTGGTTTAGAGACTTTACACCGCGGCCACGACATCGGTCTAAGGCGACCGGCTTAGCGGAAAACATATGGTGCTCCCTCTCACACCCATATCGGCATCCCGGTTCCACTCATGGATTCGCTCGCCGCTGCTAGCCTTAGACCAATGTCGTGGCCAGGGCATTAGAGTTATTAAAAAAAGTAAAGATAAATAAATGACAAAGAAATATTCTAAAAAGTTATTTTTAACAAGGCCCGGGTCATTCAGTTGCTACTTCATAGTGAAGTTAAAAAAATGTAAAACTGTTCACGTCTCCGAAGACACCCTGTATTTATTTACATACAGCGAAGTATACAAATGCAACCCATCACAAAAATTGTCTGTATTTACCTCATCTAAACATTCTCCCATCGCTCCCGTAATAGCCCGTTACGTAAGTGATTGTGCATGTGCAGTGCAGGGATACATGCACTAGATGGTCTCAATTTCGTGTCATGTACCGGCCGTTCCCATGGCATTCCGAGTAAAGGACCCGGGACAACAGCTATTATTGACAAAGAGTAGTAAACGCAGACCGAACATTTCGTTCCAGCAATGATACAGAAAGTAAAAAGTCTGAGCAGAGAATTATTTTTATTAAGTAATCATTTTCGATGTTTCTGATTTATGATTAATTAGGTAAGGTACATAATGTTGTATTATGTACCTACTTAACCTGCCGAACTAATTACTTAGCCCACCAAAAACAATTCTTATATTAGTCCGTGGGCTAGTCGGCCTAAAATTAGAAAACGGTATAATTTGGAGGTACCAAATGTCCTTTTTACAGTAGTTAGACATAATCTTATGGATATTAAAAAAGTATGATAGACATCTCAAAGTGGTAGCTAATAGGCATACGGGCTATTTCAAGATTTCCGTTGTATGACAGGTATGGTTAAAATTAGGAGGTACAAATTTTCCTTTTCACGGCTGTTATACGTAGGTAAGCTTATAATACGTCGAAAATGCAAAATTGCCATTTATAAGTGCTACCTAACAAAAATGGGGGACAATCAAAGATGGTGGATCTCAAGTTTTACAAAATCAAGTATATCTCGAGAACTATTAAATATATCTAATTACTCTTTTGAACAAAATTAAAGGCATATCTGTAAGCTTCATATTTCGCATATGCACCATATTGCTAAAACCAACCAATAATTAATTAAGACCAAATTTATGAAAATTTCGTGATTTTGATTTTTTTTGTGTCGTGTATTTACATAGTAGTCATGACGCTAGAAAAATTAAATATTTTTTAAAGATAGTGTATTTAATAAGCTTTAATTTGATGTATATAACTTGTTGGCGGTATTAAAAAAAAGACCCATAAAAAATATTTAAATGAATTGTAGTCATAATCCACCGTATACTTAGTGATTTAAGAGGCGATGGAAGTGCCACTCGTAAATAATAGTGCTTATTTCAAATAACCAAGATTGAAAAATATAAAAAAATCGCCTCTTAAATCAATAAGTATACTCACTGGATTATGACTACAATTCATTTAAATATTTTTCATGGGTCTTTTTTTTAATACCGCCAACAAGTTATATACATCAAATTAAAGTTTATTAAATACACTATCTTTAAAAAAATATTTAATTTTTCTAGCGTCATGACTACTATGTAAAAACACGACACAAAAAAAATCAAAATCACGAAATTTTCATAAATTTGGTCTTAATTAATTATTGGTTGGTTTTAGCAATATGGTGTATGTGTAAAATATGAAGGTTACAGATATGCCTTAAATTTTGTTCAAGAGAGTAATTAGATATATTTAATAGTTCTCGAGATATACTTGATTTTGTAAAACTTGAGATCCACCATCTTTGATTGGCCCCCATTTTTGTTAGGTAGCACTTATAAATGGCAATCTTGCATTTTTGACGTTTTTATAAGCTTACCTAACAGCCGTGAAAAGGAAAATTTGTACCTCCTAATTTTAACCATACCTGTCATACAACGGAAATCTTGAAATAGCCCGTATGCTTATTAGCTACCACTTTGAGATGTCTATCATACTTTTTTAACATCCTTATGAATATGTCTAACTACTGTAAAAAGGCCACTTGGTACCCCCAAATTATACCGTTTTCTAATTTCAGACCAACTAGCCCACGGACAATATCTGTTATTTGAAAAATATGGGTATTTTTGCTACAAAGACCGAATAAATTTACGTATAATCTTTCGCTAATAATGAACGACACTTAGTCAGACAATTGACAATTAGGTATAACGACTCCCCGACAAAGTGGGACGTTTTACTAAAAAGGCTAACATATGTTGCTGTGCTGCCAATTCAGAGACTAACACTATTTTTGTTCTGCAGAAGAGGGCTATTCGAGCGATATATAAAATGAGCCCTAGAGACTCACTTAGAGATAAGTTTAAGGATATTAATATAATGACATTGTATTCTCAATACATCTATGAGAATATTATGTATGTACATAAAAATATTATCAATTTTAGGAAAAATTGTGACATACATAATATTAATACTAGAAACAAACATAAGCTCGCAGTACCCACCACTCGGCTCCATAAAATTAGGAAATCATTCATGGGTAATTGTGTAAGATTTTATAATAAACTTCCAGTAAATGTTACTGAATTTTCAGTCAACAAATTTAAGAATTTTGTAAAGCGTAAACTTATATCTAAAGCTTATTATAGTACACAAGACTACATGAATGATAAAACACCGTGGGAGTAATTTAGGATTTAATTATTAGTTTGTTAAAGTCATGACATTCAATTACGATAATTTACGCTTGGAGACCTTGTACATCTCCAAACGTGCATTATATAATGTTATTATTATATACCTATTCGGAGAGAAACCTTACTTCTCTATAAATTATTACTTATAAATGTTGTGACTTTTAGAGACTTTACATCTCTTGTTGTTATTATTATTATATTTCAATTTGTTTAAAATCAATTTTATGTTTTTTTTTATTTTAATGCATGTTAGTTGTAAGATGTACCATCATTGGTTGAAAAAATAATTCCCGCCAAGTTTCTTACCGGTTCTTCTTGGGTCAGCGGTGTAGGGTTCGAACCGGAAGTAGTTTTCATATCTAGACGATTCAAAAGAGTTTGTTGCTATTCCAATTTGAATAAAGAATTATTTGACTTTGACTTTGACTTTGACTATATTATATTCATTATCCCACAATGTCGTAACAGATGTGCTTACCATATAAGAAGTCAATGTCAAGTGATAGTGATGTTATGAAATAATGGTAATTGATTGTATCGCGGCAAAATTACGCTACTTAGGTATATCCATGAAGTCGCTACCATTTCTGTCTATTCAATTCTAAATCAGAATCATGCCTGTCAAATGGAGCACTCAGTCGAATTGAGAACCTCCTTCTTTTGAAGTTTTAAATTCGGTTAAAAAGTAGGGACATAATCACAAAAGCCTAATGAAAAACAAGCAATAGTCATATGAATGAGCTATGTCAGGGTCGCCATGTGCAATTGTGCATAGCTCTATGAATCCATGATAAATATGATTAATATGGTAATAAATATGGCCATGTTTAGGCGCTTGATGACGTGATGCATTACCGTAAATGAAAAATGGACGACAAATAAACTTCGAAACCAAAAAGAATATAGGGGCTGATGTTTAGTTAGGAGTCGAACTTAAGCACCATAGTTTTAGTATGTACAGGATCATGGCTGGGTGGTTTTACGGTAATAATGTTTCACTACGTAAGCATAAACGCAATAACTAGTTATAAAATGTTAATTAATACCGAAACATAATTTTTAGTACAAATGGTGTACTTTTTAGGCTCTAGTGCTAGAAGTGGGTCATTTTACGTCAGGTCCAAGACTTCGGAGGGCCATCTGTAGGTACTAATAAAACGTCGTACGAGATACGTGCAAAAACTCCCTATCGGTCGTGTTTTAAAACATCGCCACTCGTTTCAAATTTCGTGTATTTCGCACTTGTGTCGTAATGTACTATTGCAGTTGATTAAAGTAAACAATTGACATTTCAAAACTATTTACTGCGTTTATGCTTACGGGGGCACTTGCATCTAAGAGTTCGCTACGTTTTCTACATATTGACCCCTCTCCGTCCCACATCTGTCCGATGCGCGGTGCACGTAAATACACAAAGAGAGCAATCGCGAAAGACAAAAGAAAGAAAGGCAAGATAAGAGGTAGCTGTCAGGGCAGTCACGAGCGGTGCACTATGAAACACGGTAGGTAATTATGTACGTGGGAATGACGGTATGATGGTAATGATGTTTTTCGGAATTTTGCGCGTGTGCTCTTTTTTGTCCCTTAAACCTTTTTGAAACATGGTTTATATTGTACCATCGTGATTTGTGTTTTTTATTAAACTTTAGCAAATACATTATTGAAGTATAAAAGGAATTGTTTTATGAGCTAGCTTAAAGGTTTCAAGATTTCTACTAGATTATTAGTATAAATAGGAGTCACTAATAATAACTTTACTATACGTACTTACGTAGCAATAAAATAATGATTACAGTGACTGGAGTACTTACTTTGTTTATTAGGAAGTTGGTTTCATTTCAAAAGCTTGATTAAAAGTGTAATTTACTAATACCTAATAACTATAATTTCATAAATTATGGATGCTTATTTTAGTTTAAAATTACATGAAATCATAGCTTACTGTTTTATATCTACTTTTTACCTACTTACATCGATGAACACATTTCTAAATGAATCCATGTACAGATAAAACTACGGCTATACGTACATACTTACATACATGTGTATAACCGATAAACGACAAAAAATCACATCCTCAGCGGTGTCCTTTGGTTTACATAGGTACATAAAAGGGACAAAGGGACAAAACGCATATAATCACATGTATAACAAACATGGTAGCTCTATAGAAACATAATCCACATCCTAACTTTGACAAAGAACATGAAATTGGATTACAGAGCACTTAATATCTTCTTTCTAATGTTTTTACAAATCTTAAAGACCTATATACCCAAACGATAAAAATCTAAAATAAATCTTAAGGACAGTAGATACGGTAGATTTTAAATTGTTGTCATCTCGGACGTTGGGTAAACAGGGTTAAGTCGAACGGTTTAGAAAAGACGGGCGACAAAAAAATATCACCGCTCCAAAAGATGTCATATTAAGAAACATGTCAATCATAATTTTATGAAGTATTGAATAGGCCGTTGTTCATTTTGCGTATGATTTTTTGCCCCGTTTAACTTTTTTGAGGGTTGTTTGGAAATTGGGGGTTTTCGAGTACTTTCCATTATTCTTTTACAATAAAGATACTTGAGTGTTTGCGCAAAATATGAGTGTTCTCTTCCTGTTAGCAAATTGGGGTTGGTAATGCTTGTAAAGATTGCATTATTAGTTGTGTTTAGTAATAATTATTATATCCTTTGATCATAAATATTTCATATTTTATCGATTGAGACAAATTGACCGCAACATTTTTGTTGATATTGGACTTCCGGAGAACTTCAATCGCAATCGTAAAAAAATAATCGTCAATAAGCAAAGAAATTATGCAGTGCTCTTTCATAAAAGTATAGGTTCTACATTTATTCTACCATTAACTACAACAGTACTACCTACAGGGTAAAACAACCTTCATAAACACAATGAAGTGAATAGAATTCGAATTTTAAAACTATTTCAGAAGTTCGTTTCATTATCATTCTTCATTGCTATTAGCATCCTTTTCACATTGAGCTTCAAAGTTGCAACTGTAGTTCTTTATGCGCACCACGCGTGACCCCATTGTCCAACCCTTAACACAACAGCGTCAAAAACCAACACCAGACCATTGTCTTGCAATTATCAAGGGTTTCACAAAATTTTCATTGCTAACTTCCCCAACCTAGTATCTGCTCCATCATTCCTTTGGAAAATAAACTCTTTTCTCCAACCAGTAGGACCAATCTCCAGAAACTCAAGTAGCCAAGATCGGAATGTGAGAAGGTGAGTATTCCATTTGGCATTACAAATGCTCCAATTACAAAAGACCCGCCTATAGTTTGAACCTGGCTTGGTATAAAGATCTTCTTGAACTGGATCTGACGATAAACAATTAGCAACTTATTGGAATTGCATTGCCAAGTGCCGTTAATATGTTTGGCTGTCCAAGACTAACACAATGTATGCGTTCTTTAAATTTTAAACTTTTCCCAATTAAGAAATATAATGAAGGTTGCAATATTTATCTTCTCTTTAATTTACTCCCACCGTTGTGACCGTAGACTTTTGTATTTTGTTAAAGCAAAATCATAAACGGCCTTTTTTTATTTATTTTTTTCGAAACCTGTCGTTGCGAATGGTACGGGTGGCTGGCTTCGGAAGGCTAGTAAAAACTATATAACTAAAGGTAAAATTGAAACTTCTAAATAAAATACATGATTCATGATAATAATGATACGTGATAGTTAATGTAAATGGTTAATGAATACGTAAACGGCCAGTCTCTATAAAATAAAAGATCATGTCAAATAATTTATTCAATAAACGTTTTTATCATAGCCGATCTTTTCGTTGGCCGCTTCTATGCTTCTATTGTATTAAATTAACTTCTGCTTAGAAGCTGAAGATCATCTCGAAGCAGCAATTTAGATTTTTTCTTTCTTACTGAAGCATGTGCCTTTAAATTAGGTGTAACGTGGGATCAAAATATCCCAAATAACAAAACTTTCAGGTTATTCTTGTATGAATTGTGTTCAGGGAAGAAATACCATCACAAATATAACAAGTGAATACAGCGGACATTTCAAAAACGACTGTTACTTAGTTTTGAGACTGAGCAGTCGTGTTAGTTTTTTGTTTTCCGTTTTAGCTGGAGGTACGTTCGGTGCCGCTGGGGAGTACAAACTGTACAAAGCCGCCTCTGTGGCTGAGGAAACTTGATCGCACGCGACATCACCGACGAGAGGAGGTTGGGGTAGATTCGAACATGTGGATTAAAATCGGAACGCCTTAAACATAGATCATTAGGAATAGCCATATTATGCTAGTAGGTTATGATGGTCCCGATTTTACCATTTATAGTACTACGCGTCCCTTTCGCACTTGCATACATGTTAGATGTTCTAGTTAAGCGTCCTGAATAAATATTATTTATTTCTGAATAAATATTATTTTATTTTCTAGTTGAATAAATCATCACAGATCCTAAAATAGGCTTATTGCTAATCATATGCACCATAGCTGGTATATTACTAAAATTTTGTAGGTACTTAATCATTTAAGGGACAAAGATCAAATATTTGAAGTGAATTTATTAAAATTTTGATATTTTTTGCATATGAAACCGACAGCTATGTTATCAGGATGATATCTAAAACGTGACAGTCAGTGTACCAAGCGTAATATTTTTTAAATAAATAAATTTACAGACACTAACTACAGACAGTTTCGTTTTGGTTTGTTGATTCCACAATGGCTCAGCCTAGCTAATTTTGAGTCGTCGAAATCGCGACAACTCTTTTCAATCTCTTCTTAATGCTTTTTTCTTATCCAGCATATCCACATGTCCCCATGGTCCCCTCAAGTGCACAATGGATCGTTATGCACTAATCACTTTCACGTGCCGCTGTCCCGCACTGTCCAGCCTCTGTTCCAGTGCACTTCCGAGCGCTATCTGATTGCATCTGGTACAGTCAGCAGCAGATATTGCTAAGCGAGTAGGGTGTTGTCAATGATCTTAACACACCTCTTGTAATCTTAGCAATAAAGTCGTGCCAAGCTCAGCACCCTGCCCGCTTAGCAATTCGTGCTGCTGACTGTACCTACGTAGAGACCTTGTCTAGATAATACAACATTTTTTTATTTTAAACAGACAGTACCTATAACCACAATGCCTACGAAATCAATCTGAGCATGTCAGTAGAAAAACGGAAAATTTATAATTTCTAACCTAACCTAACCTAACTTATCGCGCCTACTTTTTTGAATTTGCTGTATTTTTCTATAGGCTGGTTGGCCAGACCTACAAAACAACCTACCAACCTACAGAGGTTGCAAACTTGAACATTTCCGCCTACCAAAAAAGAATTGTTCATTCATACCTACATATTTAACTTTCGAGCACTCGAATAAAATTCGTCCAATCTTATCTTTCACAAAATGAAAATATGAAAAAGCACCATAAATATTCGTTTAATTGATATTAAATTCTTCAAAGAAATGGTCCGGTAATGCTGATGCATGAAAAGGTTATTTACTAAATGAAAATACTGGCTTACTTATAATATGATAAGGGTAAGAACAGGCCTAATTCAAATCAGTTACTCTAACGCAACGCCTAACAACGGATTATAATGCCCATGCGCAACAAAACTCATTGTTATTGGTCTGAAATGAAATAAGTCATAATAGCAGCGCGCGCGTCTATCGAGCCTTATTTATGTTCTGTTGAGCTGCCACATTTCGCCGCCAGGGGCGCTGGCGCCGCCTACCACGATTTATGTTAATGCAAACAAGAGTCACTACATTAAAATAAACTAGAGGTGTGATTGTTTATTATAGACTAGTGGCGCTTTGTACGCTTTGAAGATAATTACGTCAAGAATAATTCTCGAGGGAAACATTGTAGACGAAAAGCTTTACCCTCCTGCAATGTTATTTACTAGGGAAACCGCCTTGCTGTCATCGCTGTGTCAGCGCTGCCTAAAAATGGTATTCACTAATGTACTTTAAACGAAACTAGTGCCCGGCGACGAATGCGGCGTGAGCTGGAACTACACTACGTCGAGAGTTTGACGTTTAATGTACGAACTTCGTATTCTCTAACGAAAAACAGCGACGAACTCGCCCATAACCTCGCTCACAGCAGTCACAGCCTCGATTCCTAATATCAAATAAAACAGCTAGGATTTTAGACAAGGCTGTCTCGACGTCGAGCTCGTTGACGAACGCAGAGTCGAATATGTGAATAAGAGAATAGCATAGCTGCCTACAAGATTCCTACCCAAAGTAAAATAAGCCTCAATTATTTTCTTAACTCTATGTCAATTAGACAAATTCCAATTTTATTTAGCCAATGTTGACATAATGTGGACACGATGGTTAACAGCCTCCATAGCCAAATCGGTAGTGATCTTGCCTATGAAGCTGGATCCTGGGTTCTACTTAACTTTCTTCATTGTAACAAAATTTAAAAGACCCTCGCACCCTCTTGACTAGGAACATTTATTTATGCCTTCGAAACATGCTTTATGCTGATCGCATTCAAAATAAACATAAACTATATAGTAAGTTCATTAAAATAAATACCATGCATACTCATAAGGTAAACGGACGAATGTTCAACACCTTAGTACCCAATAGATGACTTTCGACTGTCTCTCCCATTATAAGTATATAAGATTGCGGTGTCATGTAAGTATTACGTCACCGACGAACACTCGTACCTTCGGCTTACAAATATTTCAGTTTATAGAAAGCTTTCTAGGTTCACTGACAATTCTGACATGCGTCTTGGCTTAGACAGTTATTACGGAAGCTAAATCAAAACAGACACTAAGAAATTTATATAATTTCTTAGGGAGAAACTGTACATTCAGTTTCATAACAAATATAAATACAGTCAAGTTTCTGACTTTGCGATTTTTTGCTTAAAATTTATAAAATCATCTTCGTCTAGTAATTTTAACGATGTCTAAATTAAAAACACCAAGACCACTAGTGTAACTAGGTAGTATTATAGAAATCAAACTAAGAAGTGTAGGTTTTCTTGTTTAATAACAATTAACATAAATTATCTTTAGTATAATAACTAACAAAAAACCCTCTTTTTTAACTCCCTCCAAAACCAGAATCTAACAGTACCTACTTTTTAAAAAGTTATCATGACCACAGACAAGAACCAGAGAGTTTAGGCTAAGTGCATACATATCATATCAATTTATAGCCATATACATAATAAAAATAGGATGTTTCTTACAAATCTTACAGTATGTACTTTGAAAGCAAAATTATACTTTGAAAAGATTTTAGAAAAAATACATAACATTTTAATCAAGCTAGAGCTAACTGGATACCGGTATAGGTATTGACTTATTTTTCATCCTTTATATATACGCTTTATTATTCTTCCAAAAAAGGTACTTGGTAGGTATAAGGTATATAAGAACATACCTACCTCCTGTGATTTTTTCTGTTTCCTCGAAGATTTTAACACCTTGCACATTTCCCTAGCTGGTTGCAATGTGTGTTCAAAACATATTGCAGTTCTCAATAGAAACGACTTAAAAAGTATCTAAACAATGCCTGGAAAGGGTCAGGAAATGTTAATCATCAATCCTGGCAGGTGTGACTAACAATAGTGATTGAATCTATTGCCCCCCAGTCAGTACGGCACGGCTTATCGCGGTATCATCTATAACAGCGTAGATTACTGTGGATTCTAAATATAATATACAGGCTGATTTTTTATTCACCGGCCAAGCTTTAGGGGGTTAATTCTGAGGTCATGATGAACTTTTACTGTGGAAGCGACATCCGATTCGAGAAAAACAATCTGATGGTCCATGCAAACCCTGAGATATTAAGTAGGCGGAAATGTATGGAACATTCTTTTTTTTTCTCCAATTCGCTGTCTGGCGCGTAGTCTGTTCATCAAAATTACCTCAGAGGTGAACTCTGAAATTTTAACGGTGAATTAATAAATTAGCCTGTATATTCGAGTATTTCACAAATAGTAGGTAGGTATAATAGGCGAATAGAAAGTTCGATGTGGCGACTACTTTGCAAATACGAGTAAATACAGATGTAGTGCAAAATCTTTATCTTCCCTTCCGGAACTCTTATTTTTAATCAACCTAGCTTTAGCTATACTTGTAGGTACCTACTTACAATTTCATTACGCACACTACTGAAATGCAATCTGATTTGCGCTTACAATAACATGCAGTACGAAAGCCAAGCGTAGACAGTAAGTTGCACAGACTTTCAGACTAGTAGACTAAAGTTTTCAGATGCGAGTCCCGAGTCCCGACACTACCGATGCGATCCCATCCATAGTAAAAATAGAGGTCAAATCTTTGCGTAAATACCAATATTTTACCCGTGAATAGCTGAATATTGTAAAGGTCTTACAAATACTCAAATAGATAGCTCTAAATATATTATTTTTTAAGATTTTTTCCTTCGTGTTTTCACGTTGACATTTCTTTTATCAATAAAAATAAACTGTAGAAACGTGACCACAATAAGTCCTTTAATCAATGTAATCATTTTTGTTTAATAGACAAAGTAAAAAAAATTCTATATCCCGAACTCAATTTACCGAAGGTGCGATATGCACAGATAATTATATCCCATTCTGTTCCCACCGTACTCTGTCCGAGCAAAACATCAACCATTTTAATTATCTCCGGGACACCATTAACAATAAATCTGTGGCTACACTCACGCCTCCTCCGTCCGAATCAGGGTTACCAGATACTTTCTTTAATACTGACTGAACAAGTCTTAACTAAAACTCCTGACTCCTGACAATACGTGACAGTTTTTCAAAAACATACATTAACCCTTAATTCGACAACTTCCAAAATATTGGAACATATTGAAATATTGGACATGATCTTTGACCCACTAACTAATGGAACTATCCAAGACACACGACTATCCCTTACTTTTGTCGAATTAAGGGTTAAGAAACAGTGTGGGATTTGATCAGGTTTTTTTACCTCTTGTTTCTTCTTTTGGAAGTCCTGGCAGGAAATTAATCTGAGTGCTGAGTTCATATGACGTCTGGAGGTATGTCTTCGTATTGTATTGCAGGGTGTACCTAGGTACACTAAATGCCATCTCACTCAAATCTGAAGAACTGGTCTGGGAAAGTACCTCCTCCTTAAGAAAACAGCATTACCTAGAACCTTGTATAAGTGACCTTGCCAATGAGTAGGCACGGTAGCTAGAGCTCTACGAGGTTGAGTGTTCAAGTTATGTAAACTTTTCAAAATCGAGATACTACAAGTATGCTGACCTTGTCTCCTAGCAAATCATAAAAAATCTTGAAGTTTGGTGACCCTAGTCGTAATCGGCTATAATCGTGCGCGGTTCGGTCTCCGAGTTATGGGTAATGATTGTTTTGTTTTACTGATCATAAACAACTCTGTGACCAATTAGGTAATTATGGGGCTAGGAAATGACATTTTTGTAGCTGATGTCTTGGCGAATCTTTCGATATTATATGGTGACCTCAGTGATGATAAACTGTCAAATTTAGGTACCTAGTGTACCTACTTCAAAGTGAGAGCATGAGTATATATTTCATCAATTTAACTCTTTTCCCTGGGATCATAAGTAATTTATTTGTAGATTTTATAATATCAAAACATTCAAGAACTTGCTTACATTGCTCAGAAGCAAGGTAGGTCTACCGTTTTGCTTCTACTCGGCAGCATTGGATGAAAAAAAAGCTTCTTCTTCATAATATTTTTTACGATAAAGGCAAAAAATCCTACTGCAGTAGTTAAAGAGGTGGGTTAGAAAGTATCACGACTTTCAGTAAAAAAGAGTCCCGCCTACTGGCATCAGAAGTGGGATTAAGATTAACCTTTATGATTCTGAGGAGGCTGTATTTACTAACTATATTATTATTTGGTTCTTATAGTGGGCATATGCTTTGTTGATCTGTTCGCTATTATCAGGTAGATAGCAGTTTTAATAACAACACATTTAATTTCGGGCATTGCTATTGAAGATTTCCATAGAGCACCTATGTATAAAGTTTATTATTTCTGTATGATCTTTATAGTTCATACTCGTCCATCTTCGTTTCTTTCAAAAGGGCATACTGTAGGCAGTGTTTCGTATTCAGATACCTCGCACTACGCTTTCTGGATAAGCATTCCTACCAGAGACCAGAGTAGGGCTTTCCCAGATTTCGGCTTCGCTCAAGGAGCTTGGCAACCTAATCCGAAGACTTGTTTTGTCATTAGTTTTTACGATAGGCACTGCCATCTGATTATCGAGCCCAGAGAGGATCTAGACCTTATTAGGATTAGTCTAGTTTCTTCGCAAAGTTTCCTTAGAAAAACCATTGGGAAATATGAAATTATAGAGTTATGGACGATTATTACTGAATGGACGGAGTCAGCTTATGCTATTGCATTCGTAACTAATTCATACGAATGCAAGCCAATCAGCTCCGTATGGGCGATGGTGGGCTACTGCGAACTACGATCGACATGTTGCACTAGCAAATACATACATAAATATAATAGGGACGCAACATGTCGAGTGTCGTTTTGCGGTAAGCCTTGAACGCAGCCAAGATGCCAATCGCTAACGCTCAATGAACGAAACGCAACTCTCTTTATCGCACTAATATGAAGGAGTGACAGAGGGAAAATCACGATGCTATACTGAGCGTTAGTGATTGGCAACTTAGCTACGCACTCTATAGGCTTATAATGGTACCACGTCCAATCGTTTGTCGTCGTTGCTGTCAAAGTATGCAAGTGCAAAAGTAACGCATAGCACGATAAATGGATAAAACGGTATGATCATATTATAAGCCACCTAGATACTTAGACAAGTTGCCAATCGGTAACGCTCAATCGTCAATCGTAAACGAAAGGCAGCTAACTGCCTTTGTCGCACTAATATGAAAGAGTGATAGAGATGGAAAACTACGATACGCGATAAGCGTTAGCGATTGGCAACTTCGCTAAGCATCCTGGTCAGACTTGAACGCTTCTGCTTTCCATAATGTGAAGCCATACAGAAAAAGCTGTCCAAGCGCTGCCCAATGTATACAACATCGCGTGCAAATAAATAAAAACTCAACGCCAAATTTACCAAATGTCGTTTGCGGTGACAAACACGGACATGTCAGCAACACGTCACGTTATCGGTTCTAAGAACGCGGCATCTGTGAACACTATCGTCGGGGCATGTCACCGTGATAGGGTTATCTGGCGACCCAGAGACAATGGACCGACACTCAGCTGGCTTTTTAGGGCACTACGCCGTTGCTAATTAGCATTTCGATGTATTAGAAATCGTCATCTGACAACCAAGACCCACTATAAAAACTGTCACTACTCTTAGCAACGTCGTATGTCAGTGTTGAATCAGAACTGTGATACGAGCTTTAATTAAAGGTGTAGGTGTTTGTATTAGTACCTATTCATTCCAGTCATAAAGGGCTTTGTGCCTCTAATTATAAGGCGAGTTAAAGTGCTCTTGATTACTTCAGATCGGCTAAATATTATCTAGTTCTTACTGGTATTTGAAATCAGAACTGACTAAACTGATGAAACCGTTAATTAATACAAAAATAAACTTAATTTGAAGGGAAAGGACTTGTTTCGCGACTTTTTTCTGAAAATCGCCTTCTTACCTTTTTAGCCATGATTTATGATAAATATTCGTTTTTTTTTCAAAAGGTCATTAAAATTTAACAAATTGGCTAGACTTAATCGAAACACTACAAACCACTGCATATTCATTTATTTTATTTGCGATCAGAAAAAATGGCCAACATTTAGATCCCAGCCAATAAACCTTAACAATATCTTATTAATAACCTCTTTCATAATCAGAACTGGCTTATCACGCTGCATCATCAGCCTCAAATACCTAACGACATAGTCTCACGATTAATCAAAATTCCACGTCCCAAACTTAATTATTAGACATGAGGTTATTTAATTTATTTCACCGATGGGACGTCCTAAAATACATGGAGCCCCGCCCAGCCATTACAAGCGGGGACGGTCGTTGGCGCTAGTCGTATATCATCCTGAGGAAATTACCCACAGCACTTATGACACCACCAACTTATTTCAGCTGGTGGAAAAATCTGGAACTAAAGTTATTGGTTCATAATTTGAAAGTGCATGTGGACGGTGGCGCCGCTGTCTAATGGTTGATGAAGGTTGGAAGCTCTAAACGAGAACAGAACGTTCACGCTTTAATTTTGGAGATGGGGTGGCTAAGTAATGCCATCTGAGATTGAGATCCGGTGTTTAGGGGCATCCTTAACGGCTGCAAGACAGGATGTTTGGTAGGAAAAATTAGAATGAATGAGGGTTTTTGATACTTTTACTGATGAGCACTGTGGCGTAAGGTCCAAAAAAGTGTCAAAATAAATACGCAAATTTTCTATATATTTTTGGATTTATTTATTCTAAAAACAATGACTTTAGGCATCAAAGAGGTGAATATGCCAGATTCTGGTCATCGGCATGACGGGGGTTGTTAATTCTATCCTCCTTTAAAAGTGCATATGAATGTTTGAATGGAATAAACATACCTACAACTTATTGGAAACTGATTATGTACTTATTTAATGACAGAAATAATTATCTATGCTGATTTAAATATTATTAGCCCGCATGGTGGTGATGTATTTTAAATATCCTTGCTTTATGCTGCCTGATAGTTATCATTCAATGTCGTCAAATTGTTTAAGGAAAAATAATACACCCTAAATTCAAGATCAATTACATTCTCGTGCCTATAACTGATGAACGTAATTATAATAAGCATTGTCAATTGTTTTGAATTAAAGCCATTTTTCAATTAAATACAACTATATTGTCTATCAAACCTCCCGCCTACGTCGATCGTCCGTCGTTAATAGTCCCTAAATCATTACTCAATGACAGTGCGCACCTTTGTCGAGACATTAAACGATCCAAATATCGATCAATCCCAACATATGGCCGAGCCACCCTTATTCCTAAATCGAACAAATCGTAACGATCACCATTTCTCAATCGCTTTTTATCTGTACACAATTAATATTGTAGAAATCATTAACGAGAGAGACAAGGGAACAAAAGTCGCCGTCCTTTGTGGTCTCGGTGAAAAAAGAATGGGATAAAAAAGGACGCCGCGGGGAGCTGCGGGCCGCTAAACCAACACGGGATGTGTCGACACGGCATCTGTCTGATGTCCATAGAGTAACTCTTGTAGACGCGATGCACATCAAATTTACAGTCTGGATAGACATACAACAATTTTTCAGAAGAGCTGTATGTCTGCAGAGCACGGTGATATAATTATCAGCTTAAAATAAAAGTGAGAGACATGAAAATTTTACTACCTAATTGCGGTAATATGTGTTAGTTTTTAGTAAAACGTCCCACTTTGTCGCTTACCATAAAGACAAGATTTCCTTGTATCTTCATATGAATAAACTGACAAAGCAGCTTTATGGCAAACGACAAAGTGGGACATTTTACTAAACTCACTCACATATAGAAGTAAGCTTTCCAAGAACTAATTGCTACGCACCTAATATTTATACCGATTTTTGTTGAAACTGTTCGTTAATGGATATTAGGAGTCCGAGCGAAATCTGACATGAATTGGTGTTATCTGCTTATTATAAGTGCAAAATACTACCTAATCCACCTATCAAGCATAAAATGTTTCAAGATTCGTCTGATAGAGAGATTAGGCCCCCATTCATCAATAACATTTACGGAAATACTCTAATACTAGTTAAATAGAGTATTTTCGTAAATTTTATTCGTTTGAACGTAGGTAAGTCTTCTTTCCTTGAACAGGCTCCAATTGGTCAGCTACAAAAATTTAAATTCGTCTCATCGTTTTCGCAGTCTGCCACGAACGTGATGTCGAACTTAGTCTTGGGTCTTTCCCCGGAGCGAAACTTCCCTTACGAAATGCCGCCTTAAATAACAGGAATCTCAGCTACCTCAAACATAATAATGCACAAAATAATATCGAATTAGGTACCTACCTAATGTGTAATATTTTCAAACCCGACATTGTTCAGTTAAGTGCAAAATATGTATAGAAAGAATCCTCTTACAAATATACCTATTACGTGCACTGGGACATATTTTTGAGCATTTATATATACACGTTATTTTACCATTGACTGTCCGAGAAGCATACAACAGACATGTCAAGTCCAGACAGACTAATTTCATACATTTTACAGGAAATGTATTTATTCATTTCGAATGTAGTATCAATCCTATGCTCTTCTGTGGCATTTAACTAATCTTTGCCATGGCGCGGGCGCCTCTACGGTTGATGTAGGTTTCGAGTATTTTGGTTGTCAGTGTTCTTGATAACGGGTTAAACGGATCGTGATCAAAAACGAACACGCGTTGTGGAACGTTGTCTTGTCTTGTGGAATTTCGGAGGTGTAATATAGGTAGATGATATTACAGCGTGTTGAAAAATGAGATGCTGATGACGAATGCGGTGTCCTGCCTTTTCGCTAAATGGGCCAACTTTTACATCAACATATTTTCTGTCTCCTGCTTGACTTGCCTGACTTACAAATATACACATATTTACAATGAAAAACCGTTGGAACCTAAATGTATTGGTGTGAACTTGTGTGAGGTCTAACGCATTTACAATTTATAAGCATTTTTTCTACCAAACTTGATGAATTTGTCACCGGCAAAATAGTGTCGGTCTAAAAGTTGTTTGGCCAAAATTTTGTTTTGTCGAATCACTTACCAACGATTCACTTGGCATACCTACCAACATTTTCCAAAAGATTATTTGCCAAGTTTTTTTCCAAATTTTCATTTGCCATTGCCAACTAGGTTAATTTAGGTTGGAATATGCAAATGACATGTACGTCTGCAAAACGTTACAGTTAGCAAGTGATCTTTCGGCGAAATGTAATTCTGCGATATGTTGGCTGGGAAGTGATAAATGACTATCGGCGATGAATTAGATAGGTATCTACCCGAATACAGGCTGAAATGAAATTGTGAAATCTGTGTGGTGGGTACGATGATTTCCTCAATTCATTTCAGCCGTATTCCTGACTTTACATTTTACTCATATTATGTATCTAATCTACTTACTTCTAAAGTATTCCTTTGTATGCTTTTGCGTTGAGTAAAACCAATGCTCATTTCACAAACCTACATAGAGAAGATCACTATCCGTCATACAGAAAGCTATGATACGAATTAAAATGTAAAAAGTCTGTAGCAAATATAACAAAAAGAGCATTATAAATAAACAAAACATATTAATCGTATATTTTTTACAAATCTCTTGACCATACCGCCCACTGCAAATCGGGCGATCTGTCACCCGTCAGGGCTCCAACAAATTTTAAAAATCAATATATTCCTCCATTTTATATAGACTTTATCACAAAGAATTAAGGGTTTTAATGGTGGTCACAGTTGTCAGATTAATGTGGTCCGTGACATTCCGTGTGGCGCCTCAAAGAGGCCGCCCGCGGATTGGTGACAGCCCTATCATACTAGGACTAGGGTTGGAAAAAGAGGTTTGGTAATCTGTGTTGTAGAATTGCGATTTATTTGTTTTGGCTACTCAGATACTAAGTCTCAACAGCAGATTAGGATGTTATTTACCCTTAAATTAGCAATGGTATACACAAGGCACATATTTTTCGATCCTTTTTTTGTATTTTTTTAAGACTGGCTCTACACAATGGCGAGGACGCCAGAACGCACAATTTTTTAAATTTGCCAATTTACTGGTTAAAAATACATAAGTTTCACAATACAGATAGGTATATTAAATCTTATATCTAAGGAAATGTTCATTAACTTTACCCACTAATGAAGTAAAATTAGCCTTTTCCTGGGATATAACCCACGGATGTAGTTTCTTTAATTTAGATGGAATTGTTATTCTAACTAACTAGGTACTAATTACTTTGAAGATTTCTGATTAATTTGTAGATACAGTGTAGGGACGCCTTGCCGGAAGTACGCGAGGTGTCACTATCGCATTCATTCAGTTCATCAGTATACCTACGTGACAAGAAAATCCATAAATGAAGTCGAAAATCAACAAAAAAATAATTAACGAACCACGCAACGCTTCACTCGTGTTTGCCAATTCTATAAATTAGTAAAAAACATTAATCCTCTCAAAATTGAAAGCTTACATGAAATGGCCACACCGCCCGCCGGCCGACTGTCACTGTCACCCGTCATGCGCTTGCGCACAACGAACTAATGACATTCCGCTCGCCGCCTCAAAGCCCTCCTGCGGCTCTGTGACAGCCCTAGCTTAGGGCTGACGCATGTAAAATGGGTACGTTATAAAGTGCATTTTCTTACGTTTTGAAAGTTTTATTTGAAAATGTGTTTGAAACGTTTTATTAGAGCCACTGAATTTATTTATTCATTTAAGATTTGAACAGGTGTAATACTAGGCAGGTTACCTATAATTTTTTTTATGGTGTGATTGATTTATTTTAATGTATCATTATAACAGTTCCGAAACAGTATGAGTTTGAGTTTGAGTTTGAGTAGGTAGGTACCTAAACCTAATTTGCTAAGTTTTAGCAACTTAAAAGAAGACAACTACAACTATGAAAGTTGGATCACCGAAGTAATTAATTATAGTAAAATACATCAAAAACAATTAAATAACATCGCATGGTCCATCATCTCATGAAGTTGCATGATATGGAATGTAACTATTATGTACTAAAAAAATATTTGAAATACGCGTCTAAATTGATTAAAATAGAAAGTGGCAATTATATCAACAAGTAGCTAATACATTATTTACTTACAATTAACTTTGGCATCAACGATAGCTAGAAAAGTTGCCGAACTTGACAACCCTATTTCCACGAGATTAAGGGTTGACAATTATTATACAAAGCATACCAAAAAAAGATGAAACTATTTTCTGTTATCATTACACGCCTGATTGAGAAGCATATCTAATTTAAATGCATGCAAGTTGTTCATTTATTGTCATTCATTTTTAATTTGTCCATCAAATAATTGTAGATTTTTTTGACACGCACACGGACACGCGCATTACATTGCTTCGAAAATTACCTCCGACGTTTCGGATACGGTATTGCATGGAGATCTACTCGATTAAGTCCCGTTTCGTCTAAAATAATGTGTGAAAATCATGAAAGTTTACATCGGTAATTATGAAATACCTATAAAAAGTTAATCATGTAATACTTACCCATGCCATTCCATACTTCCACCAGTACCTACACATGTTACTCCTAAAAGGCTGATCCATTTTGTCGTAACGTGTATCTAATTTCGCTTCAACCTATAAAGTTAAAGAGCACCGTTTGTCATACATGATAGATGCTGCGGCGCGTCAAAGAAGCGACACGCAGCGACCGCCCGCTGCTGACAACCCTGCGACTCGGCCACTACGCTAGGGTTGAACACTTTTCTTTTCATTAAGGACATTTTAATATCCGTTCATGTCAAGGTTATATTTTTGTAATAATAATATAAAATCACTCCTGAAAGATTAACCGAGAAATCGTTCTATACCTAACATGTAGGTACCTAATTTTGCCTCAACCTGTATGGTGCTGCGTTTAATCGTTTCTCATCGTTACCGTCACGTTCTAACAAGTGCAAGTGCAAAAGTGACGAGCACGATAAATAAATAAAACGGGACCATCATAAGCCACCTGCTATGCTATTCTCTTATTGACACATTCGACGCTGCGTTCGTCAACGAGCTCGATGTCGAGACAGCCTTGTCTAAAATCCTAGCTGTTTGATTTGACATTAGAAATCGAGGCTGTGAGCGAGGTTGTGGGCGAGTTCGTCGCTGTTTTTCGTTAGGGAATACGAAGTTCATACATTAAACGTCAAACTTTCGACGCAATGTAGTTCCAGCTCACGCCGCATTCGTCGCCGAGCACTAGTGTCGTTTAAAGTACATTAGTGAATACCATTTTTAGGCTCGACGCTGCCGCAGCACTGACACAGCGCTTCCTTAGTGAATAACACTACTGTAATGTTATTAAAGAGAGCCGTTTGTTTTATGTTTGTTATGGTTGATACTGCGGTGCCTCAAAGAGGTGAAACGCAGCGACCGCCCGCTGCTGACAACCCTGCGACTCGGACGCTAGGGTTGAACACTTTCCTTTCCATTTGTTACGTTTTAAATTAGTTCATATTTTGAAGGGAACGCGGAAAATCTATATCTACACTATTCTGATTTATGACTTATCGCGGTTTTATAAACTTAAAAACATAAAAATGTCGTTACTAACTTTAAATTTTCTTTTCGTTTAGCGACAATCACTTCATTCCATGTTCATTCTTATTTTGATAGAGGTAGATTAGATATATCAAAATTGCTCCATTTTCAGTTCTCCGTACACCACGTGTCCTGTAAAGTGTTCGAAGCTTCAGGGTGTAATTAAATTAATACTCGCGATATAATTCGTTACTATAGTTTTCATGAATAAACATCGCGGTAACCGAAAAAAAAATGTTATTCCAAGGTATTTTTTCTTTGAAATAATAATAATGTCAAACTCGTTGTTTTCGTTAAGGTGCGGTTAAACTAAAAGAGCATTCTCTGTTCTAGCGCCCGTTCTAAGAAATCAACCAATCAGGTTTTGTGTACCGCAAAACGTGATTGGTTGATTTCTTAGAACGGGCGCTAGAACAGCGAATGCTCTTTTAGTTTAACCGCACCTTAAGGTGTAGGTATCTATCTAATTTCGCCTCAACCTGTTATGTTATTAAAGAGAACCATTTGTTTTATGTTTGTTATGGTAGATGCGGTACCTCAAAGGAGCGACACGCAGTGACCGCCCGCTGGTGACAACCCTGCGACTCGGCCGCTAGGGCTGTACACTTTTCTTTTCATTACTTACGTTCGAAATTAGTTTATTTTGATGGGAAAATCCATGTCTAGTCCTTAACAATATTCTGATTTTTGGTTTATCGCGGTTTGATAACGATTTTAGCTATACATAAATACATTGGTAGGTACCTACAAAATTTCAATACCTATATAAAGTTATGAAACGTAGTACCTATTACGAAAACAATGTTTGTAGCATAGTAAAATGTCAAAGATAGAAAGATGATGTTATTTTTAATTTTTTTTATTCAGCCTATATTTGAGTCCCACTGCTGGGCAAAGGCCTCTCCCCTCAAACTCCAAGACTCCCGAATGTGTGCTTCCTCCGGCCAGTTGTTAAGAAAGGCATCCAGTTTATATATATCGATGACGATTTGATGATGATATAGATCAGATGATGTTATAGTCTTTCACAAATCTTGCGGCTGCTTGTACCTACTCTTAGTTAACCCGTGAAACTATTATGCGTGGGTACGTACCTACTAGAAGCTATAAATGTAAATGTCACATAGACCATTTTAACAAGACATTATTTATTACAGTTTATTAACATACATAAACATGTCGCGACTTTTAAATACAATATTATCATAATGAAGTTATTTCCGATTATTGGCGAGTTGCATGCCGCCGCAACCCTCATTAATGCGCTAATGTCTCCTCTTTACACCTCACGACACGACTTAATATTTGTATAATAATTATATAGTATCTCTCCTGCCGCAACGAAATCCCTATCCAGCTATGCTATTCTCTTATTCACACATTCGACGCTGCGTTCGTCAACGAGCTCGACGACGAGACAGCCTTCACTTCGACGTAGAGCGCAGCGCTGCGAAAAACGGTATTCACTAACATAGAACAGCTCGTCGTCGAACTGTAGGCGGTAACTCTCGACGCAGTGTAGTTCCAGATCACGCCGCATTCGTCGCCGCGCGCTAGTGTCGTTTAAAGTGCATTAGTGCATACCATGTTTAGGCTCGACGCTGCCGCAGCGCTGACACAGCGCTGTTAGCAAGGCGGTTTCCTTATTGAATAACACTGCTGTATTTTACTCCTATACTTAGGTACTGTGACGGCAGTAAGAATACATTTGTCACCACCCCAACTCCTCCTGCGGGTGTCGTAAGAGTCGACTAAGGGAGTGAAGTGTCACTGACCATTATTTGATAAAGATTGATGAAGAAGATGGCAGCAGCGTCATCATAGTGGACACATTACTGCGATCGCTAATCCGCTTGCCGAGCGTGGCGATTATGGGCATTTACCTCCTAATGCGTCTATACGCATAGTTAATAGGAGAGGCCTTCGTCCAGCAGTGGACTATCATAGGCTGATGATGATCATGACTTAGGTACTATAAAATCAAGTCAAGAATAGTACCAAAATAAAAACTTCAATCCTAGGCTTGTACTATAGCTAGCCGTACCATAGTTTAGTTTAGGTTATACTCGATACATAAAGCAGGCCATAACGCTCGCTCCAATTAATATGTTAGTGCGAGTGCGATAAAAAGCATTGCGTATCGAGTAAAACCTCGTATCCTTTACTTTCCAACTCATGGTACGGCTAATGTATGTCTGACTTTTATTTTTTGTCGTTTTTTTAAGTTTTGCAATTTGACTTTTTTATATTTTTTCTACTCAGAATCACGAGCTCTTTTGATTCCTGACAGAAATAAAATAAAATAAATAAATATCTTGGGACATCTTACTCAAATCGACTTGGTCCTACGGTAAGCTCTATTAGGGCTTGTGATGTAGGTACCAAGCGACGATATATATGATAGATACATATAGATACTTAAATACATAGACAGCCATGACCAAGGAACAAATATTTGTGATAAATAAATACACAAATATTGCCCTCGCCGGGACTCGAACCCGGAATCTCCAGCTTCGTAGGCAGGGTTACTACCAACTAGGCTACGGAGGCTGCCAAAAAAATTCCATTGAGTTACTATTTTTCATACACTTTCTGACCGTAATTCAATGGAAGACAAAAAATGTACGTATGGAATTTTCGGGACACTATTTTCTGCTAATGAGGATCGAAAGAGCTTGCGATTCTGAGTAGAAATAAAAAAAATCCAAATAAGAAAAATTCAAAAAATTACAACAAAATTAAAATCCACCCAGGTACGGCTACTGGTCAAGATGATATTCAAAACCGGCGTTAGGGATACGTCCGGTGTAAGTGTTCGGCCGTACTCACTGCGCACGATACGACTACCTTCGTCCTGCGTGTCTCCTTGCCCATGCCGCTTCCTTATTTATTCGCCCGTGTCACGCCACGCGGACTGTCCTTACAATTTATCGTAACGTGTCCGTGGGGGAGGGTATCAGTGATAGGCTGTCTAATAATTATTAATTACGGACATTCTGCCCAGCAAAGTACTAAGTTTCTTACGTTACTCGATTCGACCCTAATCACCTTACGTGAAACTGTAGGCTTAGCGTAGGATTGCTGCGACAGTATGTGCGAAATAGACTTCCCGTCCTTTATTAACTATATTAATAAAATAGGGACGGATACTATTTCGTGATGACAAAATGTCACACCGGTCATGTCAATGCTAACACTACTAACGTCTCAAATTCGCGACATGTCGTAGTCACCTGTCAAAACTGAAAAAATATGTAGGCTTAGCACATGATTAGTGCGACAATATGTCGCCGCGAGATAGCCTATCCGTCCCTTTTTTATTGATATAGTTAGTAAAAGATGAAAAATCTATCTCGCGGCGACATACTGACATACCAATCATGTGCTAAGCGTATCTACCAGTGTTATTCACTAAGGAAACCGCCTTGCTATCAGCGCTGTGTCAGCGCTGCGGCAGCGTCGAGCCTAAAAATGGTATTCACTAATGCACTTTAAACGACACTAGCGCTCGGCGACGAATGCGGCGTGAGCTGGAACTACATTGCGTCGAGAGTTACCGCCTACAGTTCGACGACGAGCTGTTCTACGTTAGTGAATACCGTTTTTCGCAGCGCTGCGCTCGACGTCGAAGTGAAGGCGGTCTCATCGTCAAGCTCGTTGATGAACGCAGCGTCGAATGTGTGAATAAGAGAAAAGCATAGCTGAAAGCCTCTTCTAAGTACTTGAATATCGGATGGGCAATTGGGCATGCCCATAGTTGCTATAAATGGAACAATGTGAAGATGAGCCACATTAGTTTGACATAAGGACCTGTTTTCATTTGCCCTGTTAACAAAAGGTCGTTAGTAGCAACCATTTTGAACTGAAATACTCCTTTTTGTTACATCGTTTGAGCTAAAACAATGTTGATACTTTGTTTATGTGGGTTTGTTAATTAAGTTTTTATTTATGAGGTTGTTAAATATAATATTTTCATTGGGTAATGAAGATTTATCATCATGATTTTTTTATGGCATTCGACAATTAGTTTAGGGAAAATATCCTTTGAACATTTCTACTACTTGAGCCGTATTGGCAGTAACACTGAGTGAATTCGAATAAGTAGATAAGGGAATTTCTGTGACCTTACTGTAAATAGTTTGTGTATGATTTTCATAGGTAGGTATACCACCTTATTAAATATTTATATGATTTTTATAAGTGCTCGTATATCGGTTATCATTATTATAGATGCCTACCGTTACTTGATTGAATAATCTTAATCCGACACTGAGCTTAGTAAAGGTGCATTCAGACCAAACGAGCATTCGCTATTCTAACCCCCTACTCTACGAAATTCGATCGTTACCTACACAAAATTCGATTCGTTGATTTCGTAGAGTGGGGGATAGAATAGCGAATGTTCGTTTGGTCTGAATGCACCTGGTGTGCACTATGGATGGATAACTAATGCTTAATAACGATATTTGGCCATTTTCAGTTTCAGGGACACCCAATTAGCGTGATATTCATCATCAGCCTATGATAGTCCACTGCTGGACGTTAAGGCCTCTCCTATTAACTATGCGTATAGACGCATTAAAAAGGAGGTAAATGCCCAAGCCGCTAATAATATTATTGTTTGTCCCTTTCGGTCATAACAATGTGGCCATAAAAGCAAAAGGGACAAACAATTATTAGCGGCTTGTTAAGTCAGCAGACGTTTATGAATAAGGGTAAGGCTGTAAGTCGTTATACTAAAATGTATGGGAGCACTTTAACTTAGTATTTTTAATATTACTTCATCTGTTTAGAAAAAGTTGTTAATGTAATTTCACTCATTGGGTAACGTACTTTCGATATTAGTTGGAAGTTTTCTGATATCTGTTATATTTACGCAATTATGGCCTGGCCACACTTGACAATTACACCCTGTATACAAATAAATATGTATCCCCCCCTAGCGTGATTGATGCAAAAGCCCTTAAGTGTTACTATCAATACGGCTAAACTTACGTTTAATTATATCCTGACGTTTCGGGCATGACGTTACACCCGTGGTCGCAGGTGAGTCTGCCTGCGACCACGGGTGTAACGTCATGCCCGAAACGTCAGGATATAATTAAACGCAAGTTTACGCGATTAAGACCCGTTTGTCTTTAAAATATGAGTGATAATCGTGAAAGTTTAAATCAATATAATACGGCTAAAGTGGTAACATAACCCTTTCTTCAACACTCGGGTAAACAATCACACGACGCGCTGCATCTGCGGTAGCGGCTGATTGAAATCACACGACCAGCCAATCAGGGATCACACTCTTTGTCTGCGGCTGCTAATAGACCTGTGATTGGAAATCATTTCTGATTGCCGGAGTCTGCGGATAGTGTGTCTAGACTTGCAAATTATTTATGCAACGTGTTATATGAGCCACTAATAATAACACACCGTGACACCGAAATAAATAAGTCATATTGAAGAAATTTTAGAATACGATCGACCTTTTGATTACACTCTTAACTGTAGGTGCTTCTAATTTATCAATTCAAATAATATAATTAATGGTACCTATTTCGTCAGCCTCCGTAGCTTAGTTGGTAGTCCAACTACTCATCTCACTAGGTCACTAGACCCTGCCTACGAAGCTGGAGGTTCCGGGTTCGAATCCTGGCGAGGGCATTATTTGTGTATTTATTTATCACAATATTTGTTCCTTGGTCATGGTTGTCTATGTATTTAAGTATCTATATGTATATATCTATTATATATATCGTCCGTCGCCTGGTACCCACATCATAAGCCTTAATTGAGCTTACCGTGGGACTAGCTCGATTTGTGTAAGATGTCCCCAAGATATTTATTTATTTCAAAGGAAGAATTCAATATCCCAACTAGCAAAATTTCGTCATAATTATAATCGTCGCGGAAACGTAACATATTCAGGCTTTTAGCTTATGAAATTGGTCATAAAAACGTAATAATTACGTTTATATAACGCGATTTGGGCCCATATTACTCAGCTTTTTAGCCATATAAAAGCCATTTAACTGAAACTGCCACCACTTATTAGTCATATAATAATCATCGCCGTGATCACTTTATAGCTAACTAGCTGTATAATAGCGACTTATATAGCTTTTATATGACTTTTTATCATATAAGAGCCATATAACCGTTGAGTTAGTTATTTATTGATCATATAATTGCTACTTATATGCCAAATTTGTGGAATAAAAGTGTCCAGCGAAACTAAACAGAAGACGGATTGACAACTTGCTCGTGCATGTAATTTTGCTAGTGCTAGCTGGTGTAAACAAAATTAAATCACTTAATGCCGTTGAGTATGTTTTGACAGAGCTATCTAAGTAATATATGACCATGTTATAATTGGCTTTATAAATTCAACCTAATGGTAAAAATGTATTGCGAATACCACTTTACTGATAAAGTATACTATATTTAGTAGTAAATAATGAACGCGCCACTTTAATTATTAGTTATTACAATATAAATTAAATAAATATTTTTAATTGTTACGAAGGAAACTACTATATGATATGTATACGATTAACATATCATATAACTGCTTCGTATTAGTTCTTATATAGCAAGTTTAGTGGTTTAAGCGCCATGACACCTACAGGTAGATACGTTAATCATATAAAAGTAACAGCTGAAACCAAAAAGCTCTATAATAGCAATTATTTTTCCATTTACTCGAGCATAGGTCATATAAATAATAAATAAATAAATAATAAATATCTTGGGACATCTTACACAAATCAACCTAGTCCCACGGTAAGCTCAATTAAGGCTTGTGATGTGGGTACTAGGCGACGATATATATAATAGATAGATACATATAGATACTTAAATAGATAGACAACCATGACCAAGGAACAAATATTTGTGATAAATAAATACACAAATAATGCCCTCGCCGGGATTCGAACCCGGAACCTCCAGCTTCGTAGGCAGGGTTACTACCAACTAGGCTACGGAGGCTGACATATAAGATGTAATTATTCGACAAATAGTCAAGTAAGCGTCATGTAAAAGCAGGTTACTCAGCATTAATCTTATATGACTCTTTAGTCATAAAAGATGTCGAGATGCTGAATAAAACACTTTTATAAAACAAGATATATAATTAGCTGTTATATGACTTCATCCACAATAGTCATATAATAGCAACTGCGTTACGTTTACTCGACTTTTTCTCACAAGTCATAAGTCAGCATATAAGTTTTTGCTAATCGGCAAAAAAGTCATATAAGCGTTTTATAAATGTGTCTTTTTCAGCAACTTCTTATATGACTCTTAAGTCATATAAGAAAGTCGTATAAACGTGTATATGACATCTTATACGACTATTATGCTATTGCTGTATAAGTTGGCTTTATACGACAGGTACTATGTAATTTGCGTTTATATGACTTTTATACGACATATTGCTGTATAAGCTGGCTTTATACGATAGGTACTGTGTAATTCGCGTTTATATGACCTTTATACGACTTATTAGCTGAGTAAGCTCGATGTTATATGACTGTTTTGCTAGTTGGGATGAGATGATGGTGATATTTTTTATGGAACAAAGTAACCCGGCTTTACGGTATGCTAAACTTAAGTGTTGGTTGGTATCGGTAGGTACTGAAGGACGATAACAATAACTTTGAAACAATACTCTTTGAGTCATCTCTTGTACAGTCGACGTCAAAGATATCATTAGGTACCTACGGTTTAGGTGCTAAAAATATATTTACACGATCTTAATGTCAAGGCAATAAGGTTGTGTAAATATATTTTTGCCACCTACACCGTAATGATATCTTTGACGTCAACTGTACCTATCAATACTTGCCGTGACGAATGACGAAATGCGTCAATTGTTTCTTTCACTTTTCAGTGACTTGACCAAAACAACGCTATCAATCTATGCATCCATCACCCCATCGTCTCACTTAAAAAAGCTGTTACACTAATTAACCGTTATTAAACTAACCGTTATTAGATTGGTTCAATTCAATTGTGCTATCTGCATTCAATTGGTAGTTGACGTTATCGGTATAAAAGCATTGCGTAAGTTTTGTGACCTTAATGGTAACCTTTCACATGGTTAATGACGAATAAAACAACATGATATGGGATGAAATGATTAATAATAATTAATAATGATGAAACTATGATTTAGATAATATACATGGTGTAACATACCTAAATAACGGTGATCCGTTTAATTATATTGAAGTAATTATATCTAAAACGAGGACTATAAGGAACGAGGATTTGTGAAACATGTGCCGTCAGATTCCAATCGCCCAAGAAGTAGCGCAGCGGAAGTGCAGATGGATCGGGCATACTCTTCGAAGAGGAGCAACGAACCTCGCCTCAAGGTGGAACACGAGCTCGTGGTCGCCCTGTACACACGTGGAAAAGAAGCGTGGAGAGCGAATTGAGTGCCGTAGGTCTGACCTGGAGCGAAGCCAAGAAGGTTGCTCAAGACAGAAAAGCGTGGAAGGATCTTGTGGAGGCCCTATGCACCTCCGGGGTGCCCTAGGAATTACAACAACAACAACAATTAATTATACCTATCTTCGGTGCCAATTTTCAAAAATTGTACATTTGGATCAAGTCTCCGATATAATATAAAAAAATGTTAGATAGAAAAATAGTCAATGATACTAAGTAAGTCCAAAATATTCCGAGAAGTTTGTATGGAATTTTGCTTTTTGTTACGTGATTTCTATACATTTTATGTATCAAAATAGGAACGTTTCATACAAACATTTTGGGATATTTTGAGACTCTACCAGCCCACCAAATTTTATCAATATCGAACACGCGATCGAATGTAGGTACATATTTTTTGAGAAATGCTCAGGTAGATACACCCAACCTAATATAACTGATAGTACGAACTGTCCTGCTTTTTTTTCCCAGTATGTATTCTCCTAAATAGTTAGGGTTAACTTTATAGACAACGTGTCTACAAGTCATCCATTCCTAAAAAAAACATTTTGCCAGTCGTCATAAACATCAAGATGCTCACAAAAACTCGCCATTAATTCGGCACTCGCAAACGTCAGCGAAGTCGTAAAATATCGGAAGGCATCATCAAAGCCGAAAAGGACATCTAAAAACACTATTATTAGATCACAATGCGGCTATTGTCACAAAAACCCAACTAATGAAGTCCGACCAGAATTTTATTTCGCCCAAAGTTTCACATCGTAAATTCTCGACAGTCAAAACCTTAAAAAAATATCTTTTAAAAAATCTACATCAAAATTTAACTTTAAGGCTATTGTAATAAGGATTCACTCTTGCGCGACACGCTAAGGCAAACTGTCATAAGCCAAGTTCGGTCAGTTTACGTAGATTCGATTTTTTTTCTAATTTCGTGCTTTCTTTGGCGGCAGTTTATTGGGGCCAAATGACACGACAGGTGACGTCCTTTTTTCTGTCGGGGGTGTATTGTGTGCGTTTTATTGGGCCGTTGTCAATGTCGTGCGATCACGGAATAGGCCGGCTAATTTGATGCGTTTAGAACGCAGATGTTGCAATGTGGTATGATAATTTATTTTATTTTAATTAAATACGGAGTAATTATTCTAAGCTTGTTTGTTGAAATAAAATCTATACATACAAAAATACGCGTAAATTGTGCTTGATTAATTTACTTTTTAGCTAGAACAATTTATTTCTTGATTGTTGATCATCACTCAACCTTTAAACACTCCTAACCGCAAAAATCAAATAAACGAACAAAAAACAAATGACACACGATAAAGCGTGTACGTTAGAGCACATCAGTCAAAATCAGAAAAACAATAGCAAATGCGTAATAAATAACGTGTCCCTAAGCGGGCACTTGTTAGCTATTAAAACCACATTATTGTACAGCCAACAAAAACCGCCAAGTTTAAAAAAATCAAGATTGATGACCGAAACAGACTTGAGGATATATTGGCGCGAACTTTGATGTTTTAGATGTAGAGGTTCTAAGAATAACGATTTTAGTCCACCAGTAAAACTTGCAATTTTTTGCTTAAAAGCATATCGGGTACCTCATTGAAACATACCTATTACCTATGCCTACGTTTCTTTTTCCTCGTTCCAAATTTTTACACAGAAGAAAAGTTAATGAAAATTACTGCTGTTTAACTTACCTGACCATGCTAGTCTCCCCCCTTGTAACGTTCATCGTGCCTCATATCCTTAGCACTAATTTAGTATGTAATCCTACATAGTTAGAATTCGAACGTGGCGGCAACGACGATGCGCAATTGAAATAGCACCATCAGAGGCTTACTACCCTGTTACCAATACTACCTGAAAAAATAGTATTATACTATAAAATGAAGAACACGTCCTACCTACTTATACCTATATTCTAACTATTTATCTGTATAGCCTCAATATTACAGAAATAAAAAACATGTTTATTTTGTAGCAATGAACACATTTTTATTTTTACATTCTTATGTTTTCTTACTAAGTACTAAATAAATAAGTATGCGTACATAATAGTACTTCAAACACTATTGTATATTTGTATAGTCAGCCCCCATAGCCAAGATGGTAGTGACCCTGCCTACGAAGCTGGAGGTTCCGGGTTCGAATCCCGGCGAGGGCATTATTTGTGTATTTATTTATCACAAATATTTGTTCCTTGGTCATGGCTGTCTATGTATTTAAGTATCTATATGTATCTATCTATTATATATATCGTCGCCTGGTACCCACATCACAAGCCTTAATTGAGCTTACCGTGGGACTAGGTCGATTTGTGTAAAGATGTCCAAAAATATTTATTTTATTTATTATTTATTTAGTATGTAGGATGTTAGAATTCGAACGTGGCGGCAACGACGATGAGCAATTAAAATAGGAACATCAGAAGCTTACTAACCCTGTTAACAATCTTACCTACCTGAAAAATAGTATCAAACTATAAAATGAAAAACACGTCCTACCTACTTACACATCCTAACTATTCATCTGTATAGCCTCAATATTACAGAAATAAAAAGCATTTTTATTTCGTAGCAATGAACACATTTTATTTTTACATTGTTACGTTCTCTTACTAAGAACAGTTATAATGGGTAAAGGGAATAGAGTAAATAAATAAATAAGTATGCATACATATAGTACTTGAAACATTATTGTATATTCGTATATATATGTTATATTTCTGAACAATCTGGAATTGGTGCATTTATTTAATATGTATGAAAATACTTTTCTGTCGACCGTACCACTCAATAACCGGAAACAACGGATGTCGCTGTTTTAAAATTTAAAACAACAGAATATCCATCTTCTGTTAAGTGTCTAAGTTCAACTTCATGGCTATTATGATTAGTATAAGTACCCGCCATTTGTTCAGGATATTTATCGAGTTAATAAACAGATCTTTAAAAATATATATTAGATGAAGTGCATCTGTCAAACAAGCTCTGTTAGTAAAAAAGGTGGCAAATTAAAATTTTCTTCTTAGGCAGCCATCTCTTTGCACCTGATTTTTTTGAATTTGCCGCGTTGTCCACCGACAGAGATTGTTAGACAGATTAGGACAGAAACATAATTGTTAGTTAAATTATGTTTCCTGTTTTTAATTATATATTATACTAAACAAGGGATTCTGAAACTAAAACGCTTGTATAGTCTAGATGCTCGAGGTGAAACATAAGTGTAGGTACAAAAGTACACATTCTTTACAAGTAGGTCCAATGATAAAACAAACTGTATTAGATATCCCGAATATTAATTTATTTCAATTTATTACTCACTCTACCAACTGAAACAACCTGTGAAATTGTTAAATTAAAAGCACCTCCAAAACTTGTATATTATACATATTTATAACATGACTTAATGCTACTTATGTTAATCAGATGTACTCAGTTTATACCAAAGTAAGCATTTCCAGTCAATCATAATTCAAAAATGCATCTCAAAGGTAGCGCAAAATTCATAAATTGAATGCCGGCAGCTAATCCTTTAGCTCGTTTCACGCTCTGCCTCTATGTAGGTGGCCAGTGACATTGAAAAAAAAACAACAGGATTTTCAGATCTGACAATACCACCCCTGTAGCCAGAAGTATGACAACCCAAAAATGTCACTTTTCTATTGTCCGTTAATTGTTCGGTGGCGCTACCGCATTGTGAACGTAACATTCGGGAAAAAGTCACTTTTTGTCCAATTTCGTGCTTCAATGTTGATGTGACGACAAGTGACAGAGGGATAGTGATATTATAAATAGGTTTAGCAGACAGTATAATAAGATTAGGCTTTGTCAGTTGTGTTTATCATCTTTTGCAGTGGTACTTTTGTACGGGTAGGTAAAATGCATGTTTCGGTAATTGTAAAACGATTAACCGTGTACGAATTGATATAAAAAACGCAATGCTGACCGCATCGTTTTATAATTGCGTATAATTTAATGTAATGAACGTTAGTTAATGCAAGTGTATCGAACTAGCCTTCATTGGAAAAAGCATAGTATTTTGAATGTTTCAGAAGTGCTTGTTTTAGAGATTCATGACCGATCTGAACCTTTAGATAAACAAATCCATTTGGTAAATCTCGCCAACGTCTAATTACTCCACACTGTACCCGACAGACAGCCATTAAACATCTACATCGCTAGCGCAAATTTCACATTTGCGCAACGTAACAAAATTCGCAGCGCTGCCTCTGTTTGTTCTCATCCGGCTAAGTCCCTAAAAAGCGATCGTGGTGACACCCCCACCCTCCGTCTCTCTCGCACTCGCTTCAGAAGCGACACAACGTGACATACACGGTTTTGCCACCAGACGGCCGAAGCGCCGACCGGTCGCGCGCGATACTCGGCCCTACTCTATTTAGTTTTAAAGCTAGCGCCGAATCGCGCGACACATTAGAGGACATTTGAATGTTACACGCAATAGGTCGTAACTCCCAATAGACAACACTCATAATAAGCCTTGTGATTGTAGTACAGAGTTTAAATTGGGTTGTATGTGGAAAATGTGATGTAAAGACACAGTTTTCAAATGTCACGTACTAGTCGTCTCTTTTCTCCGGAGTCCTGTCGCATCTGCTCCTTTGGCATCCTTCAGCATGCGTGTCCCCCCGCGATCTTGCGTCCCGCTCTGCGGCCGCTGAAGCCCAGTGTCCGGTCGCCCTGGCTGACAGGCGGTCGTGTGTCGAACATATACATGTAAAGGATTAGTTGTGATGAACGGTGAAGTGACGCTGTGTGCAATTTATGTTTGTTTGTGATTGTAAGAAGCATTCATGATTCAGGTTAGTAATTTTTTTTTTTCAATTGTTATTTTTCAGGAATGAGTGTTGTTTTGTTCCAGTCATCTTATTAGACATCCAAAGCTGTTTATAAAATATTTTGCGGACAAAACTGAAGCTGTCCCCTATTGTCAAACGCACGGAAAGAGTTAAAACAATAGTAATTAATGATATTCTTGGCTTAAATCATGAAATTGTGCAACTAATCAGCGGTTATTATTTCATCAGCGATACGCGTAGGTGTCACACGCAATTGAAATGTAATTTCATTAATGATCATTGAATTAATGATTTCATTATTTAATTGAGAAGGACGCGTGGACCGCGCAATTAATTTCAATAATCTATTGTTTGTATAATTTTGATTAATAATACTCGCCGTTCCTACACATAAATATCTATTTGTTTTTCTTATTTAATAATTACTTTTCTAATCATTAGTATTATTTGCAGACTTAAACAACTTATAAGTTGAAAAAAGTGTAAGCAAGTTTTATAAAACGTGAAATGATAAGTTACTCTATTTTCGCACACGGCGTGCTTGCAAACTTTAGTTGAGATGAGATACGGTTAAGTTTATCAAACCATTGTTTTATACATGATCCATCTTGATAAAGATTTGTACTTTTAAATATTGGAATAGGTATTTAAGGATTTATGTTTTATGTTACTAGTTTTACACTATCTATTAGAAATATTCTAAGTAATACCTTTTGCCCGACGGGTGCAGTTTTTAAACCTAATGCTGGTAGCGTGAAGTGATATGGACCCTTATTTAATTTATAATAATAATACAACTTGTTTTTCATTTCACATGTAATTTATTTATGTAAAAATGGCAACGACTGAACAGTTTCATATTATTTATAGAGTATGTCGGTATTGTCTGTTTATGGATTCAGTTGTAGAGTAATTATGTACAGCTATGTCGATTTTTCTGCCCATCGCCATGGCTAAAAGCTAGCAGGAATAAATAGCAAGATGTCAACTATATTCCTAAAACATGGAAGCTAAACTGTCTTATACTCCATGTTATCATTTGATGACATAGATACGTGACTACATACCTACTTTAACTACCTATAATAAATAATAAAATAAATAAATATCTTGGTACATTTTACACAATCAGCCACAAGCCATCAAACCTCCCTCAAAGATTGCCACAATGACCGCCCCAGCACCACCCGCGCCCGCGCGTATTATAGTAAATAGGTACATACTAGGTACAAAGGCTACATTATAGTATAGTTAATTTAAGCTTTCATGAGCCGTAATAACTATAAATTAATATAATGAAACGGTTACACTCACTCATGTGTATTTAGTTACTACGCGCGACATGTTTCGGAGATCCGTCTCCAATATCAAGCACTGGCCTACTACCGCGAAAATCGAAATTCGTAAATTTCGAATATTTTCCTCTTTCACTCAAACGAAGGCGTCATTAGAGTGAGAGAGACAAATCCTCGAAATTTACGAATTTTGTTTTTCGCAGTAGGGCCGCTGAGCCCTTCGTTCATGCCACGAGACTCGCTCAGCGCTTGATAATGAAGACCTAGGTACAAACATAGATACATTTTCGTAGAAACAGTAGGTACACTTCGTAAGTCCATTGGCTTGATCCATCTATCTGCGTGAAGAGAACCAGGCCCGGAAAGTAAACATCCCAGAATAACAGGTGCCTTATAATAAATTGATGGACTTTGATTGGTTGCCGCTAAAATACTTAAGAACACATTGACTGACGTTGATATGTGGCTCACTAAATAAGAATGGCGTAGTAACAGAGATCAAAGGAATTTGTGATAAGTATTTCAAATCGGTGTTGCCAATTTTCAAATTGACTTGACTACGATTCTTTTGATTCTTTTAGCCAGCCAGTCAGTTCATATATTTTTTGATGAAAGAGTGTGGTGACGGCAGTAAGAATACATTTGTCATCACCTCAACTCCTCCTGCGGGTGTCGTAAGAGTCGCCTAAGGGATTGAAGTGTCACTGACCATTATTTGATAAAACATTGATGATGGGCAGCAGCGTCATCATAGTGGACACATTACTGCGATCGCCAATCCGCTTGCCCAGCGTGGCGATTATGGGCATTTGTCTCCTAATGCATGCATACCCATAGACAATAGAAGAGGCTTACGTCCAGCTGTGGACTATCGTGGGCTGATGATGTATGTATGATGATGAGTGACAAAATAGATCAACTGATGAGCGATTCTGAAAGGTATTCTACTAGACTAAGGAAGCTTATACTCGTAGATCCTTAAAGGCCAAGTCATACCGGTGGCGCGTGCAATACGTGCGCGTGTGTGTGGCATGCGCGTTGTAGCATACCTAAATATCATATTAGACACCGTTTGCGTGGCGTGCACGTGTGCGTGACGCGCAAGCGGTGTGTCATGTGCTATGACATTTCCGACGCTACAACGTGCACGCTACGCATTCACGAACGTGCTGCTTACGCATCTGGTGTGGCTCAGCCTTAACCTCGTAAGGCCCAATCTATTTTTAGGACAAGTGAAATAATAATCCGTTGTCCTAAAAAACGACATTTTATGGGCCCTACAAAATAAAATTCATATTTCTTATGACGTCATGGGCCGTTATGAGTACAGGTGTAGTGAGAAATTACTTGCCTTCGGAAACGTTCGTAAACACATGCTGTTTCAGGCAGTGTCACCGAGTCTGACTGAAGTAGCATGACAGCTATTACTGTCAGTCTCAGTGAGTTGACAGCATGACGTTGACGAACGTTTCCGAAGGCAAGTCATTTCTCACTACATCTGTAAATCTTGTTGTCCTAAAAATAGGACGTTGGGCCTTACGAGGTTATAGGTCAGCAACATACAACCAATTACCTATCTGAAACTGAGTTTTTAGTGGTTGTGGCAACTTTTATCGTTAGAAATGGGGCGTTAATTAAATATATGGAGTAAATAAGTACGTTAGGTCGTTTTACACGATGACGCCTTAAAGGCCCGGCCACGACATTGATCTTAAGGTGCATTCAGACCAAACGAGCATTCGCTATTCTAATCCCCTACTCTACGAAATTCGATCGTTACACAAAACGTGATTCGTTGATTTCGTAGAGTGGGGGATAGAACAGCTAATGCTCGTTTGGTCTGAATGCACCTTAAAGCGACCAGCGGCGAGCGAATCCATGAGTTGGAGCGGGATGCCAATATGGTTACTCCCTCTCGCACGTATGGTTTTCCGCTAAGCCGGTCGCTTTAGACCAATATCGTTGCCGCGGCGTTAAAACGCAAAACCCTACATGGGTATCCCATGTAGGGTTTTGCCGTTCAGAACTATCGTTCTGAGCCTATTTTTAGGCACGTAATGACAAAATTTAATTGCATGTTTGAGAAAACCCACTCCCCACCCAACTCATGGTAATCACACTAAGCTTTTTATTCCAGCCATAGAGATATGTAGAGAAGCTCTAAATTGTTTACTGAAGTAATCGAATTATAAAATACGACTTATAAAAGTGGCGAAATGAGGTTAAATTACATAACATTATGAATTCACTTACGCATTTCATTCTGATGCCCTCTGGCAACTATTTTCTTCATTATTTGGGTAAACAGTACCTATAGCCAATTTCATAATTGGGTGCAGTCTTTAGAAGAAGTACCTATATAGGAAGCAATTACCTGTCTCACACACGATGCCCTTATATTAGGCATACCTTATTAATTACGCAATCAGATAAATTTCCGTAGGTATACCGCCCTGCCGGTGGTGAGGTATTTTCGGATTCATACAATTCATTGATACTGAACATAAAATATCAAAATTCTATTGTTTTTGGAAGTTTATTGATATTGTAATGGATTACGACTAGTTTATAAACGGTCGCCGAACTGAAGATAGAGGTCGAAAAAGGGGCGCGATGGTACTAAAAAAATACTAGAACTATGCTCATATCATGGGACTTTGAACTATTTTTTTATTTGATTTAAAAAACAATGTATTGAAAATTAAATACGCACATTTATTTTGACAGTTCATTGGACTTTACGCACAGTGCTGCCATCTCACCGCCCCATAGAGGCAGAAAAAGTATCAAAAACTGAACCCGCGGCCTCCTGTTTGGAAGCCGCGTTTTCCAGCTAACGTTAGTTAAAGGCAAATCACGAGTTCATGCGCCCGCGCACATCGGCCACCGATTGCCGCGGGCGATGCTATGGCAAGTCTTCGTCTGGCTGACCGGACTATATTATTTATTTGTTTAATATTCAACATGCACCTTACACAACTATCGATAAAGCGGCACAAATTTGTGAGCCTCTGGAGCCTAGTTGGTTCGGATCCCGGCGAGGGAATTATTTGAGTATTTATTTATCACAAATATTTGTTCCTTGGTTGTGGCTGTCCAAGTATCTATATGTATCTATATCCTCGCTTGGTACCCACATTACAAGCCTTAATTGGGCTTACCTTACTAGGTCGATTTGTGTAAGATGTCCCAAGATATTTATTTATTTAAATGAAATACCTATACCTAAATTGTTAGTTGTGAACAAGCCTGTCGTTCTGAAGGCTTATGATAGTACCGCGTGGTACCGCGTCTAATCGTTTGTCGACGTTGCCATCACGTTCTAACAAGTATGCAAGTGCGAAAGTGACGCGTAGCACGATAAATATATAAAACGGGACCATCATAAGCCACCTGGTTATGTTTTTTTTTTTTAAAAACTGATGCCGGCAACTTTGTCTACACGGACAAAGATTTTCGCGATGAAACTATTCCTATGTCCTTGGAGATGTCGCGAGAAAGGACATAGATCTACCAAAGTTAAAAAAATCAGTCCAACGCTTTTAACATGAAGATAACAGACATACTTTCGCATTTAAAATTAGCATGGACACTTTTTTTAAACTTCTATATTAGACCAGAACTTTCTAAATTGTACCTACATTGATTAGCGTAATTCAGGAAGTAAATCAAGTGCTAAATAGTAATTACTAAAATTATGTTATTCTTAAACTGTCTAAATATCGGGTTATAAACAAAAACTGTCATTATGCGATACCAACGTGACAGCATTAGTTCCGGCCTCTGGGCCTCGGGCTACGCGCGGTTCTGACCCTGCGCTATGTGACCTATTGTGACAGCCCTACCGGCGGTGAGGTATTGTACGGTCTACTGAAAGAAAAGTAGGTTTCCCTTCGATCTTAAATAACATCACGCTTATTAATTGCTATATTAACCTAAATAAAAATAAAACGCCTTTAAAAATAGTTGTGATTGTTCCATCAAAAATTTGATTGTCAATATATTTTATTTGAATTTGTGACACCAACCACATAAGCCACCGACATAAGCACTGTCTTAAGAAAAGTGCTATGTCCTGCTTTCGGCAGCTTAATTTCACAATCGTTTTGGAGGCATTTTAGAGCTCGCATTAGACGTCGAAGTTCAAAAACGGGCGCAGATAAACGCCCATTATTCCAATGTGTTTTGTCTCTTTCTCACAAATACTACTGTGAAAGTGACAAAAGAACAAAACAAATAAAAATGACGAACCCGGTGTATGCGATACGAACGTGGCAGCATTAGTTCCGACCTCTAGGCCTCGGGCGGGGTTCTGACCCTGCGCTGTGACCTATTGTGGCAGCCCTACCGGTGGTGAGGTATTTGCACGATTCTGGAAGATAAGTAGGTTAGTTTGGCAAATTAAGTTAAATTTATTTAATGAATAATACCTATAAATACGTGTTAATAGTTTCAGCAAATTTTCAGCCACGTAGACGTTTTCCGCCAAGTTTTCAGTTCTACATAACACGTAATATAAGGTAAGGTGGCCACAAAATAAGTTCATTCCCGTTGCTTGTGAAGTTTAGGTAGGGTAAGTCGGGTTACATTGCCCCCAGGGGGTAACATTGCCCACCCAAAAATATTTATAAATGGGCAAAGTAATAATTGAATTAATACAGTAGTACTTAGTTAGTATCGTTAGGAAAAATATTTAAATGTAATTTTGATGGTTTGGTAATTAATTTGAAACGGTTTTTTCAAGTAGGCAATATTAACTACCCTCGAGTAGTGTTGAAAATTTCCGGATTAAATCCCGTTTTTTTCCAAACAGCTCGTTTTTTTCGTCATTTTTTCGAAAAATCCAATGAAATTTTCCACTTTAATTTTCAACTCTGAACCAACGTAAATTAGGTCTAATTTTCACTTATACCAGGAAAACGCGATGTGACAGATGAAAAGTCAATTGAAACAGATATCAAGGAGTGATAGGGACAGTGACATTGATTGTTTCTGAAAAAACCCGAAAAAAACGGAAAAAAACGAAGTTTTCATACATTTCCGAAAAAAACATTTAGTTTTTTTCCGACATTTTCAACGCTACCCTCGAGGGTCTCCCTCTAAAACTTGAACTTTTTATTTCTATAAAAAAATCCCTTAAGGGCCTTATTCTGCTTCCGTAAAATAGTTGCGTACGTACTTACCTATTACTGTTTTAAGTGGTTCTGAAAATTAGATTTTTGAATCCTTGTAAATATACAAATACTACCAGACATTCAAAAACGTATTGAAAATACCTATCTGTAGTTAAAACGTAGAGTTGATGTGATGGAAAAGGTTTATACGCATATTATATTGTTACGCTAATATTAAATTAACGTGATTATTCATTTTCTCGAACATGCTATTAAATATTGTTGTTATGTTCCTTATAATAAATAGGCTGTGAAGTATGACGTTTCATGTGCGACTAGGACAAGAGGTCGTTAATGGAATTTAATACAAATCTTGAAGGCCTAGGCCGGCAAAGTGCTCTTTTTTAATTTCATTCTACATCAATTTGTGGCACAGGCATCATGACATTCTGCCACTATGCATATAAAAAAATGAAACTGATGTTTTTGTTGCTTATTTCATTGCAAGTTTGAGAAAATCACTATACATACCATACCTAGGCCGGAAATATGAGGTTGCCCACCTCAGACCTATCCGGCCTCGCTTTGCTCGGCCCTCTATATGTCTTCGGCAGGCAACCCCTTTCGTCCCGGCCTCTACAGTAGTTAATGTACTATTAATATTGGTTTCATTCTGCCTATAATGCGCTTCACGGTTGTAAATCTTTTCATTTACAGTACATAGATGCGATATTTTTGTAGGTAGGGTAGTGATATGATAACTAATTGTCGCTCCATAGGTACGACAAAACGTTCCTTTCAAGACTTGTACTGCAACGCCGCAGGCCCAAAGCACGCACAATTTATTTTTGAATCGGGGTGTAATTTATTCCGAACTCGATCTTTTTGATAAGATTGCTGAAAGGTTATTTAGTGTTATTAATGATTTTGTAAGTGTTATGAATGCGTTAGTGTTTGTTTTCCGGTTTTTGTTTATGGCGTGCAATCGGTTTGTGATTGCATAAAATAACAATAAATCATGTTCTGATTAAATATTTTCTTAAATTATCCTCACAGGTTCTAAAAAAATATTTACAGAGTAACAAACAATATACGCAAATGTGTAGGCATACATAGGTACTTAACTTACTTATATACCCCCTTATTTATAAATGTCTCCTAACTTAACAAGTTGCTAAGTATTGTTCGTCCTTTTCGGTCTTATAATGTCTCATAATCATCACCATCATATCAGCCGAAAGGCGTACACTGCTGAACATAGACCTCCCCCAAAGATTGCCACAATGACCGATCCAGCGCAACCCGCATCATGTCATTTTATCGTGTCTGTAAGATAGAAATGGACAAACAATACTTAACGGCTTATTGAGTTAGGTAAGGAGACGTTAATGAATAAGGGGGTTAATGTGTAAGTAATTTTATACATCGGTTGGCTTAATCTTTTTATCCTGTTCAAAAGAGTCACAAGCAAATATTTAAAGAGAGACTGGATAATCTGAAGTTCATATCACTATATTGACCTTTCAATAGTATTATCATTAGTATTTACCTATAGATAAAACAAATTAATGAAAAATAAGTGACTAAGTCTATTTAATTACGAACAAATTATGTGATACGAGTAAACAATAAGGTATATACTTAATACCTAAAGAAATTATGAAATGCAACACAAATGTGCTGAAATTTACACTAACTCAAAAAATCTAAATTATTTAATCACTTATTACCAACGAATTTTGTTTTCTATCAATATTATAAACCGCCGGTTTAAAGGCAAAACCAACTATTCCGGTAAAACGTCTTTTAGCAAACGTCTATGTACCATTGGCATAAAATACGATCTGTCAAAACCAACTTCAAGGAAATAGTTGGTTCTGCCTTTAACCCGGCGAAACATTCGATAACAATCAACTTTTATACTTATGAAGTTATGACCAAAATTCTCCACAAAAATGTTTATATTGTTTATTAAACCATCCTCCTCAAATACAAAATCTTTCTCCTAGCCACGGGTCCAGGGAAGGGTCGTGCTAATGCCATAATATTCCGGCCATCGCTGCATTATTGAAATAAATCGCAAGTCATCAACGAAATGCATAGTTTCTGCTGCACATTAGGGAGATTGCGTGGCTGGAGGACTAGCGTGTAATTTGTACGGGAGTTTGTGGATTATAATAATATTGACGTAGGGAAAGTAAACTTTGCCGTTTTCCTAGAGGTACTATCTTAAAATATAAATTATAGGTAAAACTTACTAAACTAAACACAGCGAACTGTCACTGTTGAAGCGTGCATGCGAAATTTCTCTTTTTTTTCATTGGGTGCAAAGTTGTTTCATAAAGATTAGAGCTAGTTTAGTCTGCTTTGCTCCCAAAACGGAGTATCTATTGAGTAGAAATTTTACATATCTGAAGAACCTGAAATTTTGTTTAAAGGCTTAATGATTAATGAATATATGACTTTGCGCCACTCCATTACAAAGTCCATTCTTGGATGGATTATGACACTCGTATTTAATTATTCATTGATGGTTGGCAATGATGAGTGAGTAGATTTCCTTATTAAATATATCGTTAAAAGTTTTGTTGCATGACCAATTTTGGAAAATGGAAGGCGCGAGGCTATCTACTTTATGAACTTTTGAGAGTTATAGACTAATCCTTATTAATATGAGGGTAAGATTCACCATATTTTCGATAGTCTTAACGTCATATATATGTATAAGTCTCGTTTCTAAAGTGTCAAATGTTCATTTAGAAATCTCCTACTATAGGTTTTATTATTTCTACAAATAGATTTTACGATGACGCTGACATTACGACCCAATCAAAACCATTTCAGATTAATCAATTCAATAGCTTCAATAAACAAATTATTCAAAGGTTAGGTACATTTATTTTGTTCGGTAAGGTTTTGATTAATTTCTGCGAATAGACAGGGCATATAATTATAATATTCGTTTATTACTATTGGAAATAAATCTCAGAAGTTCAAGACAACTGTTATTCTTGTATGTACATACACAATCTATTTATTCTTTACTATAATGCACCTAAATATACAAATGCGTACGCACATATCGATGCCTATCATATTATTATAACATAAGTAACGCTCCAAAATATTACCTTATTGTAATTTAAAACTTCTAACTATGAAGCACCTACCTATTTATTTAGAAAGGTTGAATTTAAACATAGGTAAGTACTTGAACGCGGGCTCTGCTTTAATGGAGACCTATTACTATTAGGCTCTCCAAAATTGACGCGCGTAGTGACTAAATACACGTGAATGTTAGCCGATTAATTCTATTTATATTAAGAAAGGCTGGGTCGCGTTTTATAAAGTTACAATTTACAATTTCGCTGTTTGCCTCTCTAACGCACGCACATATTGGCTAGAAAGAGAGGCAAACAGCGAAATTGTAAATTGTAACTTTATAAAACGCGACCCTGGTACAATACACGTGTTTTTTTCCAGTAGGTTTAAAAACAATAAATAAGACCTTCAAAACAAATTTTACAGACTTAATCACATTACAAACAATGATAAAATTCGCCACAGGTATCAACCTTGAACTAATTTTACAACCTAGGTACAAAAGACCACCCGGGATCGTATCCGGCCCGAAGGTCCCCGTGACCCTAACAACGCTACCACACTGAATTGCTAAGGATTGCTGAGCTAGGTATCTAAGGGCTTGTCCATTAATCACGTCATACAATTTTGGCCTGTTTTAGACCCCCCCACCCCCCATGGTGATATCTGGTGATATTTTCTGGACCCCCCCCCCCCCTAGCCAATATGACGTGTAATTTTTTGCCAACTTAAGTAGTCCTTTTAATACCACTTGAATTTACGTACTTTTTAGCCAACTACGAGGTAAATGTTCGCGAAGTTGTAGTACCTATTTAAAAAGTGTTTTATAAAAAAGTAAAGATTTTTTTACTGGCTATAATGCTGTTCAGCAGATTCGAGAGCAACAAAAAATTACACGTGATTTGTCCGATGACCCCCCCATCCCCTATGGTGATAATTGGTGATTTTTTCTTGACCCCCCCCTCCCCCTATACAGTATGACGTGATTAATGGACAAGCCCTAACTATCTATGACCCGAAGGGAGAATCGCGACCATTATCTCCAAGTCGGCGACCCAAGCCCTAATAATTAACCATGTATGTATTGTTGTAGATTAAACTATGAAATAGGTTCGGGTTAAACCAGATTTTTTGCGTTAACGTATACTATATTTGTAGTTACTAATATCTACTTACATCGTCTCCTGTTTTGGCAGAAAACTTTAATAAACTTTTTTTATGGTAAACTACTACAACTTTGCCTATAGAACAGACAGTAGGAAAATAAGGTTTATATAAAAATGCCCCCAAATATGGGACATTTTGCACTGTAATTCCGTGTAATAAGAATTTCGCAACAGATTTATAACAGGATTCTTTCGATATATATTTCTGCACTTGATTTTACATTGCTAAATTTCACCTGACTTAAATATATTGATTATTCATAAAATAACGACATGTTAACTCCTAGTACCCTCTACCCTACCTATTCCTAATAATATGAGGAAGTCAAATATCATGAGGAATTAGATGCATGACTGCGATGTAGAAATGAAGATATATGTAAATACTGTGAGATAAACTGATTTTTAAGTCAGACAAAGTTTGGTATGGTAGGCAATGTTATGGAAGTTTACGGCATGACAAATCGACAATAATGGAACCTGGCAGTCGTGATGTGTCACCTCATGATTAAGCCTGAGTCACCTGAACGTGTTAGATAGAACGTGTCAAAAGAAAGGGTCATTGACGTACCTTTGACACTTTCCTTTTAATAAACGGTAATGTTCTAATTGAAAAATTCAATGTTTTTACATCTGCTATAGTTACATAGAGCAGAAAACAATTATAGTTATCTATACGTTATTTTAACACTTCTATGAAATATAGGTACCTATCTACTTTACGTAATATGAACGTGTGTATATTACTGACATAAGTAAGTACTTATTTACTGAGCTTCTTCGAATAACGAAACAGGATATTGGTGAGTTATTGAAAATACGATGATACTTTGAAACACTTGTAACATCTAGCGCCATCTATGCCGCGTTCCTGGAACAAAAACTTCACTTGAAACTTAGGCCTCCATATACTCCAGAAGTCCCGATTTTATAACAAAATGATTATTTAAATAATATAACCGTTTCCGTAGGGTTTAAATACATAATTATATTATCGTAATATATGTTACTCAAAACAGTTCAGTAAATATTTTGGAATGTTATCCAACGACGAGCTATATTGTTCAGTGTAGCATCCTCGTCTTCTTTTTATCAATACAATAATAGTTTAATTTTGGATACATTAGCATTTTTCCGCATACAAAACACGTAGCAACCAAATTTAAAACTCAAATCCCAATACCTAAAAAACACACTAATCAATCATCAAAACAATCAATCACCTCACAGTGACACGCCTCCGCCCATAAATTATAAACGGGCAAAATTATAAAATTATAATCGCAAGGCAAAATTATAATTGGCCGGCAAAATTATTAGGTGCAAAGTTATATTATTGCCGCGTTGCCCGCGGCGCGCGTATCAGATGTGCAAGCTGACAGAGTAAGTGATGCGCGGAGTGATAGAAACTTGCGTTGCGGGCTGTACGCTGGCTGGAGGTTTGAGGTTGGGATTTTGATGCCCTTTGGACGTTGCGTTTCTCTAGGTTTACTATGCAATTTAAGGTTTATATATTAACCCCCTTATTCATAAACGTCTCCTAACTTGGCAAGCCACTAAGTATTGGTCCCTTTCGCTAATAAAGACATATTGATAAGACCGAAAGAAACAAACAATACTTAGCGGCTTGCTAAGTTGGGAACCCTTTATGAATAAGTGGCTATATCTATAAAGGGACGGAACTAGCATGCTTGTGAACGCGGTGTATTACCTTCGCTGTACCTAAAACCTACAAATATACACAAATGATAGGTACCCCAGCATTGAACTAAGTTATTTATGATGTAAGTACTTAATTCTCTATTCATCATTTGTATTAAAGGCACCAAAATTAAAGATTTTAATCGATATTTAGAGTAGGTAAGTACCTATTCGAATGTTGAATTTTCTTTACAATTTATCTCCAACCTAAACATTTACCAATGCTTAGTTTATTGGTAATTTTTAACCTTTCAAATAAACTTTTAAATAAACTTTTGTAAACTTAAAAAGATACCCACCACACCAAAACACATGCTTGTAATTTTGTATTATAATATTTCATTGTTCTCAAAATGCGTGAATAGAAACTTGGGCTGCCGGGTGTATTGAATTATACGTTTAGGGATTTCGATAACCTTTGACGTTGCCGTCTCCTATGTCTTTATCCAAGTTAGCATGTAAAAGCTCATAATTGCTGCTACGACGTAGTAATAGAAACTCATTACTAAATACCTAGATAAAAATACTTAGTCGTCGATGTTAAAGTTACGAGTCTGGACATACCTACTCAAACCTCTTGTCATATTGCCATTCATTAATTAAAATTTTGCAAATACGAGTAAGCAATTTGAAAATCAGTAGGAAAGATAGGTAGTAGATAGTAGACTTTTCAATAACCGCAGTTTTAGTTAGTATGATATTTAAAAGTTTCTTAGTTCTACCGTTCATTTGTCCAATTATCTTCGTGTTATTTTTTCTGAATTATTCGTCATTCATAATATTATAATATATTATGTACGAGTAAATACCTAAATCAATTATATTTCTCTTTTTTTAATTTTCACAGAATACGTACAAGTACAACTTCAGTATTAGTTTTAAAACAATAGTAGGTGACGGTGGTAGATAAGACACGACACGGTTGAATTTTAACACGGGTGTTAAAATAAAACTTTCCATATTTTAACAACACGGTCCTACGTGGTCCGCACACAATACATGCAAATTTCCTTAAAAACTGAACCCAGTTCTGCGAGCTAAACAATCTTATCAGTAGGGTAAGACCGCCCATTGTTGACCTCAAGGGACGCTCTATTCAAACTATTTACGTGTCGCACATACGGTTTACTTCAAAGGGTCTTCGCGGTATTGTTATCGTCATGACCCGAGTATATGAGGTAAAATGTTTTCGCCAGGTTCTTGAAATTCAACAAAAAGTAGTTTTTTACTTTTACCTTCACAGATGTGTAATTGTTTTGGGATTTTGGATCATGTGTTGTCACTGTAGCTGTTACTAAGTATGTTTTAAATACAATACTACCTTTCCGCCTGCAACTTCCGCGTACGATGAGGCTTTCATACAAAGTTTGAACCTTATTTTTTTAAATGTTGTTTTAAGTTTTTCACAACTCTAATTTGTTCATCCCCGAGGTTAACAATAGTGTCATAAAAGATCGTTGATATAGCATATTCTGACCTATAATAAAACCCATAATAAAAAATCACCATCATCAATAAAATTAAATCAAATCGTTATTCACGTTACGTGACCGCTTTATTTTTTATAATTATGTACTCTTAAAAACACGCGTTTTCTATACATTTATAGTACACCTAACTATAAGTTACGAGTAGGTTGGAAGGTTGATGTGGGGGGGATTGAGTATGTTTTATGTAATTAATATTATAAATAATATAATAAATATTAATAAATACTAGTACTCAAATAAATCCATATTAAAGATGATGATGATGTGTTCGTGAGTATATATTATATATATATTTAAGTAATTGACGTAATATATTGATAAGTGCTAGTACTATTGCTCAAAGAATTCCATATTTAAATAAATTATAGTAGGCATTCTGACTGCTGAATTGTTGAACATTAATCAAACGTTATTAAATTGTTTGTGGTTTTAATTCAGGGATATTTTATTCCATGATGATATTTTGGTGTCGTGGTGCCAGCCACATTAGTTATTGATTGTCAATAATGATACCTAATATTCTAGTCAAATATTTTTACTCAAGGTTTATAGAGTTCTAAAATAACACGCGCTCCAAAATTTTACGAAGAAGCCCATATTTTGCAAATTACCTAGGCATCTGCATGTCGGCATTTCAAAGACTACTTAACAATAGCACACAATGTCTTCTAACCCTCATACCCGGTTGACAACCTCGGCATCCATTGTACTTTCATTATCCTTTTACACAAACAAAACCATTAGCATTCTGCAATAGGATTTAACACCACAGTATGACAAAGGAATTTCTCTTATCAGTAAACCCGGGTTCAAGTTATTGTTATCACTAGGACCCTTCAGGTAGGTCATACCCCCACCACCCGTGACCGCGGTGCCTTTTAGGTGTCATGGTTCAAGCCGCCATGTCAAAGGATTAGTTGTGATCCAGATCGCAAAGGTTAAACTTGAATATATTACGCGAAAGCTTTGCTATATCAGTGAGGATCAGTGGCAGTTCAGTGCTTGTGAAGTTCGTGACAGATTGACACCATGTGTGAGGAGTATGATAGTTTGAAAAACCTGTCGCAGTTTGTGAAACGGTGGTGGGAAGACGATCATGTTAAGGTTCGTAGACACTACTAACTATATTGTTTACATACTTATTTTCACGGAATACCGCGTCAATTGTCAATACCTTTCAAATAACTACGATATGCACGCTACAAGTAGCTCAAGTCAAACTAAACTTAGGTAATTTAAATTTGAATAAAGCTCTTGTAGTATTTGTACCGAGAATGCACACGGTATTTCGTCGATGTATCACAGTGCTTTTGATTAGATTTCTACTGTGAATTAGCGGTGTATTAACTTTCAAATTGTGTTTCGCGTTAAAAATCTGAGCAAGTTTAAAAAGTACTTAACACGTACGTCCTTGCGTGCATCCTAAAAAAACTCAATCTTCCCGTCTCAAATCTCCGATCGATTGACCTTATCCAATTATTATTTAATACCCATAACGCGCCGTAAGCCGAGATTATCCCGATACTGTGTCCAACGTATCATTACCTTACGTTAAGCGACCCGTAATTTCACGTGGCATCTAAATTGTATCACAGGTTATTATGTGACGGTTTTAAATTGAACTGAAGATATAGTTAATCTGCTTTAAACTGAAAATGCTTCATTACGATATGAAATTTACCTTATAAAACACGCCGGCATACGTTTACATGGTTTGATAGGCGTTTTAATTTGATCAAAAGAGTTGCCCGAAGTTAGTGTTTGCTAAGTTATTTTTGAAGTTCTCATACGTGAATCTTTCTCTGAGAAATAGGTAGATATGAAAAATCTGTAGACATATCATTGTGTACAAAAATTGTTAGCTAAATCACATGGTTCAAATGAAAATGTAATCACAAAAACATCACTCAGTGTAAGCTAATATTGTTCCAAAGGCAAAATTCGTCTGCTTTCTACACACAGTGAATCATTCGTGTATGATGTTAATTAAATTACTAGACTCACACAAAACGACCACCCACGAGGGCATGATGCGCCATTGTTGAAAGAATGACAAATATTGATACAATCCGTCAGTGCGCAGTCGATATTTAGGATATTAATGCGTGGAACAATGACACGGTACAGAATCCGATGTAACGTGTATGTGAACATACATGTACAACTTATGACCGACTTTGTATTTGTACAAGATATAATTATACAATTTTGTAATCGAGCATTTAAAATTAGTCCGTTAGGTTTGTTGATTTTAGGTCGCGTACTGGGTCTTTTATCCTAGCAGTTTTGTTTACAACGGTGAAGATACTGTGTAGTGTAGGTGTAGGAATTGTAAATTGTAATATTAATAATTCTAACGCATTTTTTTACGTAAATAGAAATATACTTACGTACTTACCGGTAATCAGACGAGGACATTTTTAAATAAGTGTACGAGGACTAGTCCGTTTCGATACTGGAATATAATGACATTAATGGCAGGTACCTGGCCTGCTACCGCGAACACCGACGTTCATAAATTTCGGATATTTATCTCTGTCACTCCAACGAAGGCATATTAGAGTGACAGAGAAAAATCCCCGAAATTTGCGAACTTCGATGTTCGCGGAAGTAGGCCTGAATTTCTATAAGTATTATTTTTCTTGCAATGTATCTTCAAATATATTTATCTATCTAAGTACCTACTGTCGCTATCAAGTTTAGTACGTGTGTAGGTATTTATAAGCTCTTTAACCGTTCTAAGATATCTGATACATTTGTATATGTGTATGTATGTAGCTACATTTGAAGTCTGCCTTGGGCTCCCACGGTGTTGTCCTTTACATTTTATTTGCAACTTGCACTTAAGTATGCAATATGCATCCGTGCGCTAAAGTATTGCACATCTTTACGATGTAATGTTTTCATAGCTAATTGCTAGTTCATATTCATATACTTATACGACAGTAATATTCGCAGTTAGCCTGCTCATAAAATGGCCAATTAATTCTGTTCAATTTTAACTATTTGCTAATCAGATATTGATTTATGAAAACAGGTTACTTAAGGGTGAAGACACATTTATCAGCATGCGTACGCATTTAGTCTAATAAAATTGGCCGTTTAGTATGAAACATGTAAGCATGCGTACGCGTGCGGAAAGCTGGATGCGGTTCCATACTAAACTGACATTTTCTGCAGAATGCAATCTAGACAAAATGCGTACGCATACTGATAAATGTGTCTTCATCCTGAGGTGAAGTGAGTCGAAGTTGTAATAATAATAATAAAAAGTTAATGTGATGTCATTAAACTTATAAAATTGTATGACGTTTTATATAAATTCGTGTAGAGCTGAAAATAACTTATATTTTACAAAATAAGAATAATTACCTATGTAATGCTACGTCGAGATCCTAGATCGAAACAGCCACGGTGCTCAAATGTGCCACATGCCCTCCTAAGGTGCATTCCGACCAAACGAGCATTCGCTATTCTAACCCCCTACTCTACGAAATTCGATCGTTACACAAAACGTGATTCGTTGATTTCGTAAAGTGGGGGATAGAATAGCTAATGCTCGTTTGGTCTGAATGCACCTTTACACTACGACAATATGCACCTTTACACTACGACAATGCTTTGTTGTTTGTGTGAACTTTCATACACGCAGATATAGAGAAGATATAGAGCATAAGAAAATACCTACCTATCATTACTACCAATAATTGTCAGTCTTATCATATAAAAGGATCTCTTCCATTTACGGCGTATCATTACATTGACAGATGTGTAGTTCAAGTAATAATATAAATAAAATACCATAAAACCTGTGACCTGTCATTAACTAGGCGTGACAAAGGACTTGACATTAAGAAACAGTCCTAAGCGGTAAGGTTTTATAACTAAGATAGAACTTTGTGGAAGTAAACACGTTTAAAGTTCACCGATCAGCCATTTTGTGTAAAAGCGAGAAAAATAGAAACGTTTATCTAGTTAGACGTCTGTGAGTGTAATTATTAGGTAGGCTTACGGGAGGGAAACTGGAAAGTACAGTCGTCTTGAAAATTATTAAGTAAGTACAACTATTGCAAGGATACCTACCGAAGCAAAATCAGCGAATGTCGAATATCAAAGTCAATGAGTTTCAGAGAAAATACAAGAACAAAAGTGAAATTTTAACAATACATTTATTACTTTTCTATCAAATGTATCCATTTTTCTCTTTTAAACTTCAACTTTACTATCCATTTAGCTAATTCTACGTTACAAATTTACAGAAATCAATTGTGAGCGTTTAAGCAAAAACAGTTGTCATTTATCATAAGGACGCATTTAGTTCGCTTTTTATACAAATTAAATGTCTAAGCACCGCGACAAAGTTTACTAAACCGCTCTCAAAATGAAGACAGAATATATTTAAAGTTGCTATTCTAAAAGTGCATTCAGACCAAACGAACATTCGCTATTCTGACCCCCCACTCTACGAAATTCGATCGTCACACAAAATGTGATTGGTTGATTTCGTAGAACGGGGATAGAATAGCGAATGCTCTTTTGGTTTGAATGCACCTTTACTGCCAAAATGTAAAGCGGAACGTTTTTTTCATAGTAGCACTCTAGCGAATTTCATACCATAAAAAATATATAATATAGATCCCTACAGGTAGTTAAAAATTAGACGCGTTCAGGCTTAATGAGCATGTTTCAAAACCGCGTGTAAATCAATCAAGCGAAATTACGCCCGCGACTGTACGCGAACCTGTTTACTTACCCCATGTATCATGGCTGGAACAATATGGCATGTCACGACAGCCGGTAAAAACGATCATCTTAAAAAAAACCCAGCGATTCTCGACTTTAAGCTGGCAACTTTAGCTCGAGCTTACCATGCGGCCGACATGAAAAAATGTCGTGATATATGTCCGCTTGTCCATAGCTGGGCGTGGGTCAGATGCGGAGATACTTCGCGGATTTACTTGATACAGAAATTTGAGCTGTATACCAAAGTATTAAAGGTTAAGGTGTGTTTAGTGTATAGAGGTTGTTGAACCTTGGAGTTTGGAAGTCCAGTTTTCAGTGCAGGTTTATATTGTGACTTTGTAAACGGTTCGGTTTGTTTGTTACGTCCTGCAGTTCAATCGTTACGCGGATATTTTTACTGATTATTCAAAATAAACCAATCAAACGGGTAAACCTTGATATTTCGTGATATTCTTATACCATTTAGTATAGTAAGTCGATGTCACTAGTTGATAGTCAATATCGATACAAATTTGAACTTATCTGACTGACTGACTGACTGGTCATCCGCAGACCACGAACCCTGTAAAGTGTTCGAAACGTCGGAATGAAGTTAAAATTAGTTAATATACGCGAGTTTATCCGTTTTCATAGTTTTATTTTATGTGTAATCCACGCGGTAACCGAAGAAAATATTTTGAACTTCTCTGTCAAAGAAGATCTAATTAGAAGACAATAAGTAATAACTTACAAGTGTTTATAAACTCTGCGAAAAATGAAGATATATCAAACACCAATAACAGTATCATAACATGTTTTATCACATGTGATTTAATTAAAGCATCATCATAACGATGTGATTGGTTAATGACAGACCGTGATAAGAGGCCACATTATTTTAATACACGGCATCGCAAAAATACAGCGCGCTTTCTTGAGTTAATGTAAGCTTGAGAACATGTATACATTAATGGAGTTGTGACAAATATAGCTATTATGTGGTTTATCTTTACTAAAGACACGTTTACATTAGGCTTTTAGACCGCGATGTTATAGACGTTACAGAAGGTTTTAGTGTCGATTATTTTGCCCTGCTGTAAAAGGCGGTCAAATGCCGGCTACGCAATCCGTGGGTTCCGTTCTATAATAACTAATGTACCTACAGAAAATTAAAACATAAAAATCAAAATACCGCGGAAATTATAATGTGATCGTTTTGTTAAGAAGGTAAACGTAATTTCCATGATAGAAATATTTATCAATTATTCAAATATACAGCTGCATTTCTATTTTAACTCGCATTAATAAAATTGTGTATTTCCCCCTTATTACAAGTTTCAACAAAAACAGAATGTTTTGGAGACTGCTAACGGCGTGATTATGTCAAAACGTTCTTGTTCCAAATTATAAAAAGAAATTTGAATCACCATAATGACAAAAACACTGGCCACATGCATTCGAAAAAACAAAAAAGACATCTCTACTTCATACAAAAACGAAATTGCTTTCAAAACGCTCTATAATTTGTCCCGGCTTATCTCATTCTTAGAACTATGTTTTTCCTAAACGACACTTTATTATCCCGTGTTTATCCGTTTAGTTGGCATTCGAATCGGAATATTTTTTTTTTATAATTGCCGCGTTTTGGTGAAATTGCCTCTCAGGGTAAACGGCACTTTAATTTTCAACTTTCTTACACAAACTCCTATCTAACACAATGATTTATTTTCTATTTAAGTCCTTCTTCGTACGGAATAAGGTTTAAATTACAAATACAAAAGTGACCAGCGAAGCGAGTTCGAGTGGGTATTTTACCCCAGAACGGGGTAATGACATGGCAACCCCGTCGCTTACACGGTATAATCGAGTGACAAATGATTTTGAAAGGCGACAATCGAGTAGTCACGGAAACGAGGGCCGGTGGCATGACGTTTGATCGTTTCATTGGAAGGGTTGTTTCGCGAACGTAGAAAATTGCGATTCTAATCGTTTTCGACGTAATTTTCCTTTTGAATTAAAATACTTTAATAGGTACCTACTTAATTAAATATTTTTCAAAGATCTGAAGACGGTGTGTACTTATTAACATTTGATTTCTTGCGTACTATTTTTCATTAATTTTGGTTTGTTTTCAATTATAATTTAACTCTTTTTAGAATATTAGCGGAACAAAACAATGCATTCTAGGAGTCATATTCAATATAATAGAGCAATAAGTACATGTAACACTTCCTGTAAATGCTCTAATGTTGTATATTGAAACCTCGAAGGCATTTTGATGTTACAGTTAGAATAATAATATAAAGTAGTCGCAAGCTCATTTCCTTAGCTTACTGCATGGGTTATTTAGTTGTCTGTCCTACGGCGATTTTCGTTATTACTATCATTTTATAATAGTGACTTGTTTTATGCTATATTTGGATCGTGATAAAACGCAAATTAACCAGACTGGGTAATATCTGTATAATGATTAACTAGTTCGATGTTACCTATATATTAAAAAAAAACTTTTAGTAGACTTAAGTAGATAAATAGGAATGTAATAATAAACTTTATGAAGTTGTGTCATTTATTTTAATGTTCAGAACAATCCCCAATCCATTAAACTTAAGTTACAGCGTCAAATTAAGCCGAAGTTAACTTTGACATCGCCGGCCCGAATGCTTACCAAATGAATAGTAATTTAGTTTCGGATTAAATCGTTTCGAACACGCGACACCGCCACTTTTCTATTCCCGAGACTCGAAACCGTCATTTTACACAATTTTACTCAATTGCTCTCCGTTCTTGGAATTAATTTGATATTAGCCTTTGAAAACGCAAGGTGTGGTTTCCCTACTGATTGTTATTTTGAAGAGTTTCAACAACCCGTGGTTAGGATACGACACGATAATCTGCTGCATTTGTAAAGTACAAATTAAACGTTTGTTATCTTATTATATGGAATATGGTATTATGCTAAGAGCTTTGAGTCTGATTAGAGGCTTTTAAGTCTCGGGTTGGGTTTTGAGTATTAAGAATAATGTCTTTTAAGTTGATTCGTATAACCACAAACCTTTGATGCATCGTTTTTCATCCGTATAGCCATCGTACATCAGCGATGCATATGAAATATTGTTTAATACATACTTAAACTAAACATTAAATTTATTTGTTACAGGAATCTCAATCGAACAGCGCGGAGCGATGGAGTGGTCGCCCAGAGCACAGCATCGCCCTGCAGCAGATCCTCAAGCTCCAAGAGGCGCGTGCTCTCCACAAGACCTCCCTCCTTCCCATCTACAAGAAAAACGGCCTCCCATCGCCACCAGCTAGCCACGACTACGAACAAATGAAGGACAAAGACTACTCAGACTCCAGAGTCATGGAACAAATCAAAATAGAGGCAGAGTTCAGAAAACTTATGGAGCATTCATCTAAGAGTGTTCCCGATGAAGATTCGTTAAAGTACTTCCAACAAATGATGGAAGCAAAACAGCGATTTGAATATTTGAAAAACATTCATGAGAAAGAAAGAAGGAAATATGAGGAGAAGCATTTAGAAGTCAAGAGAGAGACGCTATCACCTGGAGATAATAGATCTACCCCGCAAAATCACTCGCCACTACCTAGAGCGTCGTCTGCTGATATGTCACCGAATCATAGTGTCCATCTATCTACCTCCTCTAGTCCCCTCTCTACTACTAGTCCTAGAAATTCTTCTCCTTTAAGTCATTTACAAAACATGCAACCTTTCGACTTTCGCAAACAAAAAAATAATGATAAAGAAGATACAAGAAAACTTGGATTTGACGTGGGTTCTGCCGACAAAGCTACTGTAGATATGATGACAAATCAGTTTTTCAATTTCCAACTACCGGGAAATCTACCTATGCCACCTATGACGATGCCGTCAAGTTTCAGTCATCCTGCCGCTGTCGTTGCTGCTCTCAGTCAAAATCCCATGGGTTTGGCGTCCTTACAAGCACTCTTACCACACATGTCGGCTAAACCAGTGGAACCATCAGAAAACAAGGCAAACCATGCGGCAGGGAAAGGCAGCCCTGATGGGGCTAGATCAGAAGATGAAAACGTACTGAATTTAAGTAAAGATTCCTACGCAGAAGCTGCGCAAAACTCAAGAAATATGATGTTAGGCAAATGTATAAGCCCACCAAAGAGACAATGGGGTGCGTCACAGATACCTTTAAATTTAGGTACGCATTTCATTAACCCCACTACAGGCAAGAAACGTGTGCAGTGTAACGTTTGCTTGAAGACATTTTGTGATAAAGGTGCTTTAAAGATACACTTCTCTGCTGTCCATCTACGAGAAATGCACAAATGCACTGTTGAAGGCTGCAGTATGATGTTCAGTTCTCGAAGATCACGGAACCGACATAGTGCGAATCCCAACCCTAAGCTTCATTCACCACATTTAAGAAGAAAAATTTCTCCACACGACGGAAGAAGTTCACAAGTCCATCCAGTTTTATTATCACCGCATAGTGCAGGGCTAGGTTTGCCACCTGTCATGAACCCAATGCACCCATTTGGCTCTTACCCACTACTCAACCACCCCGCAAACATGAGACAATTTGCAAACCTTCCTATGGAGTATAAGAACAATCCTAATTTGAACTTTGGACACTTAGATCAGAGAAATCTAATGCGCAGAGATTATGATTCAGAAGAAAACAAAGATCAAGATGGTCAAGGTGACTCGGACGACGACGATGGAATTGTAGTAGTAGCAGGTGATGACGACGATGAAGACGGTGAACACATGGACACCAGTGACTATTATTCCAATCTCAACAAGTCTACAGGGTCCGTAGAAGATTCAGAGACCGATTGTGATCAAAGAAGTATAGGAGAAAACAATGACGGTCATGACAGGGCGAAAGAAACTGCTAGCCCAGAAATATCTAAGAGGAAACGGAAAAACTTAAACCCAACTCGACTTCATAATGATATCTCAGAAAAACATTTGAATCACAATCTAACTGATGATCTTCCGCAGGAAGATGTGCTTGATCTGAAGAGGGTCAAAACAGAAAATAGCTCAAATGAAGACCTCAAGCAACAAGGTGAAAAATCTGAAGAACTCAGAGTCAAAGCAGAGCTTCCTCTGTGCAAAGAAGAGCCATCTGAAATAGATTGCAATGCTCAAGATCTACGTGTCAAAGAAGAATCTAATGATAAAGCTACGAATGAAAAACCGTCCGACAAGATTACTGTAAATAACGACCAATTCTCATCTGAAAATGCATTGAAAAGATTAGAAAGTCTTTCGAAAGGTGACTTCCACAGCTTGGCGAAGCGAAGTGAAAACCATAACTTAACCGGCCCGTACAATTTGTCAATGACTGAATCTATCGACTACTCAGATCGATCGCCATCATCATCAGTATCCAGTTACGATTGCACACCCGAAGATATTCAAGGACAACTATTCGGACACTTCGACAAAGGATTCTTTATCAGCACCACAGACATACCGATAGAGCCTGAAAATCCACGAAAATGCATTGTATGTGGTAAACTGTTTCCAAACGTCTATGTCGTCAAATCACACTACCAGAACTCCCATTTAAAAGTCATGCACAAATGCAGTATCGAAGGTTGTAGAGCATGTTTCCCAGCCAAGAGAAGTAGAGATCGCCACAGTGCCAATGTCCAACTCCACAGGAAATTATTAAGTGCAGACGCACTAAGAATCAGGGATGAATCGCCATTAAGAACAATAGAGCGAACTAGGGAGCAAATGGATTTAATCGCCAGATATTCTGATGAAGAACCAGGCGTTCCTTATATCGAATCAAACAAATATTATCACGCTAAAGAGGATAAGCTAAAGAATCCCTTTAATCATCAAATGCCTTTTGGCGCACCGTACCCACCTCTACAATTGCCAGAAGCATACCTAAGCAATCGAGACATGTTTCCTCAGCACCCATTCCTGTTCACTCCATTTGGCATGTTGCCAAATTTTCCTCCGATCCCTTTAGGATTCCTGCCTCCAGGCTTGAACGGCTTCGGCCAGCAGAATTTTTCGCCACCATTAATGGGGAAACTGAACTATTGTGTTGAAGACGAGGCGCCGCGACCGAACAAAGATGGATGCTATCCATGTCGGGGTTGCAAGGAGTCGTTTAAAGACCTGTCCGGTTTGAAAGCGCATTGTGAGAGTATGCACGCGCAGTTGTTGCATCGGTGTTCAGTGAGCGGCTGCAATTCCGCGTTCTTCTCAAGGACTAAGAGAAACTGCCACAGTGAGTCCCACCTCCGAGTGCAGAACGGCCGAGGCATCCACGTGAACCCATCGTGACGCGAATAGGTGTCACTTCTGTCGACTGCTTAAAGTCGAATCTCCAGTGCATTTGTGATTGTTATAGAATTACCAAATAGTAAGTAACGGTTAAGTCTAGCTACGTAGTTAGGATGGTGAATGCCAGTACCTAGTAATTCTCATTCAATCTTCGAATGTAAAGCTTTATCACTTCCTTTATCACTCTTATCAACATTGTATTGTATTGTAATACTCGTATCACTCGAAAAGTCTTGATTAAAACTATGATAATTAGCTATAAAGTAGTTTGGAAGTAATTTAAATTGAAACATTCCATATTTAGTAATAATTGTGCAATAATTGATGTAAATAGCTGAAATAGATATTTGTAATAAATGTAAAAAGTATGGCTGTTATTCGTAAGTAATATTAATTGTAAAACGTAAGGTACAAAATAAGACTTCGTGATTGTATCTATCAGATATCCTTTTTACAAATATTGTGTTTTGTACATCATGTCAATCAGATTTATCTTATTATATAACATTTTAATGGTGCTAAATAATACTCATTTAATATTACTTTCAGTGAAATCTTCAGTCATTGTTCTTTAGACCACCGTTGAAATCCAAAAATACATTCTAATTTAAATATTAATGATGTATGTATGTTAATAATTATGATATACCTACCTTTATCGAAATGGGATATCATATAACTAGCCAAACGTTTGTTTACCTGTCATTGACTTTTAATAATAAGTTTATTACTACCTTAGTGGAACCTAGCCAAAATGATAGTGGTAACGTCATCGTACAGCAAGAAAATAATATAGAGACCTACCTATGAACAATTATCACGTGATTATTTGACCTACAATTGTCATTTTGGCTAGCCACGTATTGAATCCTTCACGATAGGAACAATTTTAAGGCAGTCATTTAAAAATTGCACAAATACTTAAATACACATCTCATCCAAACTCGATAGCATGATCCCATTTTATAAAACAACATCGTACAAAAAGCTTCTTGTAAAGGGTTAAAAGTATCTCAAAGGTATCCTAAAACTTTGTAACTTGTTGCTTTATAAAAAAGGACTCTGATAGTGATGTTTTTTCTGTAAAATGGCCATAGTGTCATAGACTTTGGCAGTGTTTTTTAATAAGATATGTATGTGATTCAATGTAAGATTGATTTAATTCTTGTATAGAACCAAAAAGTATTAGAGCCGATGGATGTGAAATGTAAATATTGTGTTAAGTACTTAAGCATGTTATACTTCCTTTTGCCAAACGATACTATGCAATAAAATGTTTTGAAATAATTTACTGATTGTTATTACTTCTCTTTAAACATAAAAGCCTTTCATAAGTTTTCATAATTATAAATAGAAAATTATCTAATAAAATACGACATATTAATCATCATACGATTATACCATAAATATGAATATAGGTACTACTTTACCTACAGTATGCTTATGGTAGGTAAATTCCCAAGACTAACATCAGTTACCAATTCTTTTCTATCTTTTATTAATTAAGTAGAATTAAACGTCTACATCTATATCTACCGCTAGCCTCAGGGCTAGTCCATACATACGGAAAGTTAACTTTGATTAATTAATTAAAAATCCAAAAGAATTGCTAAATGATGTTAAAGCAACACCACATCAAATAGAAAAGCTGTCACTAGGACGCCACGTCAGTAAAGTCTTAAAATTGAATTTTACGCTCGTGCGTATAACTCTAAATACGAGTATATATCTGGACGGTGACTGTAGGTATCTCTCTATCAGGTCTTTGGCGTCAAACCTGCGGCGGTGCCGATATAGGTATAGGTATCAATAAGTGGCTTCCAATAGGTTAACTGCGTTTAAATATGTTTCTATAATTAACTCATTATCCTCTGAGACCACGCGACAATGCTGCGGTCCTACCGCAAACTTCGAAATCCGCAAATTTCGTTGATTTTTCTCCGTTCCTCGAATGACGCCTTCATAGGAGTGACAAAGACAAATCCTCGAAATTTACGAATTGCGGTGTTCGCGGTAGTAGGCCTGCACGCGAAACGTTGGAGGTAATGTTCAGTCAAAGGTAAAATAAAGTGTCAATACAATTTCTCAAAAAAAAAGTCCCCGTGCACTTTAATTCTGTGTAATAAGAACGTCGTAACATATTTATAAGAGGATTCTTTCAATACCAATTTTTATACTTGACTGTTCAAACCACTATCTGACTGGGTAAGCGGTAAATATCCAAATGCCAAACGAAAAAACGAAAAAGTTATCGTGTAAATTTTAGTAGGCTTTCCATAAGCCTACAAAAATTTACACCTAAAGTCGAAATTTAAATTTTTGTTGACATTTAGGTACCTACATTTTGTACCTATCCACAGTCACGAAAGGCCATATGATACGATAAACTCTACATGCTATCGACGCTGAGTTTACACAAAATCGACCATAAAAGCCTTTTACACTGAGCGACATGATCGATTCGCTGTCGAATGTCGAATACGATACCGAGCGCGGAGTTTTGATGAGATGATGAGTTCCACAGATTGACTGTAATAATCAAAAGGTATTTTCCGTCAGACCATTGTCCACCTTGGAATACGAGTACGTCACGTATATAAATTAAAAGTATAAGTATCTCAATATTTATGAATGAAAAATGCAAACTGACCAAATCTGAAAAAAAAGTGAACGCGTAAGTTTCCTTTTTTTTGTTGTGTTGTAATGACGACGCCTGATGCGGATATTGCCATTGATGAGTATGACGAAGCTTGCTGCTGATTCCATTTTGTAGCATCTTGACGAAGCCTGCGGTGGATTCATTATGTGTAAATTGAGATTCTTAAATAAATTGATATATTGACGTGTAGGTATAGGTACTACGTACATACATACCTACATACGAGATACGTATTTAACCTCCTGCCTACATGTGTCCTACCCAAAGGACATAAGCCTCAATCAATTTTTAAACTCTTTGTCAATTATACAAATTTCCAATTTGATTTGTCAAATTTTGACATAATGTAGGCACGAGGATAAATATGTATACACGCGCCTTAGGTAGTAGGTAGGTACGTAAAATCATAAGTAGGTATTTAACATGTAATTTTTTACAAACTCTATCAAGGAAATTGATTAACGTATCAGCAGAGTTGGGCAAAAAGTAATATGATTACTCCTTCAGATTACTTTTGTATGTGTACTTTGTAATATTTATTACAAAGTACACATACAAATGTAATTTATAGAAGTAATCATATTCCTTTTTGCCCAACTCTGCGTATCAGTTCATAATTTGCCAGTGACAATGACAACAAAGCGAGGTTTTCAGCTACTAGGTACCACATTGATTGTCACTGTGGCAAAGTCCGAAATGGTAGGTACGTGAACCAATTTCCATTTCTGTATCTAATGAATTCTTTACAAAGCCGGCGATATATCGTTCAGTGTAAATGTCTTGACATTCGAGTGCCGCGTGACACGTGACATTTCGTGACACTCACGCTACGTCACGACGTCACGTCTGTGACATCGCGTGCCGGCGCTTCGTTAATGTTTAAATTCGATTATCGAACATTACTGCTGGATTTAAATTGATTCTGTTTGTTCGGGGGGCGTCGGTAATGGTGCTGTGAGTCAGCTGTAATGGGACGTGACAAAACAAAAGCACGCTATTTACTATGTACTTATAATTAGGTACACCTTTACTAATATTTTAATCATTATCATGTTTGATTTTCCAACTCATACGGGTACTGTACCATCTACGATTAGAGTTGCAAAGTGACCGTCATTTTCAATAACTGACCGACATTTATTATACATGACCGGTCATAAATGACATCCAAATTGTACCTACGGCTTGTCTTAGAGCAATAAAAAATTCTCAATATTCAGACGGGAAATTAACGTCAACAATTAGTTGCAAAGTGACCGTCATTTTCAATAATTAACCGACACTTATTACAAATTAATGATATACTCATCGTGTATGGTTTTCATTAATAAAGTACTGAAAAATTAGCAGTAGGTACAGCAGTAATAATCTTTTTTATAACCAAAGTATTTTAACTAATATTGACGTTAATTTCTCTCTAAATATTCAGTTTTATTAGAATATTTTTTTTATTGCTCTAATTCATTAGATGTCATTAATGACTTTATATTTATTTATAAAAATGACGGTCAGTTATTGAAAATCACGGTCACTTTGCAACTCTACCTACGATTAAAAATGTAACGTTAACATTGAATCCACAGAGGCCTTTAATAAGCTATATGAACATAGCCAACACTTTAGTAGCGTACCTACCTACCTATAATGTTCAATTTAGACCCGATCATAAACACGGACAATAAAAAACCCACGCAAACAGCTACCTATAGCCGCAACAATACGCACAGTCTCTCCGTTCATTTACATAATCAACTCTCATCAGGGAGATTTGCATCCAAAACGCACAACGAATTAAATTCACAACACTACTACCAACATTATAATTCACTAACAATAACTCTTAACACGCACATATAAAGTCGAATTTGATTCGAACCGACAATTAAATAAGTTGGCAAAGTATTCAAAATAAGAATTCAAACGTCCCGCTTGTCAGCAATTTGTTTTGAAGAGAGAACATTTCTAATTCGCAAAAAGAACGAGCGTTCTATGTTTAAAAAGTATCGTCACGCAACCGTTATAAGGGTGTGTCCATTTGGGCAGCATCGACCCATACATCAGTTGGATTTTTAACAAGGTGTAGTTTGGCAAAGCTACTGCTTTTAGGATTGCGTAGTAAACAAGGAACCCTTGTAGATACGCTATATCCGTCCGCAACTTAGCTCACTGACCGTTAGTACTAGAAATGTGCAATTTAGTATAAGTAGGTACCTACATCAGGACGACAAAATGGTAGAATCAGATTTTTTTTCTAATGACACGTAAAGTCGGAATGGATTTTTATTTTACTTTAGTTACTACTTTTAAAAAGAATAGGGTAGAATGTTTTTTTAAGTCATTTTTTTCAAAAATAACCGATGTTCCAGATTTAAAAAAATGTGTTACCCTCCCCAAGTTTTGATTCAAGGGTCCGAAAAAATTTTTCGGAATACGACATGTCACACAACTCATGAATATTCGATTAGGGTTATACTCGTACAATATTTGAAAAGAAAATAATTTTGAACAAAACCACATCCGTTTTTGACCAACTACAGAACCTTACGCTGAGGTCACTGAGCATTGCCCGACATGCTCTAGGCCGGCTTTTCTACTGACAACCTGGTTGGCCAGAACATTAATAAAAAAGTAAATACCTAGGCGTCTCAAGAATCGCTTGAGAACACGCCCTAACAAAGTTCCGAATTTGAATTTGAAAAGTTCGAAATGGCGCTCTCTAGATTTTTTTTTCTGCAGCCATCATTAGACTGTGGCTTCTTAGGGAGCCAGGTTGTTATTATTAGTATTATTACAGCCGCTACAGCCTAGTTGGGTGCCAATTTATTTGGTCTTCTAACATCGGGTGCAATTTGGACATTGATGGACAATTGGACACGCTGTTTCGCAGTGTATCGATTTGTATTACAATTTGAAGTATAAAGTAGGTACCTATAGTTTGTGAAATATAAATTAGTAACTTTCTACCTACATTATAGTAAATATAAACATTCAATTTATATTTCTCGAACTATATTTAATAAGCGAATTCAACATTTTCTGGAAATACAAAATAGAATGTACCTACTAACCTACCGAAACTGGCGAAATTTTTAAAACTGAAATGTCAATCTTAAGGTGCGGTTAAACTAAAAGAGCATTCGCTGTTCTAACCTCCCACTCTACGAAATTCGATCGGTAAACAAAACGTGATTGGTTGATTTCTTAGAACGGGCGCTAGAACAGCGAAGTTCTTTTGGTTTAAACGCACCTTTAGCAGTGAACTGTCTTCGTGCCTCTACCTAGATCTTTTTATAGTATTTTTGATCAAGCATAATTGGACGTAGTTATGCAAAAAGGAACCAACCCACAAGAAATTTTCGTTCTTATTAACACCTTAATTCAAAACAAAAAGTTAATATTTACAATGACAAATTCATGTGGATTGGTTCCTTTGTGCATAGGTACCTACCAATACCAATGTCCAATTATTATTTATAAACTTATCTACATTTTTTGTAATTACAATAGATATTAATACTTTTTAGATTATTTTTATATATTTCATTTAATTAATTATAATTATCTACCCTTAAATGATTTCGATTAAGTACTTACCTAATAACATAATATCAATAGCTTCACATTTTTTTTTAAATTGCGTGCATTCAAAAACGAATGGAATCCGCACGATTCGGACCGATCCGTCGACCATAAACCACGTCGCATTTATCTCTGTATTTCTGCACGCCCATCATTGTCTCCAATTCTTTAAAAAGGTCGTAAGTACCATATATTTCACTGGCGCTTAAGTCATTTTTAAAGGTTTCATGCTGCCCCCGGGACAATCGAAATCGGACAATTCGAATTTTGAATTTGGAAGCACCGCCTCCGGCCACCATATCGCACGCGATAAGATGAAACGGCCATTGTTTTTAGGGATTCGTGGGATAATTCTAATCTCATTCGAATTTTGTTGAAGGTACTTGAGATTTTCATTAAATAGGTAGGGGTACTTATCGATGGCAATGTCATTGGTAGAACAAATTTCTATGGGTGAAGAATACGAAAACACCAGCCAAAAGAACCCACGAACGAAAACCAAAGAATGACACGTCAAACACTATCGAGCTATTTTCAGTACCTACAACATAAAGCTTTTATCAGTAAGAAAATGGCGACAATTCAAAATTACTTATAAAGAATAAATTATAATTAGGTAGGTATAGGCATCCATTCCTTTGTATTAGATACCTAAGCGAAGCGTTTACGCGATTCGCCAACAATTTACTAGTTAAATAAGTAGAAATAGTCGATCAAACCAACTTGTCACTTGTCAGTAAAGAGACAAATTAAAATGTCACATACGAAGGAAATTGACTACCTTAAAAAATACATATTTGGAATTTCGATCGGTTTTTTACTGACAAGTCGATATGCCAAGCCAGCTTTAGGTATATTCTTTAGCACAAAGACTAATTTTAAACTTTCAACGGAACCCTATTAAAAATAGTACCTAACTAGTAAAGGTAAAGTAGTCCAAGGTCAGCCGTCGAAGCGCATGTTGCCATTGTTTTTATCTATGTATTGTGTATTCGGATTCGGACCTTCTCAGAACAGTCTAATTAGGTACGCTCATATAGCACGAGATACGCTACGATGAACTGATTTTTCAAATATTCTTTTTTAGATGACCTTGTAGGCAGGTATATAAAGAAATAGACATGTTCTTGTTCCTATGTAAATTGACATGAGTAAAGATAGCTTGCCACTGTATGACATCACGGTATTCACGGTACGGTAGACTATTATGCTACGCAGCGGTCGTAGGTTCAATCCCTGGTTCGTACCAATGAGTTTTTCAAAAAACTTATGCACGAAATATCATTTCATATTCACAAGTGCTTTACGGTGAAGGGTGTATGTGAAGTCCCCAACAAGTACTGGGCCAGCGTTGGGACCACGCAAAATAGGCATGTTTGATGTCGAGTTGCGGAAAAATGCCCAGAAAACAACTCTACAACCAAATGTCCTAATACCATGTTCTTAGAATGTCGCAATGTTAAAAAACAGATTACTAGTAGGTAAAATGTCTAAAATAAAATAAAAACAAATTTTCAGTAGGTACATCAAAATGCTATATGTATAAAAATCAAAATGCCATATAAATTTTTATCCATAGATCAGGAATTGAAAACAAAACATCATCTCATACAAAAATCACCACTGCGTCACGTTTTTTAGGGACACAAAATAAGACAACGAAAAGAATTTTGACCCAGTTAATTAATTGCTAACTATTTATGAAAAACTAAATTTAATGTTGTTTTCATGGACGCTTCATTTTAGGCATTTTGAGCAAGTGAAGTTTCGGTTTTAAGTTAATTTGGCTTTTAGACATTTTAAGGCAATTTAAACCTTATTAGGTTTAACTCATTTCAAGTTTAAGTTTTATGGATGGGTCTTATAAGGAATATGGTAATAAATAGGTATGATATGTGGTTGTAGCGAACCGGAATCAAACAGGCGGCAAATAAAAATATACACATATACAGCGTGTAAGTCTAATACGGGCGAAGCTCTTAACGGGTGTTAGTTTACTTACGATATAATAAGTACATTCAAATAACTTTTACTTAAAACAAGAGCAACAAAATTTTCCATGCAAAATAATTCGGCGCGCAATGTAGAGCAACATACGCGAGTTAAACACAGGACAGCTAATTTCAAAAGCAGAAGACATAACTGCCATATCAACAATAACAAATGTTCGTACCTACATTGCTGCTCCGATAATCTTTAAAAAAATCTGTAGGGTTATAATTAAGAGTAACTTAAAAAAAACCTTGTAATCCATGATTACACAAATGAATCCTGTGCCTGGCTTAATTGATCGCCCGTATTAGACTTACACACTGTATAATGTAGAGATAATATATTTTTTATATATAGATTAGTAGAAACCTATAGTAGTCGAATAAATGGTAACTCTGCCGAATTTAATGACATACCTAAGTTTCCGATCACGCCTTTGCTTCAAACAGTAGGTACGTCATAAGTGTCATAACTCCGCTTTAGGTACATTATTAAAATAATGTAAGCAAAATATTAATAAATATGTTAAATATACCTTAATTAAGAATTCAGAGTATCTATTTAAGCAATTGTGAGCTTTATGGAATAGGTATTTGAAAAAACGAAACCCCTTATTTTCATTTGATAGACAGTGTGAGAACTTTAATTCGTGTCCAGATATATTTCAATATTGTTTTAATTTAAATAACTTTCTCCCCGGCGATGCAAAATACCTACCTACGTGATCGACTGTTGCAGTTTTTGAATTCCGAATTGGAATTCGATTTCGTTTATTCAAATTTTTCGAATTATCGAAATTCTTTTGAGACTCCTGTTTCTTTTTGCAAATCCGTGGGAATTTGGTGATGCAAATCGGTCACGATACCATTTTTTTATTATTTATACTAGTTAGTTACTGCTAAAGTACCTATACTTAGGTAGATGTTATATCTGCAAGATATTTTGCCATTTCACGGATCTCCTCCTTGGTTACAAAGTGTAAATGATACTAGTAACAAAATAGGAAAAATCCATCTGACATTTTTTCTTATGGGATCGAGAGATGGTGATTTTGAGTAGAAAAAATGTAACCGAAAATTTAAAAGAATTGCTCAAACAGAAATGCAAATGACTAATGCAAACCAATTTTCTAAGAACATCTCATTTAGTACAAATTATTTAGGTAGGTACCTTACCCCTTATTCGTAAACTTCTCCTAACTTAGCTAGCCAATAAGTAGGTATTGTTTGTTCCTTTCGGTCTTACCCATAATGTCTATAAGACCGAAAGGGACAAAAAATACTGATCGGCTTGCTAAGTTGGGAGACGTTTATGCATTAAGGGGTACCTAGATACCTAACCTACAAACTTATTGAGGAATTTATACTTTAGTAAATAAACTCAATCTTTAAACAATTCAATCCTTTATTTTTATAATCTACCATCTGCCTCTGAAACTGACGTGAATCAAATTATGCCACAGATTGTAAACGCCAACGTATTAAAAAAAAGTAGCTACTAAAAAATATTGCCGAATTCTCACACGGAAACCTACCCGTCAGGAGCAATTTTGAAATTGGAATCGAAATTCAAAATTAGCCATTTATATTTGAATTTGGAATCGGTCGCCAGAAGCTCGCTTTGGGCACGCTTCTGGTATAACGCACGCGAACGGTCAAAGATAATTTTATTAACTGGCCACTTTAGATCGCGTTCTGAAATAAAAAATAATACGATTACAAGGCACGGGTTTAAATACTTTAAATGCGTAGATACAGTCAGTCTCGTCTACAACTTTTCGACTCTATTCCATGGTATAATAGGTAATGTCGAAAAGTGAGAGGCCACAATTTTGGCTGACCGTACCTAAAATAGTACATTACGACACAAGTGCAAAAAACATGAAATTCGAAACGAGTGGCGATGTTTTAAAACACGACCGACATATAGGAAGTGTTTTAAAGCGACACCAGTTACGAATTTCGTTTTTGCACGTGTCTCGTACGACGTTTTTTAGTAGGTACAGATGGCCCTCCGAAGTTTTGGACCTGACGTAAAAATGACCCACTTCTCGCACTAGAGCCTAAAAAGTACACCATCTGTACTAAAAAAATATTTATTACCTACTAGATACTAGTGACAACATTTTACTACTTGGCATGTAAGTACCTATAATAGGTACACATTTTACAAGACCTGAAATTGTGTCTTTCGAAATAATTACCAAACTTATTTTCCGAAATAAACAAATGTTATTTATTTTATTAATTTAATATAAAAACCCGCAAGTCATGTAGGGAGACTAAGGAGAAATTAAACTAATTTTCGAGAAAGCTAACGTGTAGGTAGGTAGGTACCTACCTAGGTACTTAGGTACAATCAGAAGTATGTATTTGCCGTCTGTGAAATAAAAAATAAATAGTATAAATCGTCCTATTGCTGCAAATACCAGCTATGTGCACGTCCCAACTAGCAAAATTTCGTCATATAATCGTCGCGGAAACGTAACATATTCAGGCTTTTAGCTTATGAAATTGGTCATAAAAACGTAATAATTACGTTTATATAACGCGATTTGGGCCCATATTACTCAGCTTTTTAGCCATATAAAAGCCATTTAACTGAAACTGCCACCACTTATTAGTCATATAATAATCATCGCCTTGACCACTTTATAGCTAACTAGCTGTGTAATAACGACTTATATAGCTTTTATATGACTTTTAATCATATAAGAGCCATATAACCGTTGAGTTAGTTATTTATTGATCATATAATTGCTACTTATATGCCAAATTTGTGGAATAAAAGTGTCCAGCGAAACTAAACAGAAGACGGATTGACAACTTGCTCGTGCATATAATTTTGTTAGTGCTAGCTGGTGTAAACAAAATTAAATAACTTAATGCCGTTGAGTATGTTTTGACAGAGCTATCTAAGTAATATATGACCATGTTATAATTGGCATTATAAATTCTACCTAATGGTGAAAATGTATTGCGAATACCACTTTACTGATAAAGTATACTATATTTAGTAGTAAATAATGAACGCGCCACTTTAATTATTAGTTATTACAATATAAATTAAATAAATATTTTTAATCATTACGAAGGAAACTACTATATGACATGTATACGATTAACATATCATATAACTGCTTCGTATTAGTTCTTATATAGCAAGTTTAGTGGTTTAAGCGCCATGACACCTACAAGTAGATACGTTAATCATATAAAAGTAACCGCTGAAACCAAAAAGTTCTATAATAGCAATTATTTTTCCATTTACTCGAGCATAGGTCATATAAGATGTAATTATTCGACATATAGTCAAGTAAGCGTCATGTAAAAGCAGCTTACTCAGTATTAATCTTATATGACTCTTTAGTCATAAAAGATGTCGAGATGCTGAATGAAACACTTTTATAAAACAAGATATATAATTAGCTGTTATATGACTTCATTCACAATGGTCATATAATAGCAACTGCGTTACGTTTACTCGACTTTTTCTCACAAGTCATAAGTCAGCCATATAAGTTTTTGCTACTCGGCAAAAAAGTCATATAAGCGTTTTATAAATGTGTCTTTTTCAGCAACTACTTATATGACTCTTAAGTCATATAAGAAAGTCGTATAAACGTGTATATGACATCTTATACGACTATTATGTTATTGCTGTATAAGTTGGCTTTATACGACAGGTACTGTGTAATTTGCGTTTATATGACTTTTATACGACATATTGCTGTATAAGCTGGCTTTATACGATAGGTACTGTGTAATTCGCGTTTATATGACTTTTATACGACTTATTAGCTCAGTAAGCTCGATGTTATATGACTGTTTTGCTAGTTGGGGTATTATGTCAATCGATAATGAATTTAACTATAATGATAATTAAATTGATTCTGCCAAAACCTGATTTGTGCAGACAACTGGTATTTGCAGTAATAGGACGAAATGATAAAAGCCATGTAAACAAAACTTCCTATCCTAATATTTATTAGTTGTCTAACCGCTAAATCAGTACCTACCATCAAAATCTACTTTTCTTTTTCTATACACACTTTAGAAGTAGGTAAAACACGGTACAATAAAAAAGAAAGTACAAAAGTTAATAGTCGAGGGCGTACCACCGTCTATTGGCTGAAAATGTGTCACCGCACCTACGCGTCCTCGTCTGTGATTGGTCGAAACTGTCACCATGTCGCATGCAGTGACATCCGCGATTGGTCGCCGCCACGCCCAGCTAGCGCGTGTTCTAAATTTAAATTAGCCACGGCTGCTACTGGCTGTTTTGAAAGTCATAGAGAAAAGTATTTGTTTTTAAAAATGCCGTTCGGGTTTACGCGGGAGTTCTGAGCGTTGAACTTTTAATTGATCCTGTTACTGAAAACTTTATTGCGAGGTCTCATTTTTATTCGTTAATTTGTTAAACCTATTCGTACTAGTTTTCAACAAGCCAACTCGGGGCTAATTAGGATTAGAGTTCTATTCAAATTCAGATATTTCACAAACCTTCCTATTACCTACATACATTGTTATTTTTTGGCTGTGTAAGTTGAAGAACGTTGTATGAACCCTTGTTTGATAGATGAGTAATTTGCCTTATACGAATAGGTAGGTATGTACGATAAGATATAAGTAGGTAGGTACTAGCTATTTATAGTAAACATTTTGTTATTTCTATTTCTAGGTAGGTGCCAAATTTGATAAGAGTAAAGAACTAAGAGTGTTATTTGTCACTTTGTCGGTCTTATCAATAAGTCTATAAGATTGAAAACGACAAAAAAGACTTATCGTTTAGCTAAATTAGGACATTTTTATGACTTTCCAAGCTAATATTCTATTCACTTTACCTACCTACTTACTTAGATTTTAACAGTAGGTATATCTGTCTAATAAAATTCGAATTCGTTTTTTAAATTGCAAATCCAAACATGTTTTCCATAGCATTATTTTCCAAAGATTAGACATTAGAGTTTTTTTGTTAATTGCAAGAGGTCGCCCCCATCGCGGCTGCGCGGGAGTATTGATTGAGACGGGGTTCACGCCCGGGAGGTGACAAATGGGATGAAAAAGATTTTAGCATTGTCTATGGTCTGTGTTGATGGGTAGCGAGATACCTACAGGCTATGGCGTAATATTGTGGGGTAGGTATGTAAGGAAAAGATTTGGTAATGAGCGAAATCTTTTGCTATATCTTTTTCAAGGATACTTCAAAATGAATGTTTTTTTCTTAATTAACTTCAGTGCGTTGATTTGATGAATAGATACTGAAACTCATAGAATATGACATGGTACTCCATTAATGAGTTAATGACCTTATTTGACCTCGTAAGGCCCACCATACAATTATCTATAAATCTTATTTTGAACCTTGCTATGTAAGGAATAGTGGTTTGTATGTCAAATCAAACCAAGGAAAGCCGTCTTTATTAAGTGTATCAACGGTTTAAATTTCAGTGAAGTGAAGTGTACATTGTAATATACATTGGGCATTGCGAGATCAAATTAAAAAGCAAGCTACTAGCTAACTGTAGGTAAGGTACTATCATACTTAGCTGAAATTCAGTATTAATCCTGAAAACAAAGATTTGAGTTTGAATTTGAATTACCTATAGGTACCGTAAGAATACATTTGTCGCCACCCCAACTCCTCCTGCGGGTGTCGTAAAAGTCGACTAAGGGATTGAAGTGTCACTGACTATTATTTGGTAAAAGATTGATGATGGGCAGCAGCGTCATCATCATAGTGGACACATTACTGCGATCGCCAATCCGCTTGCCCAGAGTGGCGATTATGGGCATTTACCTCCTAAAGCGTCTATACGCATAGTTAATAGGAGAGGCCTACGTCCAGCAGTGGACTATCATAGGCTGATGATTATGATGATGATACCTACCTATTCGTATAACCTATTAAATTAATACAAACTTCCTTATAGTAACAAACTTCTATGCTTCAATTATTTCTTACCCGAATACGAATACGAACCGACAATGGAATGAAAAGATTAAAAGCACTGTCTTGAGTCTAGAGGAATGCCCTTGGGTATTTTGAGTATGAGTTCGTTGCGTCAGAATATGGGTCAATACTGTGGGGTAAGTAATATTCTAATTATAATAACTAGTCCTCTAGTCTACTATAGTGCTTTCCTAATTTAACTGACTTCGTTTTCCTAATAGCGATTGTGACATTTGTGCCTTTAACAAATTAAGAATGTGTAGGTACCTAGTAGGTATACCTAATGTACCTACTTACCGTGTGGTACTGTTATAAGTGGCAAATCATGTATTTTACATAACTTAATTCTAGTTTAGGTAGGCACTAGAGCTATCTTCGTATTTAAAAATGTCCATATTACATAGGCACATTTTTGATATTGGCATCATACGTGTTAGTAATATTCATAGATTTATATACAGTTCATATTTGTGAGTTCCTATAATTGGCCCTGTATTTCTATTTAAGACGCATACTGTGTTATTGTATAGGTAGCTGTTGGAATTCATTTACTTATACAATAAATAAATAATCACTTTTTATTCACAATGATTTATTGAATTTATTCTATTATATATATAAGTACACCACTAAAATCAACAAAAACCACTAAAATCTAGGAGTCAATGCGATCATAAACCAACTCACCCCTTTTAGAACCCACTCATAAAAACTACGTACCTACCTTTAGCATAAATCCAAGGGTCACCCCTTACCCGAAAAAATAAAAATACAGTAACTACCTTCTACTCTCTAGTGCAATATCGCCACTACTTACGCAACCTCGTATCTCCAACGCTTAATTGACGGGAAAACCACCCGTATATCTAGCAACAGAAAGGCGAGATTTCCATGAATTTATCGCTGTAGATCTGAGGTTGATATAGACTATAGTCGATATACGCAGTGCATTAAGTAAGTGAAAATAAACCCAAAACAAACTAATCTTTAGGAATAAAAAGACAGTAAAAATGGAAGCGAAGTGTCCGAGGAAATGAAATGGAATGCAAATGAAAGGGACGGGGTGAGTGGATGAGGTTTATTTGATGGCAGGAGGGAGCCGTAAAATGATGGGTGTAGGGTCAGCAGTGGCGGTGCTAGAGTGGTATACAAGGTGGAATTCGACGAGGGACCTTTACGGAAATGGGAGATAGTTAAGGCTATACTGAACAACTTTTACTATGGGACCAACCCCGAAATCGTAAAAAAAAAACTTATCCATACAAAAAGGTACGGCATGTATTGTATACACACAATGTATGAAAGTTATTTTTTTTTTTTTACGATTTCGGGGTTGGTTCCATAGTAAAAGTTGCTCAGTATAGCCTTAACTATCTCCCATTTCCGTAAAGGTCCCTCGTCGACTTCCACCTTGTATTCAGAAGTGCTCTATGTTAAGTAAATATCTTGGGACATCTTACACAAATCGACCTAGTACCACGGTAAGCTCAATTAAAGCTTGTGATATAGGTATACGACACCCACGGGAAGATTTTGTGGTGACAAATGTATCCTTCCTTACTGCCGTCAACATTTGATTCCGGTTCGCAACAACTGCAAACAAATATCATAATACCATGTTCCTAATAAAACGTCAAAATCCCGAAACAGATTAGTCTCATAATGTCTAAAACTTGAAATGATATAACCTACTTCTCAAATTGCCGTATTCCCAAGATGTCTAAAAGCCAAATTAACTTAAAATCTAAAAATCACTTAAAATCTTAAAATGTCTAAAATACAGTATCCATGAAAACATTAATTAACTAATTTTATGCTAAAGTTGATAATATCTTCTCGTCCAATATACCGCAGTGTCTCAAGTCGAAAGTCTTCGACCAGTGTGTGTTGCCAGTGATTACTTACGGATCTGAAACGTGGTCGTACACTATGGGACTCATTAGGAGGCTCAGAGTCACTCAACGAGCGATGGAGAGGGCAATGCTCGGGGTTACTCTGCGAGATCGCATCAGGAATGACGAGATCCGCAGAAGAACGAAAGTGACTGACGTAGCCCGAAGAATCGCCAGGTTGAAGTGGCAGTGGGCTGGCCATATTGCCCGGAGGACCGATGATCGGTGGGGTCGGCGTGTTCTCGAGTGGCGACCACGCACTGGACGGCGCAGCGTGGGAACCCCCCACAAGATGGAGCGACGACCTGCTAAAGGTTGCGGGTGTCCAATGGATACGGATTACGGACAGCTCACGACCGATCTTTGTGGAACTCTCTGGGGGAGGCCTATGTCCAGCAGTGGACGTCAATTGGCTGATGATGATGATGATGAAGTATTCTGAGAAACTGTCATTTTGAATTTTGGTTATTATGAACCTAACACATTTCGGATATTAGGTATAGATGTACATAATATGCCAATGTCATTTTGGCATTTTGATGTTCTGAGAATGAGTATTTTTGGGATTTTTGACATTGTACAGTCAAGGGCAGAAATATCTGTACACTTTTTTACTTATGTCTGGAGCATAAGGTTTAAAATCGTAGGTATATTTATGCCCCTGACTGTACTACTAATCTGTTTTAACATTGCGAATTGGTTGTAGCGAACTGGAATCGAAAATTTGGACAGGTAAGTACCCACCTAATTTTCGGTCGGTATATTTAAGTAGGCTTTAGGTACCACATGTGCAATAGTATGTCACCGCGAGATAGACTTCCATTTTTTTTTCAAATCAAATGCATTATTTTTTTAATAAAAGTTAAGTACATAGTCTAAATCGGCGCGATATACCGTTTTAATTATGTGCCAAGTGCCAACCCTACAGGTTTTAAATAAGACACATCAGTCTGTCACTCGTCCCAATACTGCAGGAACAGGCGCAGTGTTAGGGCTGTACTAAGCTCAATTCGTTCAACATCGAACACAAAACGAACAGAAGCCGTACCACGAATTGGAAAGTAGAGGATACGTTAGGTTTACTCGATAAGTAATGCTTTATATCGCGCTCGCAATATATATATATACAGACAGACTCGCAATATGTATAGATACAGGGTGTAATCGTTAACTGTTGCCAGGCCATAATTCCGTAAATATAGCAGATACCAGAAAACTTCTAACTGATATCGAAAGTACGTTACCCAACGAGTAAAATTACATTAATATCCTTTTTGAAATAAAAGCAGAAATATCTCAAATATTAACTTCAAACCCTTCCATACATTTAGTACGTAACCGTTCATTCAAAGACTAGTTTAATGCGATTTTTTTTAATTTAAGAATAAATGTTACATTAAATAAGTATTTCATAAACGGTAGTATTATTATTTTATTATGTACAATGAATTCGTACAAATAACGAATCTCTAACAGTTTTATCTGTTATGACACCCGACATTTTTTAAGGCTCGTCGTCATACTAAATTCATGGGAGCGTTTTGACTTAGTATTTTTAACATTACTCCATCTATTTAGAAAAAGTTATTAATGCAATTTTACTAGTTGGGTAACGCACTTTCGATATCAGTTGGAAGTTTTCTGATATCTGTTATATTTACGGAATTATGGTCTGGCCACACTTAACGATTACACCCTGTATTGGAGCGAGCGCGATGGCCTGCTATGCTATTCTCTTATTCACACATTCGACGCTGCGTTCGTCAACGAGCTCAACGACGAGACAGCCTTCACTTCGACGTAGAGCGCAGCGCTGCGAAAAACGGTATTCACTAACGTAGAACAGTTCGTCGTCGAACTGTATGCGGTAATTCTCGACGCAGTGTAGTTCCGGCTCACGCCGCATTCGTCGCCGAACGCTAGTGTCGTTTAAAGTCGAGGGGCCGCACATAGTGTGCCACTAAGAGGGATAGACATAGTCACTTACTACTAAGAAGATACTTGTGTGTGTGGCACTTAGTGACGTATTCAACGCAATTGTCTGGCACTTACATTTAGCATCTAATGCACACACACACAAAAAATAGTGGCACAGTGATAAGGACGGACGATTATCGTTCCTTTTCACTTCCACTAGTAAAAAGTTTCATAAGACCATCCCTTTCGTTCTTGCTATTATTATAACGTTGTCAAATCCATATTAATCCTACATTCATGTTTAAAGTGCATTAGTGAATACCATTTTTAGGCTCGACGCTGCCGCAGCGCTGACACAGCGCTGTTAGCAAGGCGGTTTCCTTTAATGAATAACACTGCTGCTTTAAGTACCGAGTAAAACCTACGTTACCGATACTTGCAAAGTCATGGTACGACTAGGCGCTCTGTGGCGCCATCTCTCACCGATTACATTTCACTAGAGACCCATTCCGTTAATTAAAGTTTCGAATAGCCTAGTACTAATCCAACTAGCTCGCTTAAAGGGTTAATCTATTACTAATGGAAGATCTGTACATAACCTTCCCAAGCTCGTATCCCAACTGGCAATTCATAGGAATATCAACCTTATTACTGGAGATTAAGTCGAGTTTGGCGTAAAAAGTCTCAGGGTGATATGAGTTTATCAAAGTTGTTGATAGACGTGCCCCGCTGAGCAGTGGCAATTTAATGCGGATATAAGAGTGAGGTTTTGATGTGTCTGGTCTGACTTTAGGTTAAATACCTTGAAGACGGGCGAATTCAGTTTTATGCGTGGCTAACATGCAAATAAATGTGAATGTGTTAAATCTAATGGAATGGTACCCTCTAAAATAGGAATTGATGAACCGAGCTCTCTGTGTACCTAAGGGTCCATAATTCGCATATGTATGGATTAAGGTTTTAATACCATCAATGTTATAGCGATCGAAACCTTACCTCTAGTTACCTAAATCTCTGCCTTGTAAACACTACCTAGCAATGTACCGAGGAGAAGTTTCATAAATTGCGAAACTTCTATAGATAATGTTCTCGGCAATTTAAATTTTACAAGCTAACTAATCATGCCAAAACCGTTGTATATACGTGCCTTTTAAGGTATATTTTTATACCTTGTTTACTCAATTGTAAAATATAATATTCTTCATAACACTTTTTATAAGTTCTCGTGCAAACATTCTCAATGAGAACTTACTCTTAAATTCTCATGAAAATTCTCGGAAATTTCCGAGTATGTTCCCGCAAATTTGAGAATATTCTGCAACTTGCTAACACTACCTAGCTATTATTTTTCTATACTTAGATTTTTTTAATGCTGAAACACTGTTCCGTAGAGATACCTACAACATAAATGTATATACATGTATTAGGTGCACAAGTTCAGGTTGGATATCTACCTACCTTTGCGATTGATATGTACCTAACGCGAGCGTAGCAGCAGCTAGCGGCTGTGCCCGCGTCATAAGAAATTATTATTTAGTCAATAAACTATCAATTAACTTACCACACGTCTTTTCACTACACTCAGACCTTCAGACTTGAACGTATTGACTGGTTAGCACAGGTATTCAGGTTATAAATACCGTCATACAATATAATGCAGTACATTTTAGGGATGGTTCCATAGTTAAGCAACTAAGTGTTAAGGTGCATTCAGACCAAACGAGCATTCGCTATTTTATCCCCCACTCTATGAAATCCCGTTTTGTGAATTTCGTAGAGTACGGGGTTAGAACAGCGAATGCTCGCATGGTCTGCATGCACCTTTACATTGCATGAAATTTTCGACTTTGATTGGAGCAACCGAAAAGTAGGTACCTATATAAATATGAAAGAATATTTGTACAACATTACTAGTACAGGTTCTAGGTATCCTTCAAACACTCATACTTTACCAATCAATCTCAATTGGACGAACTTTTCGTCTAACATTGAGCGCGAACCGAACAACTGCCGAGATCGTATTACAATCGCTTATGAAACTTCAATGAGTCAAGCGGTCAAGCAAACTAACTCGCACTGGATTTATGCCGCGGCCACGACATTGGTCCAAAGGCCCGGCCACGACATTGGTCTAAGGCGACCAGCGGCTAGCGAATCGAAAAAAATGTCGTGGCCGGGCCTTTCGACCAATGTCGTGGCCGAGCCTTTAGACCAATGTCGTAGCCGGGCCTTTAGACCAATGTCGAGGCCGGGCCTTTAGACCAATGTCGTGGCCGGGCCATTTTCACAGAAAACACGACAATTGTACCGAAGCTCCGACATAAGTGAATCTCATGTCAAGATTTAATGAAAATTGTTGTAAACCTTGCGACAATTGTCACGGGTTTCGGAAATTAAAAAGTAGTTTATTAACGATATAATAACGTAGTTAGTAATCATTTTATGTTGGTGGTAAACAAGCACATGGACCGTCCGATAGTAAGCGGTAGCCGTAGCCTACGGAGGCCTGTGACGCCAGTGACAGAGATTTTTTACAATTGTCACACTTGTAATTATGGTGAAATAGGCCATCCTGGATCTGCTCGCGGTCGAAATAGTGCCTCAACGGAGGGATTAAAAACGTGGTTAGCTTTTGTGCTCGACTACCAATTCATGGTAATATTGGCAATACGTCCTAAGTTGTTTGTTTTCATTCCAGCTTATCCTTAATTGGCGGCCGGTGCTTGACAATCTCCAGATTTTCGCGAGAGAAAATCAATGGGAAGAATTAACAAGCTTGAGGCACCTATTGGCATCAACGAATTTTTACGACGCTTAATGATAAATGAAATGAAGGCTCGTGGGGACGGCAGTAAGAATACATTTTGTCACCACCCCAACTCTTCCCGTGGGTGTCGTAAGAGTTGACTAAGGCATTGAAGTGTCACTGCACTAACCATTATAAAAATTGATGTTGGGCAGCAGCAACATGACTTACATGACTCTACGACTAGGTAGGTATAAGCCAGTAGCTATCCCTTGCGTCGTAAAACGTGCTATTTTGGTCTAATAAATGCATGCCTTGACAATAAAATGAAGATACCTTAGACTAAGACTTACCTTTGACCGAAGAGCTGGCTACTTCCTCGCATCAGTAGGTATTGCGATACAGCGAGGAAATGCCACCAGCATCTTGTTGTATTAATTGGTTAGCGCCCAAAACAAAAATAATTTTGATACCGTGTGACACATACTGCCTTTCGCACCACCTATGAGAAAAATAAAATTGTTGCGATTTATTTTCATATTTCATTGTTATTTCTTAGGCTTGTATTAGAAAGTCCTTGAACCTTCCCTCCTAGTAGGGAAGAAAAAGATCCATACTCGAATAGGTGGTGTGAAAAATAAAATTATTAACTGGATTAATTATTTACTTATTTAGTGCCTAGCTGTTATGGGCCTCTACCCGCATATCTGTCAATGTTGCTTAGTGTAAGAGGGGCGGCCTGAAAACCAGCGTTGTGTAGTTGTCTGTTTATTCGGTGACTGACACAACATATGCTGAGTCCGCTCCTTTTGTCACATTCAATGTGTAAAGTAGGTTAAGTATGGTTCGTGAAATATAAATTGGTAACTTTCTACCTACATTATAGTTAAAATAAACATTCAATTTATATTTCTCGGATATATAATGTATATTTTTCTCACACTTGTTCATGTAGTTACTGACAATAGTTCCAATAAACTAATGTAATGTTTTCTGCATGCGGGTGTGATTAAATGCATTGTGGTGCTGTTATTTTTTTAGTTGTGGCAATAAATACTTTCTTATTCTTATTCTTATTCTCTTATCTTCGGTACAATGCCATAAAGGCCAATCTTAAACATAGGATAGGTTACATCATCAGCCTATGATAGTCCACTGCTGGACGTAGGCCTCTCCTATTAACTATGCGTATAGACGCAGACGCATTAGGAGGTAAATGCCTATAATCGCCACGCTGGGCAAGCGGATTGGCGATCGCAGTAATGTGTCCACTATGATGACGCTGCTGCTCATCATCAATATTTTGTCAAATAATGGTCAGTGACACTTCAATCCCTTCCCTTAGTCGACTCTTACGACACCCGAAGGAGGAGTTGGGGTGGTGACAAAATGTATTGTTATTGCCATCACCACACGGCATAGGATAGGTTAGTAAGATTTAATTTACCTGTGTATAAAAAATTTTACATTTTTGAAAATAAATAATTATTAACTTAGTACCTTAAACTTACAATGTGTTCCTCTATAAGTCCCTAATGGCCACTAAAACAAAGTCCATTAAGTTTTAGATTCGGTAGTCTGTTCTGTTTACGATGTAGGAACACTCTGAAGTACAGTCGCCGTCAGATAACATCGGAGCGGCCAAGTCAGAAAGTTCAAAATGTTTTCCCTTTTTTCTTGGGCACCTTGTATAATTAGTTATGTTTACACTCTGATCAACCCAACTAGCGCAATTAATTTTAATATGTATCCCTATCCTTTCCATACATCTTTTATTGGCTTTGTTTACTGTACATTCAGTTTGTGTAAATTTCTCATGTACTGCTGTTGATGCCCCAAATAAATAATATAAAAAATAAATATATACCTAAACAAATTATCAATAAAAAAAATCTAGAGTACCTATGTATCGTTGCTTATCATGAACAACGCTGCATGTATTCCAAAATAATACGCGCCTGCGATTGGAATTCTAGTGCTCCATAAAGATGCGTTCAAACCAAAAGAGCATTCGCTATTCTAACCCCCCACTCTACGAAATTCGATCGTTACACAAAACGTGATTGGTTGATTTCGTAGAACGGGGGATAGAACAGCGAATGCTTTAGCGAATGCTTTAGAATTCAAATTACGACAAGGTAATGTCTTGTTAATGTGGTGTTGGAGACGCATGCTCAGAATCCCGTGGACTGCACACCGTACCAACGTTTCGATTCTGAAAGAGTTAAAAATCAAAGAGAGATTATCATCGGCTGTTCAACTGCGAATCCTCAAATTCTTTGGACACATAACCCGTAACGAGAACTCCATGGAACGTTTGGTGGTGCAAGGAAAAGTCGAGGGCAAAAGATCTCGTGGCCGCTCCCCACCACGATGGACGGACCTCATCAAGTCCATCACAGAAAATACCATCAACGACTGCTCCCACTCCACCAAAGATAGAGCCACATGGCGACGGATCACGAGGGCTGCCGTGGCGCAAAAATCGACTTTGACATGACCACGACCACTCTGTCAAGAGTGCGTCGGTATGTACATACATACCGACGCTTATCATGAACGAAGCTGCATCTCAAGGCATTCTTCTTCTTAGTCGTGCACTCTTGACAGAGTGGTCGTAACATATAGACATCTATATGTTACGCTTTCACGCCTAAACTATCGTGAAAAGCAATACTAAGGATAATTTATATTTATACCCCGGAAAATTGGTAGGTCCTCGATACGAACGGACAGACAGACATTAAGAATCCTAGGCTAGTTTTTTGCCAATGGCTACGGAACCCTTGTGTATAGAGGAAAGACTTTCCACTGTCTACCTGCGAAGGATCCTGGAATTATGAGGCCACATTGCCCGCAAATCTGGACATAAAATAAATTATTATATATAAATTATTGGACTTTTAGAACTTTACATCTCTTGTTATTATTATAAGTTATTAGTTCTTTTTTGAATGCATGTTAGTTGTAAGATGTACAACATACCATGATTATTTGAAAAAATAAGTCCCGGCAAGTTTCTTACCGGTTCTTCTCGGGTCAGCGGTGTAGGGTTAGAACCGGAAGTAGTTTTAATTTTATATAACTTAGACGATTCAAAAGAGTTTGTTGCTATTCCCATTTGAATAAAGAATCATTTGACTTTGACTATAACCTCGAGCAACTGATAGTTCTTGGGAAGGTCGATAGAAGAAGGCCGCGAGGACCTATCGGGTGGGCCGACTAAGTCCGTTCAACTGAATTCTAAGCACTATGGTGCCTTCCATGAAGCCAGAAATAGAAACAGATGGTGGAGAATAAATAAGGAAAAATTGAGATACACCCGGGAGAATCTCAACCCTCACATCTCAATCCAATGCTGGACGTAGGCCTCTCCTAAACTGTCAAAATTTCATTCTTAGAAATCGGCAACTATAGGAGGTAAATGCCCATAATCGCCAAGCTCGGCAAGCGGATTGACGATTAATGTGTCCACTGTGATGATGCTGCTGCCCATCATCAATCTTTTATCAAGAATGGTCAGTGACACTTCAATCCCTTAGTCGGCTCTTACGACACCCGCAGGAGGAGTTGGGGTGGTGACAAATGTATTCTTACTGCCGTCACCACACGACTCTCAGTAATGAGAAAATTGACGCAAGGAGGACGGATCCCTAAAAATCTGTGAGTGCAGTGGCCACCCACGACACTCCAAGATATAAGTGGCCCGTTGTCTCTACAGGAAACTAATTAGCGTGTTACTCGACCGTTCAAAGCTCGATTAAAAGATAATCGTAGATGGGGCTGAAGCACTTGTACCTATTTACAAAGAAATACTTACAAATCATCATCTTGTCAGTCCACTGCTGGGCAACGGCCACTCCTAATGCCTATGCGAATAGACGCTTTATGACGTAATGCCCATAATCGCCAAGGACGCTGGGCAAGCGGGTGGGCGGTTGGCGATCGCAGTTGAGAATCCACTCGCATGATGTTATTGATATTGGTGCTGCATATCAATCTTCAATAAATAAATGGTCAGTGACACATCAAGTCACTTAGTCGACTCTTATGATACCCATGTGAAGAGTTGGGTTGGTGACAAAATGCATTCTTACTGGCGTCACCACGAAACAAGAAAGTGCACACTTTACACAAAATTATGTCTCTGTCACTCTAACGTAGGCTTAATTAGAGTAACAGAGACAATTTCAAAGTTCACGTTAGGTCTACAGGTATAACAGCGAGAGAGAGAGATAGACGGAGAGAGTGAAGTTCCGACAGGATACGAAAATTCTACGACTAAACAAGATTCTCTGTTAACTTCTAAACCCCTTATTCATAAACGTATCTTAACTTAGCAGGCCGCTAAGTGTTTGTTTGCCTCTTTGTGTCTTACCAATATATCTTTAAGAGTGAAAGGGACAAACGAGACTTAGAAGTAAAATGAATTGAAACTTAGAGGGTAATTCTCAACTCTCAACCAAAAATATCGCAACATTTCTCTACGGTGTGTATTCGCGCATTGTCAATAACTCATGCCGCCTCCCTCGTTAGCGTTCGAATTTTAAATTCATTCGAGTCATTTGCTGTCGCACTCGCGGCTGCTCGGGACACGTGACGTCATTAGTCAAGAAAGTTAGGGAATACGGGAGGTCTTGGTACTTGGTATTTGGCAATAAGTCAGAACACTTAGAACACGTTATTTTACCCTATTTTAGTATCTTTTTTTGTCAAGATTAAACTGTACCTAACTTGTAACATTTCCTTAAACAGAGAATAGACAATGTATCCATTTTGATTATATTTTCCATGATACAGAATCATTTAGATCACGTATAAGTATAATGTTTTATAATATTTATAATAAAATATTTTAATCAAAATTTCAACAAAACCAACAATTTAATTTAATAATTAATTGGTTAGAATATTTATTTCAAATTAAGTAAATTTAGTTAATATTAATACCTGACAAATTTGTGTCGTTGGACCAAATAAAAGAACATTTTTTCAAAAGTTTGTACATTGGGATCACGTCTTCGATATTTTCCAAAATGTTCCAAAATATTTGTATGAAACTTTCCTTTTTTTGTTACCAAAAATGTAGGTATAGGAATTTGGTACGCAACAAAAAAGGAATATTCCATACAAACTTGAGATATTTTGGGAATCGTGAGAATATTTCTCAGTATCATTGACTCTACCAGCCTACCATTTTTTATTAATATTCAAAACGCGATCCAAATGTGCAAACTTTTTGAAAATTGCTCAATAAGTTGTTTTAGAAGTCTGCGCAAAAGTATCAAAACGAGTCTATCCTCGTAGGGCGCCGTGTCGCGGACGGCGACATGACGAATGGCTGCTCCGAATTTAAAATCTGCCGCGTAACGCGAGCTGCTAATGGCATTGTTTATGGACTTTCTCGGCAGCCAGTGTTGCCATAGACGAATTCGACAATATCGAGGAAAATATCGGTGCATGACGTGAAGAGCTTGAACTCGAGATGAAAAGTAGAAGAGATTGAAACTTCAATTTGTCATAATATTAAATTCCTTTTCCTTTGTCAAAATATCTCGATTTATCAAGTTCTTCACGCCAAGGACCGATATTTTTCGGTTGACGTACATAACCTACGGTTAACCAAGTCATCCGCCTTATACTTCTACCCACAGATTGCATGTAGTAGCCGTATCATGCGTTGGTTAGTATCTAACGGTTACATCAGCCGGTTATTGCCGTGTGGCAATAAGAATATAATTCGACGGTAGAAAGGCTAATTGACTTAACCGACATTTTATGAACTTTACAGGAGAGCCGTTTAAAGTTTTATTTTTTAGAAAAAAAAATCGCTACAAAAAAAGTAACAGGTATATTGTAACGCAACTGCCATCAAACATTCAAGATATAAAGGCGCATACTTTGGTTCCTACCTTGATAAAATTAGTTTATTATGTCTCGAAATAAAGGTCGCTTAAGACAAATCTGCTAAAAATGAGAGAAAGGCTAATTGGTTCAAATACCAACAGCGTCTGCCGCCGGAGGCAAGTCAAATGACTGTAGTGTACAAGTGCACTTTTTTAAAAAGAAGGCTAAATGAGCTAAGCGCTATTTTTACTATACAACGGGGTAAGGCTAAACAGTTTAAGCGATTCTTTAATGGAAATAAGTGGCGATTCTAATTGACTTAATGACACACACTCATCGAAAAACGGATTGCTTAAATTTCAGGAATTATATGAATATGATTAAACATGGTGGTTGAAGCTCGGATATTTAGAGACAAAGGTATAATTACTCTGCAGGTCTAAAGAAAACAAAATGAATGAAAATCGTTTTTCTCAATTTTTATTGCTATACAGGGTTACTTTTTCACCGGTACAATAAATTTTCCCACATATTTGGTATCTATAATAGATTACATTTATCAAATAAAATTAACATTTTTTTTTTCATTTATTATTAATTTACCCATTATGCAAATGCAAAATAATGGGCTTACTAATGATAAGACGTCAACGGGGTGCGGGACGCAGAGGGCGGCGGAAAGGGGTGAGCGACCTGCGCACGAGTTGGCAACATAGCAGTTACCTCAATCTCGGTGACTAGGTCACAGTCAGGGTCAGTCTCACGGTTGACGTATAGGTATGTGCACGCGCGCCGCATCGTACTACCTTCAGTCGGAAATTACTCGTACGAAATGGTTCGTACTTATTTTCTCATTGGGGAAAATACAGTGGCAGCCCAGCGGCTATACGCTGAAGAAAGTGTGCCCCGCCTGGAAAATGCCAGTGTTATAGCCATGGCCAGCCAGGTCAACAGATTTGACCCCGTGTGACTGTTTTTGTGGGGTGAGGGTAGGCCCAAAATTTAAGACTTAAAAAATCTAATAATAAGTGCATTTGATGAACTTAAAAGTGAAAACTACAGACTTGTGTTGAGAAATATCGAAGGAAACATTCAAAAACGGGCAAGAGTGTGTTTAGATAACCACGGCCAACATTTTGAACACTTGCTTAAGTATGTGAATTAATTAATTAGTATGAGAAATGGACTCCATTAATTAGGTATGTTTTTTTTATTCCAATCATTGTGCATAAAGTTGATTTCAAGTGTTTAAATACGCCTCAATGAAGAAAGTTCCTGTCCTTAGTGCAAGTATGAAGCAAGATTTGGGATCAAGTAAGATTTTTTTGCCAAGTCATAATCATAAGTTGATTATCACCGCCGCTTTTCTAAGCCGCCATACCACGTGCGATGACGTTGTAAACAAACAGTTGCCAGTTCGTGTGTTTTGCTAGTTATGTACATTGATAATGCGTAATGCGTCCAATTTTCTTATTAGGTTTGCGGATAAGTTCAAACATCGGTATTTTAGTTTTTTTGTTCTAAAGGGGTGGTAACAAAAAATGCTAGTATTCTGTAACTTGGACTACTATTACGTATGTTGAGTTTTTGTACTGGTGAAAAAGTAACCCTGTATAAAGAAAAATATTTGCTTCTAATAACATAACTAGATAGTTATTTGGCAGAATCAGTCTTGAAAAAATTGCGGATATTGATTACAGCGTTTCATCCGCAATAACCTTTCTGTCGCTTTTATTGGAAAAAAATGCTCTTTTTGCCTTACATCTTTAATTAATTAATTACTACGCTTGATAGTTACGTTACATTTTTTAATCTTAATTTTTAGTATATCTGTAGTCAGTTTTTTTTACAATATAAGCGGCAGAAATACGTAAGTAAGTATTTAGACTTAAACTTTAATTATTATTAAATAATCAAGAAATAACAATGGAAATAATTAAATTATTTCATAATGTGAAATACACGATTTCAGTATCACACACAAATCACTACGGCACATGCGCCTACCGGCACAGACTACAAGTGATTGACGCGCCACCGCGGGGGGCGGCGGTAGTTATAGGCGAGCGGCTCAAAAAGCACCGACGGCGGCAAGAGTGTGATTGTACCGCCGAGTCAAAAGTTTCTCATAGAAATTTTTGATGATTTAAGCTACACTGATATGATGCATTATGATTTTATTATAAGGATTTAAATGACACAGGTCAAACAAATATTCTATTTCAACCGACATTCTCATCTATAAAAAGAGGTACAAAATGCTTAAGTAACATACATTTTATGGTTTAGGGTTTTACGTATTTGGTTGAAGCGACCCATGCCCTAAAAAATTGGGAAGAGCTAAATGGTTCAAGCGACATGCTTCTTTTATTTTAAATGGAGGCTAAATGCTTCAAACGCCTATGGTGGCACTTTTTTGTTGAAGTTCAATTGACTTAAACGACTATGCTCGTGTGTGATGGAGTAAAGCCAAAAGGTTCAAATCAAAACGAATGGCAAAGTTGGGGAAGTAAAAACCGCTTAAGCGGGAACCAACCAAACATGCTTGTGGGTCAAGTCACGTTTCATTCAAAAATGCAATTTTTTGTGTTGCTTCATGCCTTGATTTTTTTAACGCTGTACCAAATTTCAGAAGTGTTAACCGCCATCAAAATCGTCTGATCGCTATGAAACCGAGCTCAATCGACGGAGAAAAATCTGCCGATTCCGATGATATAAATAACTCAATATCGCCCAAAGTGTCGCTTAAGCCAATTAGCCTTTCTACCGTCGATATTTGTCACCAGCCCAACTCCTCCTGCGGGTGTCGTAAGAGTCGACTAAGGGATTAAAGTGTCACTGACCATTATTTGATAAAAGATTGATGATGGGCAGCAGCGTCATCATAGTGGAGACATTACTGCAATCGCCAATCCGCTTGCCCAGCGTGGCGATTATGGGCAGTTACCTCCTAAATGCGTCTGTACGCATAGTTAAAAGGAGAGGCCTCTCGTCCAGCAGTGGACTATCATAGGCTATTGATGTGGTTACATCAGCGTTTACTCGGCCCGTAGAAGGTACAGCAATGTGCTTACCATGTGCTGCCGCTACGTTGTTAACGCGCGTTTCTCTCCATCCCGCTCGTACTCGCATATTAATACATATTTAATAAAATGTACCTTTCACAGACGTCAAGAAACTGTCTTGTATCGAGCAACACTGGTTGCCAGTGACTTACGAATCTGCAACCATTTTGGCTGAACGATTGCTCCTTCGTCTTAATGAAGCCTGAAATTGTTTTAAGTGTAGGGACGTTTAAAAAATGCAAGTAATGTGTTTTCTGCACATAATGTTTATACCAGTAAATGTGTCCACAAACAAGAGAATCTGGCGACATTTCCTTTGTTATATCGATGTATATTTAAATTATGCTTATTTTATTTTTGGTTTCTTACAATTAGCACTTTGTATGACTTGAATTTAGTGGCAGGTAAATACGTAAGCACATTCTAGTTTAAAAAAACACGTATCGTGTTCCCATTTTTATTTTTCCCTGTATAAAACTACATCTCTTAATTTATTTAAATTTTTGGTAATATCTTTCCATTATCAATTATCAAATATGGCGTGAAAGTGTAAGAGTCAGACAGGGAGAGCTATCTTGGTATTTATATATATTATTGATTATATTATTAGGTCCATAATGTAGGTACATATTTAGGATAATAGGGAATAATAGAGGCACATCATTATAGGCTTACCCCCTTATTCATAAATGTCTCCTAACTTAACGAGCTAAGAATAGTTAGTCCTTTTCACTCATGAAGACATATTGATAAAACCGAAAGGTACAAACAATACTAAGCGGCTTGCTAAGTTAGGAGACGTTTATGATTTTTATGAATAAAGGTGCGTTTAATTAAACCAAAAGAGCATTCGCTGTTCTAGCGCCCGTTCTACGAAATCAACCAATCACGTTTTGTGTACCTACCGATCGAATTTCGTAGAGTGGGAGGTTAGAACAGCGAATGCTCTTTTAGTTTGCACGCACCTTTAGCAAGCGGGTTAGTCAAGAAAAGTTTCGTACTTTGCCATGCAACATTGCAAATCAATAGAAAAGTTAAACCATTAGATCTCATAATTCGTGTTATCAATATTAGGACTATGTGACTAAGTCATAGTTTATACCTACATAAATCATACTCACGTATCTACCATAGGTATTTGCCGTTAACAACACAAGCCCCAAAAACCAATGACAAATAGTACAAACAAAAGCATAACGCCTCAGTATCAACTAATGAACACTAATTGTTATTCTGGAATTTAAGCCAACCAGAAACTCTAGAACCCTACTCTCGGGATTGACAATGCGGTTCTCAAACGACAAGTATCAAGTTATGCTGGTCGGTGTATGTGCTATGGCCCGATTGGCATAAAGACGCTAATGGCACTCATTGCTCGAGAATCAGTTTAGCGTCTGGCATTTGCCGAATGCATTATGCCAAGCCTTGGCACGCGTTTCAAATTTGATTAGTCGCGGAGTAATTAGCGAGATGACCGCGGTAGGACAGCGTGGACCTTAAGGCCGTGAGACAGGGCTTTAAATAAACTGTAGCAGTGTTGTCTATGAGGCTTTGTTTGCAATTACAAAGGTTGTAGTGTGATGTGTCGTAAAAATAGTCGCCTTCAATACTTTTCCGAAGTTACTCTTAAAGGTGCGGTTAAACCAAAAGAGCATTCGCTGTTCTAGCGCCCGTTCTAAGAAATCAACCAATCACGTTTTGTGTATCGATCGAATTTCGTAGAGTGGGAGGTTAGAACAGCAAATGCTCTTTTAAGGTGTGTTTAAACCAAAAGAGCATTCGCTGTTCTAGTATCCGTTCTACGAAATCAACCAATCACGTTTTGTGTACCGATCGAATTTCGTAGAGTGGCAAGTTAGAACAGCGAATGCTCTTTTAGTTTGAATGCACCTTTAGTTTAACCGCACCTTTATCTGTAACGGAATAGAGCATCGCGCTAGAATGCAAAGTTCATAAGTTCTAAACACCGAAGATAGTTGGCACTCCTTTGACGTAGATAGAGATATCTGGGTGCTTAGACAAGTAGCCAATCGCTACCGCTAAATCGTCAGTCGTAAACGAAAGGCAGCTACCTGTCTTTGTCGCACTAATATGAAAGAGTGACAGAGAGGGAAAACTACGATACGCTACTAAGCGTTAGCGATTGGCAACTTGACTAAGCAGGCCTAGCCAACATGCCATTCTGCAATCGTATACGATAAGCGATAAGTAATTAATCTATGAGAATTACATCAATGACAGATGCGTACGAAAAGTCACGTGACCATTTCCATACATTATTATGGACTTAGACCTGGCCCCAATATCACCATGTTGACAAGTGCTACAATTATTGTAAATTTACTATTTCTCCAATTCGGGGCGTCTATTGGCTACAGTTACCGCTTATCATCGGAAGAGCCATGTGTTTGTTTGCCACCAACATAAAATGTTGTGCAGGAACTTTTATAAATCAGCAGTAAGGTAAGTTGGGGTAAGATGAAACGGTTTTTTAATGGGGTAAGACAAAAAGTCATCCTTCTGGCACAGCGTCTGCTGGTAGCTTTTTGTCTTACCCCATTAAAAAAACCGTTTCATCTTATCCCACCTTACCTTAAATAACTACTTCTTTGCGAATAAAAATTAAAATTGTCACAAAAAACACGACAATTGTAGCGAAATTCGGACATAAGCCGAACCTCATGTCAAGATTGAATGAAAATCGTACTAAACCTTGCGACAATTGTCACAGGTTTCGGAAAATAAAAAGTAGTTTATTAACGATGTAATTTTGTATAACTTTATTAGTAAGAATTTTATGTTGGTGGCAAACAAGCACATGGACCGCCCGATATTAAGCGGTAGCCGTAGGCTACGGAGGCCTGTGACGTCAGTAACAGTGATATTTTACAATTGTCACACTTGTAATTATGGTGAAATAGGCCACTGGTTATCTTATCGTATACGATTGCAGAATGACATCGGCCTACTATCGTGAAAACTGAAGTTCGTTAATTCGGGAATTTATCTCTGTCACTCCAAAGAAGGCGTGATTAGAATGACAGAGAAAAATCCCCGAAATTTACAAACTTGGGTGTTCGTGATAGAGCCGCTGACCCATCTGCAAGTACAGTCAAAGGCAAAATAAGGTGTACATATATAAAAATGCTGAAAAATATGTCCCAGGTGCACTTTAATTTTGTGTAATAAGAAAGTCTAAACATATTTATAAGAGGATTCTTTCGGTACACATTTGAACTTGAGTGTATTTATAACTCACTTAAAGAAGTTTTAATTAATATGATAAATCGACAACAAAATCTCACACTAAATAATTGTAACTACAGATACGTGAGCAATTATGCTCTATGCTCCATTTTTTTTTCTTAAAAAAATAACAGCCACTACACAAAGCTTAGACAAACCAAAAACGTCTTAAAAACGCCTACAATTTTAATTTTAGACTTATTTTCATTCAACTTAAGATTCATATTATACTGAGCGCTTTATTATAAGTTCAGGAAGGTGAGACTGAGAAGTCTTATTAAAAGTAAATTAATAGCAAAGTTACTGCCAAAGACAAAGCAGTTGGTTGTCGGAAACTATGAGTAATGGTTTTAGTGCGCGCTTGGCCCTATATGTATGTATGTATGTATGTAATGGCCCTGTCATGAATGTCAAGTGAGGATTAAATGTTAGATGTAAGATTTAGATTTTCCGGGTTGTTATTAATCAATAATTTGGTAGTAAGCATGCAGTTATAAGTTTTAAGCCCATTTAGTGACTATAAGTAGGGTAAACTTGCCTTAATCGTACTCCTGCCTAAATCGTACCCCATCAATATCTTGTGAATTGAAACTGCTGAAGCGGCGCAAGTTTTATAAAACTGAACAACTTGGTCGGTGTGTAACACTATTCGAGAAACAACCCCACAGTGGCACTCCATCGAAAATTATTCAATAAGTTATTAATTTCACTGTTTTCGAGTAATAGTTAAGGTCGATTCTTAAGGATTTCAATTTTGATCGCAATTAGCTATGTAAAATATAAGTATTTTGCTTAATTCTTTACTTATTTACGCTATTAATTACGAGAAATATTATCGTCAGTTAAACCACATTTTTTTTTATACGGCAATTTTTAAATCTTAGTTATCTTATGCCTAAATCGTACTCATCACTTTGTTCTATTTCGTACCGGTACGTTTTAGGAATAATCGTTTATTTGACTGTATAAGATAAACATAACCAATGGATAATACAATACTTAGTCGTGTAAAGTTATAGAAATAACTCTCTGTGTATATTAACAACGGAAATAAAAATAAAATAAAAAATTTGGTCTGGCTCATGTTGTAGGGAGGAAACAAAATAAGAGACAATAATTTGTGTACCTACGCAATGAAGTCTGGATCCACTGACATTGTGCTGGAGTCGAGAAATATTCTCGTAATGTTATTTTTGACGTTGCCATGAAATTATGCAGTCCGACAAATAATTATGGATTGAAAAAAAAAACGTAAAATGTTAGTTTTAAATCTGAAATAAGCAAGCAAGAAAGCCAACAATATAATAAGATTAGTGGCTAAATAAATATTACAAATATCCCTGAATATCATTGGCTATAATAATGAGACTATAAATAATGATATAATCTTAATTTTCATACTAAGTTACGCCGGTACGAAATAAGGATACAGAGGTACGATTTTGGAATACATAGTCTTAAATCGTACTTTTTCCACTTTTTTTTAAATTGTGGTTATCTCAGAATATATTGAAGTTCAGAATTTATTTGCTACTTTAGTCGATTAGTAAATAAATAAAGATTCTTTTGATATCATAAACATATTAATTTAGTATTTATATATCCTGATATTTAGCACTTTCTCTTAAGGGGTACGAATTAGGCAAGTTTCCCCTAGGTACTGTTCCTACTTATAATCACTGCATGCATTCGTCAGCCTATGATAGTCCACTGCAGGACATAGGCCTCTCCTATTAATTATGCTATACGCATTAGGAGGTAAATGCCCATAATCGCCAAGCGGATCGGATTGGCGATCGCAGTAATGTGTCCACTATGATGACGCTGCTGCCCATCATCAATGTTTTATCAAATAATGGTCAGTGACACTTCAATCCCTTAGTCGACTCTTAGACACCCGCAGGAGGAGTTGGGGTCGTGACTAATGTTTCTTACTGTCGTCACCACACGGCCAGTATAGTCACGGAATGGGCTCAATCTGTACAATTTTGTTCAGCGACTGTTAAAAAAAATCCATTATTCTTTACATTCAGTTCTTTCTAAAAAAACTTAAATAAATCAATGTACCTACGTTAACAGTGGCCTTAGCCGAGATGTCATTCTGCAATCGTATACGATAAGCGATAAGTAATAAAAGATTACAAGGTTTTTTAAAAGTACATACCTATATTTATTTATATACGATAATGAGAAAATTACAAAAAAATAATTAAAATCAAACTTACTTAAAAACTAAAAGACTAAAAATAATATAAATTATAAATATTAGATGTCATATACTTACCAAAGAAAAACCACCAAGATCACCTAATGTCCGAGGTGGGGATCGAACCCACTTACTTAGCTGTCGCGGCTGATGCCTGTACCCCTCGGCAAAAATAATATATTAGGTAAATAAGCCGCCCATCGTCGTTCCCGGTGCAAAAGTGCCCATAACACTCGCAGCGTTTCCGCGTTGAATAGCCATGGACAGCCGTTGCCCCAGGAACGACTCTGAGCGAGGATGCTCTCCTTAAATAAGTATGAGAATGACAGCAGATTCGTATACGAAAAGGTACGATGGCCATTTCCATATATTATTATGGTCACGACTTATCACATAGTCGTATCGTAGGTATACGTTTACAGAATGGGATCATGGCTAGGCGTGCAGCAGTTGTCACCTCACAAACATCACAAATCATATACTGAATAAACTTCATGTTTCTATTAAATATTAATTTATAAATATTAGATATCATATACCAAAGAAAAACGACCAAGATCACCTAACGTCCGAGGTGGGTATCGAACCCACGTGCTCAGCTTTCGCGGCTGATGCCATGCACCCCTCAGCTACTCGATCTTAGCAACCACCGGTCATTTTCTCGGGTATATGCAATCCCTTACAAGGCTAGGCGCCTTTGACCATTCTCTAGTTAAGGGCAAGCAATAAATGCCTGCACCTCCTATTAGAATACTTTAGCAACCACCGGGCTAAGATCGAGTGCCCGAGGGGAGCAGGCATCAACCGCGAAAGCTGGTTCGAGATATTTTTTTCGAATCAGACTAAAGAAACAATTCAATCAGACAAAGATTTCATTTTGTTTGTTTAGTCTGATTGGAAAAAAATATCTGGAAAAAAAAAATCAACTCACACTTGCCTACTAACTACAAGAAACTTATTTTGTTTGGTGATGGCGTTCAACAATTGATCGACAATAACTTTTAAACTAATTGCTATTTTGTTGTACTTTTTTTTGTAATCAAAACCTAGAAAATGAAGCATGTTTTTACACGAATAGGAAGACTCATATCCCGACTACTTTTTTTTTCACAGGCCGATAAAGTTTAATTTACTATTAGAAATCAGTAATGACGAACTAGAAAAATTATTTTAAAAAATGTTGTGTGGCAAGTGGGAGTTCAATTTTTTATTTTATTTATTACTCAACTAATTGTTATGTTAATTATAAAAAAATCAATGCTATTTATTGCATATTTTGTTTTAAATTTAACTTTTTAAGTAAATTTTTGGTATAAAACTAAAAATTTTGAAAAACGTGATTTAAAAAAAAAACTGTCATATATTGGACTAAGATAAATAGGGTTCAAACTCTTCCAATTAGTCTCCTTTATCACCTCTAGAAATTCCTACATCGTTATATTCGTTATCCCAAACACCCTGTATACCTACTAGTTTGAAGAGTAAAATTTATTGCTCCTATTATACGAAACACCAAGTCTGGTAGGTACCTTCAAAAGTACTTCGAAGGCATTTTTCAAAGATACCGACCAATGATATACAATAGTCATATTTAACACATCATTAAAATGGAAATGGCCTTGACATTCAAGTGATTGGTGTCTGATTGATGACCTGTCAATAGGTATACATGTATGGGTATCCGATCATTAGCTCTCGAAGGTTGCAGACTGTTTTGGTGACAACGATGATTGAGCCGATGGCCTGATGGTGCAGTAAATTCTTATACCTACAAGAAGGCTTACAGAATTGATCGAAATATCTTTGCATTTGCACTAAGGTGCGTTCAGACGAAACGAGCATTCGATATTCTAACCCCCTACTCTACAAAATTCGATCGTTACACAAAACGTGATTCGTTAATTTCGTAGAGTGGGGGATGAATAGCGTATGCTCGTTTGGTCTGAATGCACCTTTACGCATTGCACCGGTTCCTGAAACTGAAGAATTTAATTTGATTAACTCTTTATTTTGTGGAACAACTTAAACTGTTTTATAAACCTTTTTTGAGATGTATTTTTTTAAATATAGTAACACTAAGCACTTACTACGTATGTATTTATTATTGTTTATAAATTAAAATATTAGATGTCCATCCTAAAGAAAAAACACCGAAGCTTACCAACGTCGCAGGTGGGGATTTGAACCCACGTCCTCGGCTTTCGTGGCTAATGCCTAAAACACTCGGCCACTCCAGCTTAGCGGACACTGGTCGAATTACTCGGGTTAATTTATACCAAATTGCATATTATGCAATTTGTTATACCTAATGCCCCGGCTACGACATTGGTCTAAGGCGGCCGGCTTAGCGGAAAACCATACGTGCGAGAGGGAGTACCGAGTACCCATATCGGCATCCCGCTCCAACACATGGATTCGCTCGCCGCTGGTCGCCTTAGACCAATGTCGTGGCCGGGCCTTAAGGCTAGGCCTTCTACCATACTCTAAGCGGCAAGTAATACGTGCTAACCGCCTCCTAACCGAATCCCTTTCGGCATTCTATTGACTCTATTATTTTTGGCTGACTTTTGCCTCGAAACCTTTTCGGGTGGTTTCAATAACCCAGTAATTTGGGTCTTGCCCTTGGTTTGTAGATCCGATTTTCCTTTGAATGCTAGAGGAATGGCCTTTTCTATTGGACGTTCTTCACTTGCGAGTCTGCAACACTTTGTCATTATTATTTTTCCATTTTGGACACTATTTAATGGGTTGAAATCTTAGAATTATAGTCTTTGCCTTCTGTACCTACTGTGACCTGCTCAATCTACAATCTTCTGTAAAGGTTGAATGTTGACTGGTAGAGAATGCTTCATAGCATTAAGTGCGCCTTTTGTCTCATGACAAGACATTCTTTTTTTTCTTTTGTACAATAAAATTTAGGTAAATAAATAAATAATGTTTTCTAAATTTGCAGATGTATTAAAATAGCAGCATTTCGATTCTAAGATAGAAATATAATGTGGTACTTAGTGCACCTATTTTTGTCTAATTAATAGGTACTGATAGGACATGCCAGATATAGAAAAGCCATTACGTTGACAAGCCTACGCATTAACTAGAGATAAATGCTTGTTCTTTTTTCGAAACGCAACGGCCGTCCCGCCCCGCCTCGCGATTGGCTGATAGCACCGACGCGAGCGCAGGCTCTGTCGACTGTTTTGTTTGTTGGTTGTCAGACTTCAGGCCTATTTCGAACTACATATATACATATACGTATATAAATAGAAAATAGGAGAAAAATCATGGGTTCGAGCCTCAACGCCATGATATAGTAGGTACGAACAATTCTGTACAAGAAAAAAATACAAAAAGAGAGTGCTAGGGGGTGGTCGTTTTTGAGACCGGTGCCCTATAAAGGGGGGATGCGTTTTCCTTATATCGTGCAGATCATCGACAATACTTGAAAATAATATAGGTATTTATATGCAAAAGTGTATGACGAATTACTTTGTGGACTAAACCGTAAACTTAGTAAATTATCATTTACTAATTCTAACCTTCAATGTTTTGATGTACCTAATGAATGCCGACTTATTTTACCTTTGAATTATGTTAGTGTTTTGAATAAGAAACTAACAACTATATAATTACTGGCATCAATCACCTGTGTCACTGGCATTAATGCGTCATGACATTGACTTTAAATAAATCTCTATCAAACATATATCTATGTCAGATATGTCCAAAAAAAGAACTACGAATAGAGATTGTTGTATCATTATCGAGCAAGGCGAACGTCGCTTGGTTTTAGGGATCCTTAGGCAAAGTAGACCATAGGTTTATATTTCATAGGGTTAGATATAACGGTTATGATCAAACATCGGAATTCTGGTAGCATTTTTGAGCTGTCATAGGGACTTCTCGTTTATCGACTACCGATTATACATTTATGTATATCGATAAATGCAGAATACAATGTAAAATAATTATGATTACAAATAGAAGTAGACAACCGGCGGTCTTATCGCTAATGAGCGATCTCTTTTAGATAACATTTGCATAGCAACTTTTGAGAAATTATTAATAGAAATTAAAATCATAATACTTTATTAATCCTTTACTAATATTTGTGGATTTCTTATGGCTATTAAATTTTTTCTGAAAATTTTTGTAATTAATTTTTCATTGCAAATCTTATTTAACATTTTACCCACTTTTAGCCACTCAAAATCATCTTTTAAACGCTCATGAGAGTCAAGAGCGATAAGACCGCCTATTGTTAAATTCTACTTGTAATCATAATTATTTTACATTGTATTCTGTATTTATCGATATAAATATGTATAATCGGTAGTCGATAAACGAGAAGCCCCTATGACAGCTCTAATATGCTACCAGAATTTCGATGTCTGGTTATGAAGTATTTTTGTACCTTACCATGAGCTGTAAAAGTCATAATAAAGACGTAGTTTATCAACGTGGGGATCGAACCCACATCCATAACGTTTAATCCCCACGACATTCGAAATAAGTATTGCAAGCATTTGTCTCTCCCATCTTCAACAAAGGCGTCAAATGTTTATCAATAAATTCAACTTCTTGAGTTTTACGGACGCCATAATATGACCGATAGGTATATATGGGCCAATCAACTTTTCGATCGACACAATTTTGTCCCGTTACGCAGGTGACAATTTCATCAAGTTTGTTAGAAAAAATGTTTACACATTGTACACGCGTTAGGCTCCACACAAGTTCACATCGATACATTTAGATTCCAACTGTTTTTCATTGTAAATATGTATATAGTATTCATTGACGTACATTTGTAAGTTCATGAAAAGTAACGCAGCAGACAGAAAACATGTCGATCGAAAAGTTGATTCCCATCTACCAAAATTCACTGTCCAACCTTTTGATCCCAATGTATGTCTCCTTACAAAGCCATAATATTCGCATGTGATTTTCGAACGAGGCAGTGTTGCCACGTTTGCCAGTGTTGGCAACCCTACGCGGAACCCTCAACTCTTGATTAATTATCAACGGTCATCCAAGAAGAGAATCGTTCTTGATGGATTGTCTTAAGGTTTTTGTCGCAAATGATCTGTTTCAAGGTATATCAAATTAGATGGGTGATTTATGGTCGAAGAAGTAATTATAGGGCGCGTTAGGAACCGTTAGGGATCGTTATAAACTGAGTAGTCGGATTTAGAGCAAAAAGAGCAATTTTTTGTAAAACTTGGCTGATTATTTTGAAACAAATAGGAACACAGGGATTCCTACCTCAGTACCCATAGGCATAATACTGTCATGGGTTTCTATTTTTAAACGGTTTTTATTAACTTCACCGCGTATCAACTGTCGTCGATGCTTCAAATCTTGGGATCGATTTTTCGACCACTTCTACTGCACCGAAATCAATAAAATTTGGAACTTTTATCAAGTCCCCATGACAATACAATATTATAATATTTGTATCCTTGTATCCTCAAAGCCTGATGCTGCAGACGTACTGCTTACCTTAACCGAGAGTGTTAGACACGTGAAAATGAAAGTATAGGATGTTTGGCATAATTAAATACTAACAGCCTGATCTTGACTTCCAACTCCTCACTCCTGATGCTGCAGTACTGCCCACAATAACCGCAAGGCTTATCTTTTATCGATATCTTGATTTTAAAGAAGTTCTTTAGATATTAAGTAGAAACATGCGAATTTAATACTTAACGTCCAACTCCTCAAATCTGATATTCCAGTGTTACTGCCTGCCACAACCGCTAGGTTTAGCGATATGTAGATTTTGAAGTACTGCTTTAGATATTTGGTAGAAACTTACGGATTTCATTATCATCATCATCATCATATCAGCCGAAAGTCGTTCACTGGTGAATATAAATTGACCCCCAAAGATTGCTACAAGGACCGGCCCTGTGCCACCCGCATCCAGCAACATTCACCAGGTCATTGAGTTCACCTTGCGGGGGGCCTACCCACGCTGCGCCTTCCGGTACGTGACCGCCACTCAAGAACCTTACTGCGTTCGCGCGGTTCCACGCGCAACGAGCCCCGCCCACTGCCCCTTCAGTTTAGCGATTCGAAGAGCTATATCGGTTACTTTGGTTCTGCTGCGGATGGTCTCATTTCTAATCCGATATCGCAGAGAGACTCCTAGCATAGCCCTCTCCATTGCCCTTTGGGTGACATTGAGCCTTCTTATGAGCCCCATTGTAAGCGACCACGGTTTAGTACCGTATGTCATCACATCACTCGCAATGGCAACATACACTGATCAAAGACTTTCGTCTTCAAACCTTGCGGAATATTGAACGAAAAGATACAGACGGACTTAATACTGAACTGACTTCCAACTCCTCAAACCTGATGCTGCTGAGACACGTGCCACTGCCTGCCATAACCGCCAGATTTATCGAAATGTTGAATTGAAAGTAATGCTTTAGCTAATGGGTAAAAACATATACATTGAATACCAGTGGCGGCGCGTGAAAATTTTCGTAGGGCAACTCGGAGCAAAAAACCTTGTCTTTCTATTTCGCTCCACTTTGCGGTGGTGGGCATCATAATGGTTGTCAAGGGAAGTTTCGATTCTATTATTCCCAAAATTGTGTAACATCAAACAACTCCTTAAAAGTGTTAGTGGCTTTGCGCGTGATTTTGGGCCGAATTAGTCATAGGTACTTCATTTCGCCAACCCTCCTTGTATCCACGCACTTATGGAAAATATAACATTTTGTTCAGATTGTAGCTGTCGGTCAGCCAAGCATATTTATTATATATATGTATAGCCCACTGTGAAGGTGTTCAAAAACCATCTGTTCACTTAACAATCTATTTTTTAATTCTGATCCACCGACGCGAGAACGGTCTTTTTGTACGATGTACCTTTTATTTAAAAAAACAGCTTTGAAAAGCAAAATATCAGTAGTTAATCTACTAGACAATAATCAAAACGAATTAAAGCCACCATCCGAATAATTATTATAAACTAATTTAACCTTAAACCTTAACAACTTATGAAATCCTCACAAAATATTTACCTAACTGCCGCTTAGTATTTGCAACGAACACACTGTATCACACAACCAATACGTATCACACAGTCACGAATCACCACAAGCAACTTTATTAGTTAAAAACTTAATTTAATTTCATCATCTAAACTTACGAAAAACCGACAATATAAACAACAAACGTAAACACCGAATCTGAGGCCCAACCGCGAACCACGAACGAAGTGTTGCCTCACTGTCACACTTACGTTCAAATTCATAAGTGCGAAAGAGAGGGAACACTTCGTTCGTGGTTCGCGGTAGGGCATCTGATCAATCTGAGTGTTGCTATGATATCTATTCTGCCGTCATAAGCTAAAAGGCCGTCTTTTGACAAAAGTTACTTTCGAGATAATCGCGAAAAACCATGTTTTTGTAATTTCTACGAAATGAAACAACTTCTTCCACTTTTTTCTTTTGTGTATGGGAGATACATATATGTACTTACAAAAAACGGTTTTTGTATGTACTTTATTACATTAGTTTTTTATTTATTTAACAAAAATACTTTTAGCTTAGTTTTACGCTTAAAAAGCTGTAGGTTGTACTAACCTAAAAGGCAGTAAAAAGACGTTATACGGCATTCTAACTTAGGATTTCCCTGTTAACGTATGATTACTAATCAAAAAAGCCGTATAAAGTCACATGCGTTTTTTTAGCTTAGCAACAGTATACTTTTTTATTAAAAGTCTTAAGTTAAAACGTCATATAGCACTTATACGTTCTTTTTAGTTAGCATTTAAGCAAGATTAATACTTATTTTTAATTTTCGTATCGTGTGCTAATCTTAAAGTACGTATAAATACCAATGGCATGTAATATACTGCTTTATAGATTAGTGTTTTAGCTGTTAAATGAATATAAGTACGTTTATGCAGTAACATATTTTTATTAAATATCTGAAATTAATAATAAACAAATATCTGGGAAAATATTACACTAATCGACATAGTACCGAAGTAGTAGGATTGCGAAGTGCGACAATATACATAATAGTAGATACATAAATATTAAAGCTAATATAAATGTAATACTTAAATATATACACTGCTACGAACAAGAAATAATGATTTGTGATAAATAAATACACAAATAATGCCCTCGCCGGCATTTCAATCCGGAACCTCCAGCTTCGTAAGCAGGGTCGCTACCAAGTAGGTTACGAAGGCTAACAAATATTTGAAACAAAAGACACATTTTTAATCAGGGCCAAAAACGGTATACAAAACAAATATAAAAATTGTTCTCAGACTTATGTTCTAAATTAATAATTTTATTTAAAATCGTTAGGTTTTTTTTCAATAATTATAACTTGTATTACTCGTAAGAATTTCAAGCTTTTTTATGTTTTACTAAATAAGGAATCTCGTTTGTGTTTTTCTCAAGTATAAACATTTTTACAATGTATGCTACTTTAGTTGTCTTTGGTTCGAATAGTTACCTACATTATTTGAGTAGAATATTAACAAAACATTAAATTCCTTAACATAATTATCTGTGACAACCATGATTGATATATACATGTATAATATGTTTTAGATAGATACCTACTTAAACTAAAACCCTATTTAGGTATTAGTACGAAAGGCAATCAAGTTAGCATTTGTCACAGTACGTTTAAAGCTTAACAGTATGACATAGTGAGATTTCTCATTTAGTAGTACATTGAAAGTAACTTAAATTTCTTTAACATATTAACTTTGTGAATAATTAAATATTGGTTACCAAAATGAAAAATTTCTCATAAAGTTTTGGGATTTAAGAGTTACTCACAGAAATGATTGTAATACAATAAGATGTCCCAAGTTGGTTTGATTGATCCAAAGTTTTTTAAATATGAACTTCAAATTTGATAAAATCTTTGACTTCTTAAATATAACTTCAAAACGAGGATATTAAGTAAAAAGCAGGTAAACTAAATAAATAAAATATGACATATAAATAAATAGTGTTTTTCTCAACCAAGCCATGAAAAAAATTTAAGCAAAAAACAACAAAATAATAGAGCTGTATCCCCAAAACCATGCTTAATAGTTAAACATTGTCACATATTCCTTCATCTGTGTAACTGCGTAACTAACTGTAAAAAATTACAAGATAAAAAAATATAATATCATAATGCACCAAATAACAAGACTTTGCATTGTTGCGTTGCAACTGGTGTGAGTATATATTTTGAAAGGTCTGAATGATATCAAGCCTTTACCACAATTTATATGGTATAAAATCGGGACTTTGCGGGCCTAAAATCCATTAACGGCCTCTTCACCTAGACTCGTCTTATACTTCATACTTCGCAGCCATAATATACGGCATATTATAAAGAACCTAACATCTATAAAAATATCATTGTATTATAAGGAACATAATATTAACGACTAATTAGCGTGCGATAAGCCGCCTCAGCTCTCGTAGGGACCGTCACAACCTGTATTCCTACTGCGAACTTCGGAATTCACAAATTTCGGGCATCTGTCTTTCTCACTCCAATTACGTCTTCATTGACGAGTTCTAATATACGGCTTTATTAGCTAGTTTGTGACAATCACGGCAATTTCACATGTATACATCGAATAATTACGAACTCTGTACAGACTAGAAAGAACGAATAACAGTAACACGTATTTATAGATTAGTGCCGTGTAAGAAAAGTAGTAAAGTGATACTAAGGTAAAATTACGTATACGACATTGTTATCCAAATAAAACGTTATACGATGTTTTAGACTAGAGTCAGATCCAATGTTGTGGTACCGATACTATCCTAAAAGAACGTATTGAAGGTTATACGTCTTTTTTGCTTTGTATTTGTCTTATACGTTCTTTTAGGCTAGACACTGTGAATAATATTAGGTTCTTGTTGAAGGTTAAAAGGACGTATAGCTAGCATATACGTCCTTTTAGCTTTGAATAGGTCAAAAGTCGCCTTTTAGATTAGGAACTCTTGCAAAATTGATGTGTATACGGCTTTTTTAACTAATTTATCTCGAGAACTAAGCCTTCTAGAATAAAATGGACCAGATTGGTCGATGCGGCTTAATCAGGACATTACAAATATCTCAAAAAGTCAATTTTGCCAAAATGTCAAAAGACGGCCTTTTAGCTTATGACGGCAGTATTATTTCTCCGCACGCACAAATCTAAGTTTTTAATTTTGTGAAATTAATTCATTTCGAAATCCATGTATAATTTGTAAGTAATAAAGTATCCTTATTTTAAAATATTTTACATTAATAACACCAAAATTTTACAATGATTTGCCCATTAATTCAATGCAGGTTTTGTAATGGCAATATTGGCAATGCTTAAAGGGCGTGCGCGTAACTCGCCCGGATTCAAATTAGTGAAGCGACGCATACCAACATAGACCTTATACTGTACGTAATAAAGCATCAATTCAAATAACGAAATGTATCGATAAGCCGGCGATCTATGAGCGCTTTTACACCTGTAAGTTCTTACGTAAGTTAGAGGGACGGAGCTATACTAAGGAATGAGAGGTGAATATCACTATCTCATTCCTTAGTATAGCCCCGTCCCTATAATTTATGTAAGCACTTACAGGTGTAAGGCTGGCCTATGGCTTACCTAGCGGCCATTTTTGGCAGTTCTGTGAATGGGAGTTTGTGAATGAGTGCGTGCGTTTCGATGTCGCGAAGTAGTTTTATGAATGAATAAGATCGGAATAAAAAGCCCACGTCGAACCGGGTTACTTTCCTTTACGCGCTATTATTGGTTGAACTTTTTGCTAGAGATATAGTAGTTCGCATTATTCAATTAAAGGTACAGATGTATTGGTAATGTTACACGAATGTATTAAAATGATAATATTGGATGAGTTTGATAAATGAGGGAAAAATTTAGGGAAGCCGGTGGGAATCGGGTTGTATGGACGCGCCGCCACTGTTGAATACTCACTTCCAATTCCTCAAATCTGATACTGGAATATTACCATAACCGCTATTAGTGTGCCATAACCACTGACAGCGTGGGTAGTTTACGTAGGACGTGGCGCTGGACCTGCGGTCCGCTTGTTGATAATGTGAGTTCACCTCTCGGGCCTTCGGGTTCGCGTAGGGCAAGCCGTCGGGCCTGCAGCCCTTCGGCCGATAGACTGACAGCGTGAGTGGCTCGCGTAGGGCGAGCTGTTGGGTCCGGCTGATAGACTAACAGCGTGAGTGGTTCGCGTAGGGCAGGCCGGCGGGCCTGCAGCCCTTCGGCCGATAGACTGACAGCGTGAGTGGCTCGCGTAGGGCGAGCTGTTGGGTCCGGCTGATAGAGTGACAGCATGAGTGGGTCGCGTAGGGGGAGCCGTCGGGCCTGCGGCCCTCCAGCCGATAGAGTGACAGCGTGAGTGGATCGCGTAAGGGGAGCCGTCGGGCCTGCGGCCCTCCAGCTGATAGAGTGACAGCATGAGTGGGTCGCGTAGGGGGAGCCGTCGGGCCATCGGCCCTCCAGCCGATAGAGTGACAGCGTGAGTGGATCGCGTAAGGGGAGCCGTCGGGCCTGCGGCCCTCCAGCTGATAGAGTGGCAACGTGAGTAGATTAGGTAGCGTAGGGCGAGCCGTCGGGCCTTCGGCCCTCCAGCTGATAGAGTGACAGCGTGAGTGGATCGCATAGTGTAGGGCATGCCAGTTGATAGACTGACAGAGCAGGTGGCCCTCCAGTTGATAGAGTGACAGCGTGAGTGGATTGCGTAGGGCGAGCCGTCGAGCCTACGGCCCTCCAGCTGATAGAGTGACAGCGTTAGTGGTTCGCGTAGGGCGAGCCGTCGGGCCTGCGGCCCTCCAGCTGATAGAGTGACAGCGTGAGTGGGCCGCGTAGGGCGAGCCGTCAGGCCTGCGGCCCTTCAGTTGATAGAGTGACAGCGTGAGTGGATTGCGTAGGGCGAGCCGTCAGGCCTGCGGCCCTCCAGCTGATAGAGTGACAGCGTGAGTGGATCGCGTAGGGCGAGCTGTCGGGCCTGCGGCCCTCCAGCTGATAGAGTGAATCGCGTAGCGTAGAGCGAGCCGTCGGGCCTTCGGCCCTCCAGCTGATAGAGTGACAGCGTGAGTGGTTCGCGAAGGGTGAGCCGTCGAGCCTGCAGCCCTCCAGCTGATAGAGTGACAGCGTGAGTGGATCGCGTAGGGCGAGCCGTCGGGCCTGCGGCCCTCCAGCTGATAGAGTGACAGCGTGAGTGGTTAGCGTAAGGCGAGCCGTCGGGCCTGCGGCCCTCCAGCTGATAAAATGACAGCGTGAGTGGATCACGTAGCGTAGGGCGAGCCGTCGGGCCTTCGGCCCTCCAGCTGATAGAGTGACAGCGTGAGTGGTTCGCGAAGGGTGAGCCGTCGAGCCTGCGGCCCTCCAGCTGATAGAGTGACAGCGTAAGTGGATCGCGTAGTGTAGGGCGTGCCGTCGGGCCTGCGGCCCTCCGGTTGATAGACTGACAGCGCAGGAGATTTACGTCGGACGTGCACTCGGACCTGCGGTCCCCCAGTTGCTAGACAGAGAGTGTGAGTCCTTCCGGTTCACGTAGTGCGTGCCATAGTGCCGTCGAGCCTATGGCCCTCTGGTTGATAGACTGCATGGATTGACCCTTTGGGCCCTCGGTTCGCGTCGGACTTTCCGTCAGACCTGCGGTCTTCCGGTTGGTCGACTGACAGTATGAATTAATATTTTATAGTCTCGAAATTCGACTTGTATAATTTGTACAGTATAAAAAATTTTACTTGATTTTCTCAATAACCCAAATTGATTGATATACCTATTCCTTATTGTCAGATCTCTGTTATCTAAGGTATTGTATGAATAACACGTCCATTTGAGACACATCGGGCATTCAAGCTGACATTTTTTTAGTGTCATATTTCTAAAAATATCTATTCAGCATTCCCCTCTCGTTACACATAAAACAATGTCCATTACGTTTACATATGTGTCGTGATTAAAATGCGAGAGTTAAACGCAAGCATGAATAATTGTATTGAATATTACAAAAAAAACCTTTGATCTAGAATAAGTAGGTATAGTATCGGAAATTAACTTAACGATTGCACTAAAAACTTGAAAATAAAATAAGTAAAAAAAGTTTTAAGTTAAACGGTTTTTATTGCACCAAAAACTAGAAAATAAAAATTAGTTGTAACTAACCGTAGATGCTACTTTCTGTAGATTAGTCACGTGAAACTATTATCACTGTAGTCTTTCCAAGTCGGATGCTGAAAGCCACATTTAGCATCTATGTCAGTGGATTAAGCGTTAATCGGAAGCTTTTACCAAACTGAAATAAAAACGTGGGGCGTTATTATAAGGAAACGTACAAGTTCAAAATATGTAATTGTAGCTTTAATTTTGCAATTAATCATCCATCTGTTCCAACACTTCTACAGAGGTAAATAAATTTTATCAAGGCCAGAACAAAACTTATTACACTATTGCTGTCTTGATTTCTATGCGAGTTCTTAAATAACTATAGTGACTTAATCACAATTGCGTACGCCCCACGTTTTTATTTCAGTTTGGTAAAAGTTTCCGATTAACGCTTAATCCACTGACATAGATGCTAAATGTGGCTTTCAGCATCCGACTTGGAAAGACTACAGTGATAATAGTTTCACGTGACTAATCTACAGAAAGTAGCATCTACGGTTAGTTACAACTAATTTTTATTTTCTAGTTTTTGGTGCAATAAAAACCGTTTAACTTAAAACTTTTTTTACTTATTTTATATTATATCATTTCATTTTAGTCCCTATAGATGTAACAGATTCATAAGTATTTTTTTAGCATCGGCGTAGATTTTTTTTTGACAAAGTCGAAGGCGGGAGAGCTCCTTAATTCTAACTAGATAGATTGTTCAAGTCAAGAAAGCCCTTCAAACGAATTCCATCCAGGTAAGGGCAGCATTGGGCTGCGACCAATTGAAAACTTCACTAATAGGGTGCTCCTGCACAGCTTTTGCTATTTTTTTTTAAAGTCCTTTGTACAGCTTGTGCTAGTTGATAAAAATCCTCAAGACTGAGGGACCAAGTTTCTGCTTAACATGAGCTGCCGCCCCGTTATTAACACGGATTTCTTTTCTATTCATCCCTCTCGTACTCGTATATTGGTGCGAGCAAGCCGGATAGATAGTAAGTAACGTGTCGGTAGCCCAAGGTACGGCTACTGAAAAAAGAAAGCAAAGAGAATCTATAGCTACCACCGCACCATCAGATGGAATGTATGCTTGATTGCCACTCGTGGTATAAAAAACTAAATTGATTCGGGACTTACCTATACCCTACTTTAGCAAACGGTTCTAGTTAAATCATTACCTCGTGGCATATGGCGCCCGAACGAATTATTATATTATGAGTAGATGAAGAAAAAACACACGCGTGCCGCATACAATTTTGTGCAATAAAATAAAAAAGTCCCGATTGCCCTTTGTTTTTTTGGTTTAGAACAACACAATCAAAAGTTAGATTAGACATGAGTTAGGTTAACATAAATAGTTTAAGTTTATTCAGATACAAATTACCTAACAACAATTATAGCAACTGAAAAAAAAACTAGATATTAAAAAACTAACTATAACCATGTAATAAAACTAAATTAAATTATTACCAAAAAACTTATATCTAAAACTTATAAAAACTCCCTAAAAAGTACATTTATATAAAAATAAAAAAGGCTTAAATAATAAATAAAAAATTTAAATATGGCCTACTAGGCAATGTGCCAAAGATGCTGGCAGCATTCCCTCGCTATATAGCTATGCTAATGTATGTATACGTTACGATAGGAAGCTGCCAGCTCTCTGGTCACCGATAGCTTCGACCAGACGCTTGGACAAATCCCTGACTAAAAGTCGAGCGCTCGTCTGAGCAGCCCCTCCAGCCACAACCGACGTGGCAGATGGGACTCATGGGGTCATGGGACGGTGGCAGTGTCGACGCACGTGGCATTCTATGTTTATAAAATATATAGGTACCTACAGAAAAATCTAAATACATGGAAACACTCTCAATGAGAACTTACTCTTAAATTCTCATGAAAATTCTCGGAAATTTCCGAGTATATTCCTGCAATTTTGAAAATGTTCTGTAACTTGTACAATGCCACTTCGTCGCGCTTCATCTGAGGGTGAATATCTGAGCGTTTCAACCGCCTAATTTTGGTGGCATCATTTTTGCCGAAGTTTCTAAACGTCCCAATGTTATACTTCGTCATTTGTATAAGGTAAAGTGCCTCCTTTAAATGACAAAGTATTCACACATTCGACGCTGCGTTCGTCAACGAGCTCGACGACGAAACAGCCTTCACTTCGACGTAGAGCGCAGCGCTGCGAAAAACGGTATTCACTAACATAGAACAGCTCGTCGTCGAACTGTAGGCGGTAACTCTCGACGCAGTGTAGTTCCAGCTCACGCCGCATTCGTCGCCGAGCGCTAGTGTCATTACTGTCATTTAAAGTGCATTAGCGAATACCATTTTTAGGCTCGACGCTGCCGCAGCGCTGACACATCGCTGTTAGCAAGGCGGTTTCCTTAGTGAATAACACTGCTGAACATCGCGAGAGACAGTTTTATTTCGAAATCGGAATAATAAGTGTACTCCCAATAAATATAAAAACGCAGTTTATTAGTGTGGCCAAGTGTGGCACACAATGGCCGCCGCGGGTACCTACATTGTTCACCTGACTTCAACCGGTGTCCGGCTTTATACATTAAATGCTAAAGGTTAACGTTCACATATCGACTGGACAACTGATTGCAACTTCAGTCCGAGCAGTTTTCAATTATTATAAGTATGAGTTAAAACTTCAAACAGTGTAGGTAAGGTAGTAATAGTAACCATTAAATTTGGAGCATCCGATATATTACTATTTCGTATACGATCTTCACGGTGTAATTGACGTACTGCGTGTTTTGTGATCTAGCCAATGAGGGTTTTCTCGAAAACGTATGCCACTAGTTGGCGCCACTTAGCCCCAAAGAAAAACTAACTAGAAGGTATTTTAATTTTTAGGGTTCCGTAGCCAAAATGGCAAAAACGGAACCCTTATAGATTCGTCATGTCCGTCTGTCCGTCTGTCCGTCTGTCACAGCCAATTTACTCGGAAACTATAAATGCTACAGTAACGAAATTTGGTAAAGATATGTGTCGTATGAACCGCTACAGGAATGTGATACTAAATTGTAAAAAAAACCATTGGGGTGGGGGCCCTCCATACATGTAACTGAGGGATAGAATTTTTTTTTTAGTTGTACATAAGCGTGTGGGATATTAATAGAAAGGTCTTTGAAAATGATATGAAGGTTTATACATCACATTTTTATTTAAGCAAATCGTTTTCGAGATATCAGGTCTCAAAGTCTGAAAAATGTGTCCCCCCCCCTCTATGTTTTAAACTACGCGATATAAAATTCTGAAAAAAATATATGTTATGTACATTAATAAACTCTATCAACGATTTTTGGTTTGATAAAATTATCTCCTATAGTTTTTGAGGTAGGTTGATTGAACTGTATTTAATAATAAATTGATAATGGTACGGAACCCTTTGCGCGCGAGTCCGACTCGCACTTGGCCGGTTTTTTATATAATTTTATTAACTCATACAATACATTTTAACACGAAACTATAAGCGCTCTGAGAATTTAGACAAGTTTCTGGACATGACGCCTCAGTGCTGCCGCCCTGGTAAACGACATTTCAGAAAACCCTCATTCCAAACACGGAAACGATCTACCCTCTTTTGGCTTTTTTCTCCCAGTGTCACGATTAGGTACTACCTTAGCTACCAACCACCCTTTTTATATAAAACTTCTTAATGTTAACACGATTAGTGAAATGAGTCAAACAAGGCGAAAGGTGACGTTACGTTACGTGACATCCCTTTGGGGTCTAGTATATATATGTAATGTACTACGAGTATACCCCATCTCGTACGATGAAGGTAAAGAATTGGCCATCCATTTTGGTAGATGGATGTAACCTACAAGGATGTGTACTCTTTACCAAAGAATAGCGATGTTTAGGTTAATTTTATTAAAATTCCCGTAGTACCTGGTCACGCTTGTCGTTTGCTACTCACACCAGACCAGCAATAGAACTTTGTACCTAACTATATTTTTCTTATTTTGAGTTTATTCGTAGCATCTAATGAAGGTAATCATACTCGTAATATTTTAGAGGGTACCTCATGCCATCCATTGGTATAGGTGGTCCTACGCGTAATGTCGAAATTAGGTACTTTACATTAAATTGCTGCCCCTGAATAACTCGATAACACAAAACAGTTATTACGTACGTACACTAAACTCGTTACCTTGCCCCAAGCGCAAGCGTTTCCCGTTCCCGAGTCTATAGCTCAGTGAAGAAAACTGGTCAAAACTTTAAAAGTTACAAACTCCTGTTCCATTGAAGATTTGATTGCCTTGCCAAATAGATGCGCTGTGCGTCAGCCTTAAACATGGTTAAAAATATTAAAATTATAGTAATTTATATAGGTAAATCGGGCAAATACCACCTTTTATTCAATACCTTTACATGTATCATTGGTCAACGTATTTTTTAATGTTCTCCGCACAAAACATCGCAAATCGCGTCGTAATCGAGTGCGTACATAAAGGTAAAGCACAACTGTGTCGCCAATTAAAAGGAGTACATGTGTCATACAAAGAGTATGAAACTTGAGCCCTTTTTCAATGGAGATACAATAATTTATTCCGGGATAAAGGCAGGTGCCGCGGGCGCCATATCGCTCGGTCACATTCTTGTACTCGCACATACTCGTACCGTACCTACTTCAGTAAAACGACATCCAAGTACACAGGAATCGTGGTTCCGTAAATCGTAAACATTGAACCCGGTTCTTAATACGTCCGTACGCATAGGTAATATGAGAAGCCTATGTCCAACAGTGGACTGAGATAGGCGAATGGATGAATATACAAACGATACTCCTCCTGGAGTATGTGTGGCTGCTCCCGCGTTTCCGCTACTGCTGTGGCCGGGTCCCGTCCCACGATGGTGGGACGGTTGTTGCACCGTCATTTGGGGACGGAGTTGAGAGGCTGTTGAAATTGAGATAGGCTGATGATGTGAAGAGGTTTTACAGAAGTCTCCGATTCCGGACACGGTACCCTAAAACGAGTCAGTTGCCTTGGGGCGGTGGTGGCGCGCGGACGTCCCATGTCGTTGGTGGCAAAAAAGCACGACTTTTATGCAGTATTTTGTGCAATATCATGAAATTTTATTGTTGTTTTGGAGACCAGTACATGGAGATTTTTTTTTGGAATAAAATGCGAATTTAATTGTCATTCCGCTCTGTTGTTAAAAATATGATCTTGTCGTGGGATCGTAGGGCATGCAATTTCGGGATTCATACGTCGTACGCGATCACGGGATTTGACATTATAAACTGACGTAATTGGATACAATTTAATCCCGGGATTGTAAGCGTCACCTTTTATTGCATGGCCTTTAAAAGGACTAGGCAAATAACCAAGGATTTGGCCTTTCCACGAGGGCAATTTGGATGCACTTGATACTAATCATATTCTCGAAGCATAACACATCTCTGACGCATGTATTAAGTTATGTTGCTGTGATTGGTAGATATCAAACGCATCCAAATAACAGTAGATACTTTGGTGGAACGGCATCACAGGACAGGACCTCTTAAATCTTCATAAGTTCTTTATGTTACCCATCGATGTCTTTCTTACCTGTTACGCGCTTTAATTTAGCTAGTAAGTATATGTAAAAACCCTCCGTTTTACTCGTACTACCCTTAACTTACTGTAAAAATCCAATACTTAGGTACTCATCTCACCAATACATCAATTTGAACCATGTGTCATCCTTACAAGATATAAATTACAGGTTTCCCTTTTTATTATAGACGGATGAAAATATCGTCCTTGCTCTAAAAGCTCGTATCTCGCATTGCTGTACAAAACTGAAACGTAGTATCTGTAAGGAATTCTCACACAGCTACTTACGACGTTTTGCGTTTGGTCACCAGTGTGACATGCGAGCTTTTTTAAAAGTAGGAACAACATACGATTATGACAAACCTTGTGTCGGAAGCAATAGGGTTTATAATAGCTTAGTTTAAAAGAAGTATAGTAAAGATGCGTGCGCACATGCATTAGGCGTCGGAGCGTGGGAACGCGATCATTACTGGTTGATAGTGATGGGACGAAGTTATTTTTGCAAGAGTACTTACCTCATTTTTTTTAAAGATAAGAGAGTAATTGGACGTAGTTACACAATAACGTTCCAACCCAAAATGCGAAAGTCATAAATTTTATGTCAAACTCATGTGGTTCGGAACGTTCTCGTGTAACTACGTCTAATTGTCAAGAGAGATGATGACGTAGTTAAGGTGCATCATCATCATCATCATCATATCAGCCGAAAGACGTCCACTGCTGAACATAGGCCTCCCCCAAAGATTGCCATAATGACCGGTGCTGCGCCACCCGCATCCAGCGGACTCCTGCGACCTTCACCAGGTCATCAGTCCACCTTGGGTTAAGGTCCACCAGTTAAGGTGCATGGTGGTCTACTCTAAACCAAACGAGCATTTGGTTATTCTATCCTCCACTCTACGAAATTCGATAGTTACACAAAACGTGATTCGTCGAAATTCGTTGGTTCGTTGAGTGGGGGATAGAATGAGCGAATGCTCGTTTGGTCTAAATGCACCTTTAATCTTTATAAATTATCCAACATGAAGAAATTACTGAAAATACTAATTGTTAAATTGCCACATCAACTTTTAAGCGTAAGGGAGCGTTTAGATAAAAATATTCACATAAGGAAGAATAGAAGAGAGAAGAATATTTTATTTGGGACATTATGAGTAATATCGGCCTGTTTTATACTTATGAATGTTATCACGGTATTAAGTAAATTAGTACTTAATTCTTCGGTTTATAATTATCGCTACATGATAGCGATCATTATTCACAGTTAGAATTAGAATCATGGCATAGGCGTGTTTCAAGTACATAAATCGATATAATGTACACCTTTTTTCAAAAAAGGCGCGTTGCAGGCAATGTTTCCAATTATCGATTTACTTTTCAGTTGATAATATTAAATCATAACTCTACAATATAGCACCCCGATTTCCGAATAAAATGTGTTACGTAGAGTCTGCATCAAACTGTTTTTTCATAAAGCATAGCATATCCAAATATTGAAGTATAGCCCGTCCACTTTTTAAGCCCAAGTTCACCGTACAAATACTATAGGCACCTACCTAAATATTGCGAACTGGACTTTACAAAAAGTAGATAGGCTATACCCAGTCATGTACAGTCAGCTGCAGAGAAAAGTAGACCCCCTTGCATACAAATTTGTATTTTTTGTAGCTGACTGTACTTTCAAAATGCGTCAAATTGAAATCCAATACTCAATCAGGTGTTTGAAATTTATTGAATGTTAACATCGTCAGCCTCCGTACCCTATTTGGTAGTGACCCTGCCTACGAAGCTGGAGGTTCCGGGTTTAAATCCCAGCCGGTATGAATATTTGTTCCTTGGTCGTGGCTGTGTATGTATTTACGTAGCTATATGTATCTATCTATTATACATATTGTCGCCTGGTACCCACATCACAAGCCTTAGTTGTGCTTACCGTGGGACTAGGTCGATTTGTGTAAGATGTCCCAAGATACATATTTATTTATTTATAACATCAGCCAAAAATCAAAAAAATATCAGTACCTCAAATGAAACATTTCCCAACACTATTGACCAGTCTGGACTGCCATCACTGGTCGCTGGCGAGTAATTTGTGCCGATTTTCCGCCTAATCGCCAGCGTAAATACAGGTAGTGGCAAATAATGGCCGAAGAAAGGTCCAGGAAGATGCGCAAGAGTTGATCAGAGCATGACTTAAAAGATAAGTGTTGTATGGAGAGGGGCAAAGGTTGAATAATAAAAGTATACAAATAGGGACATACATTTTTAATTTATATCTACATAATCACTCGTTAAGGAATCGGTATTTTTTTTCGCATAAAAATGAGGGAAACAGTCTTGCGTCTTGTTATTAAAAATTGATTATCTTCGTCCAAAAGAATTCCAAAAATAGAGAGTTGGAAATGATTTTTAGTTGTAATATATTAAGGTTATTAAGGGTTTCCTCAACTTTTTTTTGGTAAAAACATGTCAAGATGAGAAGTAAAGAGGTAGAATTTAAATAGACAGGTATGTCAAGATGAGAAGTAAAGAGGTAGAATATAAATTAAAATATAACCGAAGATAGTGTTTTAAATCGACATGATTTACGGATTTCTTTTTTCGCACATGTACCTACATATCGTACGCCGTTTTTCAGCACAGATGGCCGCCCTAAGTTTCGACCTGCTAAGAAATTAAAGGTATATCGATACCTTTGTGTTCAATTGTCGTAAAGGACATTTTGGCGAAAATGAGTTATATATACAGTTTTGTTCAGAATTTCAAGCACTATCGATCTGTATAGTTAAAGTTTCGATATCTCTTAAAAAGTTGCCTTTACGACCAAGATTTTCTACTATACTATGGACTTGCAAAAATAGCTTAGCGAATGGGGCGTAAATATCAAGTCATTTATTATAAATAATTTTCTGTGTCGTAAAGGAAATGTACAAATAAAAATAGTGTCGTAAATGACCTAATACGTTATGTGTTGTCCTTTACGCCCTTACTTTTTACGATTACTTTCTGTAGTTCTATGGCCAACTTGGGCTTAAAGAACAAGTTTTTTCTTCGTCGTCCTTTACGACCGGCACGAAAAATTAATTCTTATATTTCTTATACAATTACTATTGAATGATCTGGGTGGTAAAGGACCGAAGTCATTTTTGTTGTTGTTTATTACCATAAATTTGTTTGTACACATGCAAACAAATGTATGGGAAATATATTAATAGTCATTCATGTCAAATCAACATCATTCACATCCATACAACTTTTTAATCTAAGAATAAGAATAAGAATAAGAATAAGAAATGTTTATTAGCACAAAACAATATTTGCTCGGTTAAATTAACAATTTACATGTGTACAGTGAATTGCGCTAAAAGGTCTTCACTCAGCATGATGCCCCGCAGTGAAATTCACTACGTGACGCTGATTTTCAGCGAAGCCCATATGGACTAAAGACACTATCATCTAATATAACATCGTCAAAACAAGTCGATACAGTATTTCTACAATCATAAATATTACTTACATAATAAAGGACACAACATTATATTTTGATAAAATAAAACTGTGTAGATATATGTATAAACCCATATGAAGGCAGGTATGTATGTACATGGTACTTTTAGTGTGCGCTGTCGTTCGTAAGCGTGTTGATGTTCGTGCATGCGTGTGTGTGTGTGTGTGTGTGTGTGGTTGGGTGTGTGAGTGAGTGTGTGTATGCGTTTGAGGGTACGGATTCGCACGGCTGTTTAGGTGCACTTTTGTTTATTTAATAAAAATACCTTAAACTTACTTTTAAAAGATGCGACCGACAGACAATTGCGTACTGGTGGGGGTAAGTCATTCCAGCACTTTGTGGCAGCAAAGCGAAAGCTACCACGAAAGGCAGCCGTGCGATGTGGTGTGCGGTGTGTCAGACGTATTGCAAATCTATTGTCACGCCGGGAAAAATGTAATTTATCATAAAGGTATGAGGGTTCTCTATTTTTTATAATTCCAAAAAGTAATGTTGCAAAATGGAGTGATCTACGAGAGGCCATATTCATTAAATCATGCCGATTCAAAAAAGGGGTGACGTGAGCACGTCGTGGAATAGGAAAGCAGAAACGAGCACAGGCGTTCTGAATCCGTTGAAGTACTTTCTTAGTCCGATCTAGTAGACGGCCACAGAACACCACATCTGCATAATTAAGTTTAGAGAGTATGAGTGCCTCACATAGTTTAATACGCATATCGACGGAGAGATACATGCGGATATTGTACAGAACCTTAAGACGATAAAAACAGTTCCGCATTGTTTCCGAAATATATTTCTCAAACCTCAGAGAATCATCCATCCGCGCATCCAAGAGGGGACCGCTTTCGTAGTATTTATGTAAATAATATACAATAAAGGTAACCAGTAAACTGTAATCAGCCACTGTCCAAGTACCTAGTTTATACATATAAAATATGTGACGGTAATTCTGAATCTTCAATAGAAATAAGTTGGAATAAAATAATATCTGAAGACAATAGAAATAGGTACAAGAAATAGGTACAATCTGTGCCTTCAGTACCGGGGAACTTAACCCGTAGGTATTCCTAGTTCTTCTTTATTGTAAAGAACTTACAATTACCACGAGTGTCACATCACATAAGCATAAACTACTTGGACAGTTGTTTGTTAAACTTTACTATTACCATTACCTAGTGTTTGTTGTTTACATATATGTACTACGAAACTGTGCCACGTTGCCGTGTGATGACGGTAGTAAGAATACATTTGTCATCACCCCAACTATTCCGTGGTAAGTGTAGGCTAAGGGTTTTAAGTGTCACTGACCATTTATTTATCGAAGATTGATGATGAGCAGAAGCATCATGATAGTGGACACAGTACTGCGATCGCCAACCTATTTGCGCAGCGTGGCGACTATGGGCATTTGCCTCCTATTGCGTTCATACGCATAGGCTAAGGAAAGACCATTGTTCAGCAGTGGAATGATATTGGCTGGTGATGACACTTAACTACGAAAGTGTTCCCCTGCTAGAAGTAGTATAGCTTATACGTTTAAATTACTATTGAGACAGCGCAGCACTGAAACAATAAGTTTAAAATTGTTGCAAACATGTTATATAGTTTTGAAGCAAACAGTGTTTCCATACTTATAAGTTGTCTAGTTCTTTGTTATGACTAAATATTTAGAGAAAATATACTACAACTCTAATCCGGCTTTCATTCGCCATATTTCCTATGTTTTAATAAATGTTTTAAATGCGTTTTGAGCAAAATTAGCAGGAAACAGTCGCTATTTGTACCATTTTGCCTTCATTTACGCCCCAAATTTGTAAGAAAATTATCTAAGACCGTCATTTACGACCCTATCAACTCTAATTGCTCAAAAAAATCGTGGGTGTAAAGGACATACATAGCATTTTGACGTGTCCTTTACAACATCTAACTTCAAAGCCGTTTAGCTTATCACTACGATTGCTACACCAGGTCAAAGATACCAACAATCTACATTGTTTTCATGTACACGTCACAAATATAGGTCAAAAAACAAAAAAGTTATTGACAGTTTTCTAAAAAAAAAAACGTTTTTTGCTTCTCCTGAAAACCTGAATTTTGTCCTTTACGACAATTGAAAAAGGTATCGATATATGTATTATATCCTTCATTAAAAACACTCTCGTGTCGCGCGAATACAAACAGCAATAAAATGCGAATATAATTCTTAAAGAAGTACAAATACCATGGTTAGGTTGTTCATGTTCGCAAGTAATAAATAGCTCCCACTGGCTCCCCGGCCTAAGCGCAGTCCGGCGATAGCACGCTCGTGAGCGATGCTGCGCGATAACACATTGCTTTGTTCGCTGTAAAACTCGAAAATTAACATCATTTGCCAAAGCGCGATCGCGGCACAGATATAGGCTTGGCTGTGGTACAAGCCACCAGAGAAAGCGATATGTTATATTTACGATATCTACCATCATCTATCGATGGTGGATCGGCATTAGCTGGCCTGAAAACGGTGTACCTATCAATGTCATAAAAACGACAAATAATGATAAATAATCGTCTCACTTCGACTTGGACGACGCGACTTTACGGCGCAAAGTTATTATTTGTCTGACTAATGACACGCAAATAGGAGGACACATGGACACACGACATCCAAGTATTGAGCTGGTCAGCCGTTGATCGATGTGGTGGTACACTTATGGTATAGAAGACAAGCGAGCAATACGCTTGATTTGAAATATAAGTATTCGCTTTAATTTAATAAAAAAAGACAGGAAGCCGTGAAAAGTGCGTGAGTTTTTGTCTTGTATAATATTTATATAGCTTACTATTAATTAACACGTTCACCCCCTTATTCATAAAATCATAATCGTCTCCTAACTTAGCAAGCTGATAAGTATTGTTTGTCCCTTTCAGTCTTATAAGTAAAAATCTAATACAGTTCAAGAAAATGAGTTTGTTTTCTTTCTGCTAAGATTTTGCCGTTATATTAAATATCCTGCGTTTTACCAAATGTATAATGAAATCGGACGTAGGTAGTTTTGCTTAGGTATGTTTACATTTAAGTTATTAAACGTAAGCCATTGATTACGACAGAACGATCAACATCATTTGGCAGATTATTTCGATAAGACGGAGTTAATTGCTTGAATCCATATTTTTTTTATTGACATTATGTATGTAACTCATTTAACCTATTGTTAGCGGCCTAATCCAAGATTCTGCACTTGGTAGTGAACTTAGTCTAAAATATCACATGCTACACTAAACTCCAAAACGTTATCACCGCTAATCGCTATCGCTACCTCCTGTCGCCTACACCATACTGGGCAGAGTAATGTGGTGTTCAGTTTTAATAGTCGTCGAGATGTTGGCACTCGATGGCACGGTCTAATGGCGGATTGGTAGCGGATCTCGCCTCACAGGCTATCATTGTTATTGTCTAATTCCTTGTGAGAACGCATTGAATAGTGCTCTGCTCGTAAAGGATAAGCTACATTGTCTGTTTTGATTTTGGTTTATACATAGCGTATTTGTTATACCCACAGATTTTTATAAATTTTCCCCTCAGATTTTTCCCATAGTGTAGCTCTGTTAATGTACCCACAGATTTTTTTAAATAGTAAACAGCAATATTATAATGCTATACCTAACTGAAAAAATGGTGTTCAGTTTATATAGTATTATATCATATTATTTTAGTTACGGAAGGCTAGGATGTTTTTTTCTGTGGTCGGTTGGCTTACATATTTGGACGACCGATCACATACAAAAACAATAGTTATTTGTTTTACTAGGGAGCAAAGTGATTGTTTAACTCTCGTGCAAATATTGAAACCCGAGCAAGCGAAAGATTCCAGAATTTGAACCACGAGCGCAGCGAGTGGTTCATAAAATGGAATCTTGAGCGATGCGAGGGTTTTAAGGCACGAGAGTTGAACAAGCTTTGCTGCCGTGTGAAACACAACATTTTTCACCACACTAAAGCGAGGAAACATGCGAAATAAAACTCAAACATAACAAATTAGAAGGTATTTATTTACAAGTCCTCAACTTCCAAAAAATAAACAAATCAACACATAATAACCATAATATTAAATTATTCAGATATTACATATAGTGTAGTAAACCATTTTATAACAACACATAATAAAACAATAACCTCAAATACTTATTTATCTTGGCGTGGCTATGCTTAAAAATTCAGGATAATTCCAAAATGAGACTCATGTAGTTATTGGCGTTATTTTCGGAATTATCCCACTTTCGCATCTCGCGAATTTCAAAAACAAAACACGACCGAACCCGTTTAAATTTTAAAAGAAAAAAATATTCGGATGCGTTCTGATGTTATTTGCATAGTGTCAACACTTTCATTTTCCTATTGTTTTTATTTGTCTTATTTTTAGAACTTTTAATTAAAAGCCTTTTACAACAAAATGTGGTATTTAATTTGGATTTTAGCATATTTAATATAATATTATGAAAGGTTCATGTTTATGAATCTGTTTGAAACTATTGAGTTTTCGAACGTACTGTCTAGTTCAAACGTCAAAAAGCTTATTGAACTCTCAGGCCGTATAAGTTATTGCCTTAGTCTATCCAGAAGATTAAAAAAAATTAGGTACTTTAACCTCTAGAGATTAAAACACAGTTTTGCGCTCTGAAATTGAAGGACAAACAGCGTGTTTACGAGCAGTGTGGTGAAAAATATTTTTTCGCGGTGAAATGTTTCAGGCCGATGACATTGACTTCACGCTGCAATAGGCTAATTTTAAGTAAATAGTTACATTGTTTTTATTATTTACCTATTACAGGTAATATTATATTTCTCATGATAATTCCTGTAGGTAGAGTCATGTAGGGTAAACGTATGCAGCGGACAATTGTAACCAATAATATACATTTTGGACTGATATGGAATAGCGTAGGTATAGTACCTACCTACCTACTCTTACCTACGTAAGGTACGTTTGTTCGTTTGACCAGGTGACTCTATCATGTGTGCTTAGACTGTATAGCTAGTTTATAATATCTGTACATCCGACTGTTATCAAGTCATCAGGTCAGGTCGTATTAGTCAATGGATCGTAGAGAAAAATTCTGCTCAGCTACCTAGAAGTATGTATAATGTATACCTATACATACATGATTGTTTTTTTGTAAATTTTCATTTTTTGCATTTTACAAAAAGGTGGTTCTAGAACGTTTATTAAATCTACGGTTAGGCACACTAGTTATTCAACAATTACTAGCAATTTTTTTTTCGTAATTATGATGCAAATTAAGGTGCGGTAGGTAGGTACGTAAGTATTCAATACCACGGACTAATTCTAAAGACAATAACATTGAATTTGTTTCACTGAAATGCAATCGCTGTTGTTTGTTTGTAAGTAAATAACGCAATATGCCCTAAATTATACGCTTTGCTGTTCATATTATTTCCCCGAGACGATATTTATTCCCAAACAGATAATGCAATTGTTACGTAGTTAAAATTCTTTATAAGCCCAACAAAATATTTGCTCCCGGCCATTCTACAACTAGATTATTCTAAAACGCCGACAAAACAACAATAGGCCAACCTCGACCAAAATATTAAATGTCAATCCACTTTTGTTGCAACAATTATTCACAATTGTAATGCAATTATGATTCTGCAATGTTCAATGAACAATAATGATGTGAGAGAGCACAATAGGAAATATGACAAGGTATGACGATTGGACCTCCCGGATGGTCAGAATACACCAACTTAGATTTACACCTGTCAAACGGTTATATAAAGAAATCTAACCTTTAAGTCATGGGATTAAGAGCGCTTCTACTTTTAAATGAGAGCAAGATTAGATCGGTGGAGATTAGGAATAAAGCGACTGGCGCTAAGTTGCGCGGGAGTGTAAAAAGTAGACAAATTTCATGGCATAATTGGGCTTTTCAAGCTTCAGTGGACATGTAAAGTTTTGTCTAATTAAGTTCTACTATTTACTACGAAGGACAGAAGTTACTATCGGTAATAAGTACGGGTAATTGGAATAGAAAAAGCTTGTACGTGGGCTGATAATTTGGAGATAACGTTCCGACGGTAGCAATTTTAAGTTTGGCTCTCGGTAAATTGGCAGGCGTGTAAAATAAATAGGTTGATGTACTGGCCTGATTAATTATTTAAACGAATGTAGGTCAAACAAAGGTGCTTCTTGAAGAAATAGTCGAGTTTGCAACGATGTGTCGAATATTATTTTTTCTATAGAAAATACTTACTTAGTAAGGTACTCTAACAGTGAAGTGAGTGAATAGCCGTAGATATGAAGAAGAATAAGAATCAATAGTATTTATTCAGGACGCTAAACTAGAACTTTACTGTAGGTGGACGTTTTCAAAAACCGTTGTTAAAATCACCTTGTTTATTTAATTCGGACAAGTTTCGGCTTGTTCTACTCAGGATCACGAGCTCTATCCCCCTACTCTACGAAATTCGATCGTTACACGAAACGTGATTCGTTGATTTCGTAGAGTGGGAGATAGAACAGCGAATGCTCTTTTAGTCTGCATGCACGTTAATAGGAGAAAAAAAAATGTCCCAAAATGTTTTTTCCATTACGATACCGTTTTTTCATAGATGTTCAAAGGCGGTAGCGTAATGGAAGGAATGAAGCGCGCCGTGAGATATACGAAATATTTACTAATATTACTATCCACTACGTCAATTGACGCTGTATAATAAACGCGAATGAAATTATTATGATATTCGATGACGGCTGACGACAGAACTTTTATAAAGGCCTGCGAAATCTAGATTACGTCAGCGAGCCATGGAAAAAACGTAAGTATCGTAAAAAAATATCGACCAACCAAAATCTACATTACATTTAAAAAATCGAAACAAGCCACAATCACCTGCTCGTTACAATTCACGCTCATACAGATGTTTCTGCGCACCGTACATAGCAATTAGCTCAAAGATCCACTATAAAACCAACAGTCATTTTGTACCATAAAGTTTTCGACACAAGGTTGTTATTTAATTAAAGTTTTTCAGTCGGATACGGGATGTGAGAGCCGATTGCTGGGAGGTTATTACGAAAGTGCCTTGAATGCTGGCGAATCGAACTCTTAATCGGACCACCATACCGCGAAGTTATTGATGTGGTGCTACTAAATTTTTTATTTTTTCTCTTTATGTCACAACGATAGCAAACGCAGCACATATCCCAGCTACAACACTGTTGTAGAAACCCTTTAGAAACCTCAGGGTGCTTAGACAAGTTGCCAATCGCTAACGCTTAGTCGTCAATCGGAAACGGTAGGCAGCTAACTGGCTTTGTCAAGTGACAGAGAGGGAAAACTACGATACGCTACTAAGCGTTAGCGATTGGCAACTTGGCTAAGCATTAAGGGCAGGCTCATTCAAATTGTTCTCAGAACGATTTTTTTTTCTACCTAAAAAGTTAAAAGCGATCTCCACCCGACGTAACATACATAATAATAATATTCCGTGAGAAAGATGATCGGTGATGCTGCAATTAGATGATGATGATAGTGTTAAAATATCTCTGTATTAATATTTATGTACCATTCGTCAAAAATGTAAACAAATATGTCTAACTTTCCATAACATTTGACGTCTTTGTTGCACATTATGAAATACGTTGGCAGATATATTTTTACGTTAATACTAATAAATATAAATAATTTTAACTAGACATATATTTTGAACTCAAGGTTGAAGGTTTTAAACTGGTAATAAAACCAAGATTGTGTTCTAAAAGTGCGTGATTATGGAATTATGTAACTTTTTAGGTTTGAAAACTTTTTTGTTTTTACAGACGAATGGTACACATACGGGCCTGTTACCGCGAATACACAGGTTTTGTCTCTGTCACTCCAACGAAGGCGTCATTAGAGAGACAGAGAAAAATCCCCGAAATTTGCGAACTTAGGTGTTCGCGATAAGGTGCGTTTTAACCAAAAGAGCATTCGCCGTTCTAGCGCCCGTTCTACGAAATTAACCAATCACGTTTTGTGTACCGATCGAATTTCGTAGAGTGGGAGGTTAGAACAGCGAATGCTCTTTTAGTTTGAACGCACCTATAGCCTGGCTGCCCTGAGAGTTCGACTTTACAAGCAATGGAACAGTCAACCTGTAATGCTCGATACGCAAATTGGCTGGCGGCTATTTGCAAAGGGGTCTTTGGGGGACAATTAGTTCCCGGTGGAGTCTTCTTCCAAACAATCGTGTGGTGATTTTCAAATTGGTGATCAATGCATCTTATTGCTTATTACGTGCATGCAAACAATATATTTCTTCCAGGCGCGGATGGATCCAGGACTTGAGGGGGGGGGCACTGCCCTATGATATGACAGTATTTTCTACTTAAAACAGCACCTAACTAGGCATACATAAATCCAGTGTGAGGGGGGGGGGGGCACTCCAGACCTAGAGAAAATCGAAGAGGGAAAAACACATGACGATGCCTATCCTTGTAGCAGCACGGAGTTTTGTCTGTTATCTGAAGCGTTTGGATGATTATGACCATTTAGACAATATTGGTCATATTAGCCAAAATATGTACCATAAGTTGGAAAGTAAAGGATAGCAGACGTTAGGTTTTACTTGATACTTAAAGCATTTTATCGCACACGCTTTGACATATGGGAGCAAGCGCGATGACCTGCTTTACGTATCGAGAAAAACCTAACGTTACCAATAATTGCAAAGTCATGGTACGGCTACAGAGTACAGACCTCAAAAAAAGCATGCGAGATCGGTAAAAAGGTTGTAGTTACTGGTTATTTTCTTCAAACTGCATAATTAATAATTATATTCCATGTAAATATTACCTCTATCTATAACAAAACATTAAATAAACAGACAAATGGAAACATTGGCATCATGGACGGCCAATGAAGCAATCTTATTTCCAGGATACTGTTTGTGACCCTTCTAGTACGACTCCCTGAAAACGAGCATTATTCACGATATAGCGATAAAATCAATAGACGAGGGCACACTAACGCCATCTAGTCACGCTACGTAGAATAAAGGAGCAACCGATCCTCACGCCACGAATCACGAGCGAGATTAGATCGCGACGACAAATCGCACGACTTGCTGCCGTGTGGTCGCTGTCTTTCGAGACTTTGCTCTTGATTATTTTGATTTTTGTACTCGGCAGTGTTGGTACAGTCACGTTAGAACGTTTGCTCATTGCACAAGAACTGCGACCATATATAACATGGATGTCTAATGCCAGCTCGAAAATGCCCCCAAACACAATTGTTCAACTGTGCCAAGCTGGGCAGGATATAGCGCTTTTCTTAACACCACTTACCACGACTTTGCCAGATTCAAACCCCGAAAAGAATTATTGGCGCTATCACTACAAGAACACCCGGAAAAAACAGCACTTAACCAATTTGAATTGAATTTTACCGTCACTCACCCGTTCAGAGACTCCAAATGTAACGCCATCACCAAACGCAACCTTGTCCTCGGACACCGACTCACACCAAAACGCCGTAACTCACACCTACAACCTCATAAGAATACACCTTGTGTGTTAGAAGGGTGTTGTAATCGGGCTATTAAGTGTAATTATTCGGCCTCGTAGTCGGCATGTCGGCAATTTGGACGTCGCGCCCCGGAAGCTTGCGCTTAAAACTTCTACAGTACCTATGTATAGTAGCTTGAGTAGATCTTGATTTAGGGGTAAATGAGTCAGACAAAGTCAAAACCAGAAGGCCTGGCCAAGTTGTCATTCTACAATCATACACGATAAGCGATAAATGTATGAGAATGATGGATTAGGAATAGGAATCACGAATTGGAATTTCAGTCAAGTGACTTTTCGAGCGTCGTATAAGGATTGCGGAAAGCCAGAAAGGAATGTTGGCTAGGCCTCCAGAAACTCTAATTATAGGCTAATTTATCTAAATACTAAATCGGATAAAATAATGTTCCCAACAATTTCCAGCGACTGATGTGGCTGATATGATATGGCTGACTGATACATATGTCCATATCAGTCGCTGGGAATTGTGTTTCAAGAGTATTTCCAATTTTTGATTTGAATGATGTCAAAGCCTTGCCTACCCACCTATTAAGATACTGATGTAGCGAGAAATGACTTGCCTTCGGAAACGTTCGTCAACGTCATGCTGTTTCAGTCTATCTCACTGAGACTGACAGTAATAGCTGTCATGCTACTTCAGTCAGACTCGGTGACACTGACTGCCTGAAACAGCATGTGTTTGCGAACGTTTCCGAAGGCAAGTAATTTCTCACTACACCTGTACCTACTCAATGGTCGCAGATAGGTACATGTACACAGCGAAGAAACGTAAGTTTTTACATGTTTTTTTTATAATTATTTGTACCCAAGCGAACATAGATCAAGTGAATGTAATACATGGGTACCCATAATATGCCACAACCCCCTATCTCCTTAGATAATCAGCTATCAACGGTATTACAATTTGTGGACGATCACCCTTGCCTTGCTTGATAGCAGATGGTTAACTTTTAACCTTCAGTCTTACAGCAATACAAACTTAATTCAGTCTATCAACTCATCCTTAACCAAAAGACAATAAAGTTGAAAATAGATAAGTTCAATGTGAAGTGTATACTTGTTAATGCGCTGTCAACCCGTCAGTAGGCAGTACCTTCGTGTAATGAAAGCACTACTTGTGCCTTGCTGGTTCTTGCGTTATATTTCTTATAAATACGTTTGATATGAGAGAGATTAATCAATATGTACGAGATTTCTCACCTGGATTTACGGTAAAAAGTTTATAAAAAACCAACATGGGCTTTCTTTACATTGTATGCCCTTCAATCTACTAACATTCGAAGCAGTTTTCATATTTTTTGTAGGTTTAGGTACATAAAATTAAATGGCCTAAAGCACTCCGCCATTCCAGCCAGGAGTGTCCGAGTGGTTTAGGATTCAGCTGAGCAACTGCTGAGGAAATCGGTATTTTTCCTTTGGTATAGTAGTTATGATATCTAATGTTTATAATTCATAATAACTTACTACTTACAAAACACAGCTCAAAAATATTTCATAAAACAGACGGAGCAGGAATCCTATACTAAACATCTTCGAATCCGTCCATATACAACGTGTTTCACCATTCACTGAAACCACAGACACCCCAACAGAATTTTATTATTGAATTTTAGTCTAGATAATTAGTTCTTACATCAGTATATTTTATGAAATAAATTGTTTGTTCCTATTTGTTTTTCATAAAACAGTTGTTTGTTGTACAAAAATACCGGTTGAACAAATAACTTTTACCAGGTATACTGGTACCTGTAAGTATAAATAAGTTTTTCCATCAACTGTAACGATAGAAGAGAAAGTAGAGCAAAGTGCAGGAGCTTGGGTTAAACGAATCGTGGTTTAGGAAAATTTGCAAACGCTTCGATTAAACAGCTATTTTATTCTAATAACGGGTACGAATCTGGACCGTACAAAACTCTATTAGGCTAGGTAAGTTAGGGTACATTGCTTGATATATATTTAATTGGTCTATTAAAATACCTACTTTTTTTCTCCAAAAAAATGTTCAGAACGGTAGCCGATTAAGTATGTGCAAAGCTGTTGCTAAACAAAGCGCAGAGCCAGGATGTGGTATTTCCTGTAACTTCTCCAAATCAGTATTTGGTATCAGGAATATTTAGTACATTTCCCCCATTTTTTTCGTTTGTCCCTTTCGCTCATACAGATATTACAGAAATATTGATAAGACCGAAAGGGACAAGTGATACTTGGCGGCCTGCTAAGTTGAGAGACGTTTACGAATAAGGGGGTTAGCCCCCAACTACCTTAGCAATAGCAACTTGGTATTACATAATTAGTAAAATTGGAAAATATACCGATAATGGCACATCTCTGGCAGATCGTCGTCTAAGATCGTTGCCATGCCCGAAACGTCAGGATATAATTAGACCTAAGTTTAGGCGATTAACCCCCTTATTCATAAACGTTTGCTGACTTAACAAACCGCTAATAATTGTTTGTCCCTTTCGGTCATAACAATGTGTCCATAAGAGCAAAAGGGACAAACAATTATTAGCGGCTTGTTAAGTTAGCAGACGTTTATGATTATGAATAAGGGCGTAAGACTTTAAGACCCATTTGTATTTAAAATATGAGTGATAATCGTGAAAGTTTAAATCAATACGTCGTCTACTTGGTCTCCAACTACGACTCCAACGATTTGGTAGGTCGGCATTTTCGCGAGAAGAGATCCAAAAAAAATTTTTTTAGGTAGGTAAATTTAATGTTTATCCTGCTCAGAATAACGAGTTCTTTCAATCTAGGAGAAAAAAAGTACAAGAAAAAAATGGTCCCACATTTTTCATACATTTTACATGCTCTCCACTTTGTAACCGCTGTACAAAGTGTTTGAAAAACGGTTACTTAATAGAAACAAAAAACTGGGACACTTTTTTTCTTCTAGTAGGATCGAAAGAGCTCGTGATTCTGAGCAGGAAAAACATAAAATTTACCTGTTTCAGAAAAATAAGATTTTGTATCTCTTCTCGCGAAAATGCCCAGGTATTACTTTTTTTTCTTTTTTTTTGACATTTTTTTTTAAATATATATTTATTTTCAAAACTACAATTACTTAATTACTCGTAGTAAACCTGAAAATTTTACCGATAGCATTATCTAAGGCCTCGGTCTCCTTAGCAACTTGGTATTCTATAATCCGATTCATTTGAAGACCCTTACAAACAATGTCCATTATCGCAGCATCCGTGATCTAACACGTGGAGTCACGAGGGTTTTCAATTTACCGGCCGCCCGACTTGTTTTGGTTTACTGGAGAAAGCACAGACTAAAGTCGTGGAGTAGACGCTAAAAAACTTTTTAATTAGACTACAAAAGTACAAAATGACTTATATTTGACCGATTTTTTAAATGTCCTGCTTCGTTTTCAGTATTTGTCGTTCAAACGGTGATGTGATCTTTTGTGATAAGCTAGAAAGTCTTAGTTCTTACACATTTTAATATTTTTTGTGTAAAATAACTATTGCTAAAAAAAACTTTTGCCTTCAAAAGGTCTGTAAAGGGTCTCTTCACTGGCAGCTCAAAGAAAAATTTAGTAATTTTTTACAACTGTTCAATTTATGGTAAGATATATTATAGTAGATTTATATATTTCTAGATTTATATATTTATGTATGTATCTATCTTAGTAATGTCTTGTTATTAAGTTTGCAAGTTGCACCGCCTACATCCTAATTTTTTTTCTGTTTTGCCCTAAAGTTGACTGGTAGAGAATGCTCTGTGCAGGGACCGGAAACGTTATTTTACAAAAACCTCGAAATAACCCAATATTTCAAAATGTTTTATACTTTTTATGTACTACTCAATATTTTTGTAATTTACAATATCATATTTTTAACTTACTCCATTAGCTTAGAATTTACATACCGAAGAACGGAAAAGAACGAAATTCGAACCGTTGTTTTTGTATGGAGAAAATACCGGTTCCGGGCCCTGGTTCTGTGGCATTAAGTCCGCCTTTTGTGCGATGAGATTTTATTTTGTGCAATATGTATTAAATAAATTGCGCCATCTCCAACTGGGTTATTATATCTCTAGAGATATCTTTTTCTGCGCCTTACCCTTCCTGAACTTTTCCCTCGAATAAGACTTTGACGCCTACTTATATGTGATGACGACCTTCTTCGTGAGTCATCCAAGTGACCATAACATATTGCCGATATTGAAAACTAGTTCAGCCAGTTTGCTGCCGAATGAACTGGTATTTTTGTATATGTAATAGTTTTTTTTTATACATTTGTCACCACCCCAACTCCTCCTGCGGGTGTCGTAAGAGTCGACTAAGGGATTGAAGTGTCTCTGACCATTCTACAAGATTGATGATGGGCAGCAGCGTCATCATAGTGGACACATTACTGTGATCGTCAATCCGCTTGCCCAGCGTGGCGATTATGGGCATTCACATCCTAATGCGTCTATACGCATAGTTAATAGGACAGGCCTACGTCCAGCAGTGGACTAACATAGACTGATGTTGAATAGTTTTTTGGCACTTTAGATACTTTTACAAGCTTGTCCATAGGTGTCGGATTGTATATGAATATTATGAATACCTACACATGATGCACCCGGTCACCAATCGGACTATGTTTACTAAAAATTACTTGATACTTAATAAGTACTAAATTACTTGATACTTAATAAGTACTAAATTACTTACATTTAGGAACTTATGACTTTAAGATAAATGCGACTCCATAGCATCAGTTGGTGGTCGAGTGCTAGTGGCGCGATCTATCGGCGAATAGAGCAGTAAATCGCCCGTATCGGCGCCGCGCAGATCGTGCGCGATCTAGCCGCGAAGGATCTTCCTGTTACGACCCTCGAGCTTCAGGTTATTATCAGAGATCGGATGGATTTGCGACATTCTTAGTGACTTACGTCATTTTGATGACATTTAGTATGAGATGTCGCACAAAAATCCGATCTCAGGTTCTCAGGTTATTATAAAGGCTGTCCCAGAAGTAAAGAGACAAATTTCGAATTTTGAACTATTTGAAAATATTTTTATTTTTTTAAGAAAAATTACTGTCATGGCTACCGTATGCCTCAAATCTGTAAAATTTAGCGGGAAATATGATTGTATTATTGAAATTTTAATAATGAAAAGAGCTGATCACGAGGTATTTGCTAAAGAGTTGTTCAGAATTATGAATGCTATGGAAAAACGGACACGAAATGTAATTTTTCTTTAGGGGGAGTAAGGAGAACTACTTTGTATCGAATTATAAAGCGTTTTGAAGAATCGCATGAACACATTTTCAAGAAGATTCCGTGAAAAAAAATTACTATTTCCGTAGCTATGAACAAAATAAAGTAAAAAAGTGTATGAACGGAATCCTTCGATGTCTGTTAGAGCTGCTACGGATAAATCGAAAATATTGAAGTCAAGTATAGCTCGTATTAAAACATGCGACCTAAAGCTTAAAGCATTTGCAAAACTCTCAGCTCCTAAGTACTTTAAGGACCAGGAAGTGCAAGCTACAAGAAGATGCCGAAGAGCGTAAGAAAAAACACTGAAAAAAGTTCTCATAATTGATGATGGATGAGACTTATGTGCCCGTGGACCCAACGGATATTCCTGGGAAGCAATACTAACATGCGACTCGACGGGACTTCGTTGATTATTCGCAAAAAATTGTAGCAAAAGTCAAATTTTTCAATAAATATCTCGTTTCACAAGCCATTAGACCAAAATGGCAATACACCTTAACCATATATTTGCACAGGCTCTATGACCGCACGTATTTATTTGAGAGAATGTATGATAATGCGATAAATTTCGTTCATAGATAAGCATTACCAGAGGGAAGAAATTATATTCTGGCCGGATATGGCGTCATGCTACTACGCCACGGAAGTCACTCAACATCTAGAGGCTGCAGGTATAGATTTTATACAAAAACATAACAACGCCCCAAATGTTCCCCAAGCTGCTGGTATTGAAGCTTATTGACCTTTATGTAAACGAGAATATAAAAAACGACCAGAAAAACCCAAATCGATGACTGGATTTAAGCATAGATGGACTAAATTGGCTAAAAGTGTGACAGCTAGGTCTCGAAAAGCTGTAATGAGACGAGTAGCAATCAACCTTAGAAAAATTGGCTACAGAGCCTTTGCACAAGCATATTTCATATAAAGTAGCAAAGAAAATAAAATTCTGAAGTTAGCTAAACGTAAATAGTAGTGTTTTCTAAGATTTTTTTATTAAATATTTTCATTCGAATCTTGTCTCTTTACTTCTGGGACAGCCCATACATTATAATTATTTTTTTAGTTTACTATTAGTATTAAATGCTAACTTGCTAACAATCATCTTTCCAGGTTAACCTAATACGACAGTTTGATATTTTTATGTACATTAGTATGAAATAGGCATGAAAAACACTATGATACGTATTAGGGTCTCCCCAGACTAGTCGACGCCGTTTCGGCAAATCGCGTACGGAAAAAGCTTTATGTCAACGCCATAAGAGCGAGTACGTCGTAAATCGGCTCGGCCCACGCGAACCGACGTCTTTCGACGGGAAAACGGCGATTTGACGTAAAGCTGTTCGCATTCGTACGACACTGTTTGCACACGTTCGCATTCGTAAATCTCCTAATACCGCCGTACGGCGCCGGAAAGAGTTGAACGGCTCCGATCACGGCCGAGTACCAACGATAAGAACCGGTCAGACCTGGCGGAAGCCGTTCAGCGTCTTCGACGGCCGAACATAGCTGACGACGGCCGAAGTAGCTACTGATGCATTTGTATTTATTTATTCATTTGAATATATTGAATTATTGCCCACGTTAAAATCTGCAATATATCTGACAACACGAAGTAATACTGTTGTAATCTTACAATTTTTTCAATTTCAAAATCGGGTTATTACTAACAAGCAGTCTCCAAAAATTTGATTTACGATTGCCGATCACCCGCTGTCCTATCTATCTGTTCGTCGGACTCAGCGGCTGTACGCGTGCTGTCTGACGTCTCGACGGCAGGACGGAGCACGGCAGAGCCGACCGCCGCTTTACAACTGTTGCGATAGCAAATCGCAGGCGATCGAGCGTTTCTATGGCCGCAAGGAGGGTGAGACTGCTTAACGCAGGTGTACAACCGCGGAGACGGTCGATCGGCTAAATGCGAATGGTGTGGTGTAAAACACTCGGCAAAAGCCAACTCTGCGTCGACTGGTTTGGTGAGACCGTTACACCATTGTATTTCCCAGTATCTTCTGCTCCCTTATTCTAATAAACCGTATATATATATATATACATACGGTCACATGTATATATATATATATACATGTGTCGTACATGTAATTTAATATTTACTACGTTGTCTACGTGACGAACGTGTAGGATTGTGCTGGCCTATCACAAGTGACGATGCTTAATTTAAATTGTAACTTAAGATACTCGTAATAGAGCGTGGTTCTTATGAATTCTAGGGAATATAAGACAAGGTCCAGCTCGATTACTACTTCCAATCAAGTTAAACTTTTTGGATTGGGTTTTTTTTTCAACTCGATATCTTATTGGACAATGATAACGCTTGTTCTTGTTAGATTGCAATTCTAGTTTATCTATTTCGTTTTTATTTTATGAAGATATATTACACCTGTCTACATACCTACGTTCGGAAATCTTGAACTGTGTATACCAAACATTTTATCTTTCAAGGACTCCTTTCGTGCTTCCACTCCATGAACTATCTTTTCTTTATTGGGAAATGTTAATATATTATATATATTTTTTGTAGGTAGGTATCTTATTTGTAACAGCGACCAGAAGCAATGTCGGTGAACTCGTCGAACTCTTATTGTTGTCACATAATCATAATCATAATCATAATCATTTATTTGCATATAAAAAGGGTTTTACATAATAGGTGTTCTATAAATAAAATGTTCTGACCTTTTTAGCTGTTTTTTGACAGCATGCAAATGGGTCCTTATTCTTATAATATTTAATTAGTGTATAAACTATCTTAAGCTAATTTAAATAATTACTAAATAACAATCGATTCAATTGAATTATTAAAATAAATAACAGAAAGTCAAGATTTTTCGCAAGTACACACATACAATGCGCAATAATTAAATGATTAAATAATATTTAATGACATAGATATTACAAAATTAGAGGATTATACATTATTATATAAAATAAATTCGTTAACTGAGTAAAATGCTCTTTCTAGTAACCATTTAAAAAGCGCTGTTTTAAATTTAATATATGGCAGGTCTTGTATATGCTGTGGTAGCTTATTGTATATGGTGACACCCATCACATAACAGTTTTTCTTAAAAGTAGCTGTTCTTTGCTGTTTAGGTACAACAAGTCTGTTTGCATTTCTAGTGTTTCTAGGAAACATCTCCTTGGCTGTCTTAAACAAGTTTATATTTAGTTTTACAAATTTAGCGATTTCAAACACATAAAGACAGGGTAGAGGGAGGATATTTAGTGCAGAAAACAGAGGTTTACAAGACGTCAATGGGCACACTCCATATATGGCACGAATACATTTTTTTTGGCAGATGAAAGCTCTTTGAACATCAATCCCATTTCCCCACATAATCAACCCATAACGAAGCACTGATTCCACATAGCCGTAATAGGCCATCAATGCGGTTTTTTGATCTACTGTTGTGCGCAATCTATTTAAGACATAAACAAATCGATTAATTTTGCTGCACACATGTTCAATGTGTCCATTCCATTTCAAATCATTATTAACAATTAGGCCCAAAAATTTTATAACATTAGCGTTTTCCAAGGTATGTCCATTATAATTAATATTTAATGTCAAGTTTAAATAATTAAAATTCATAAAATTTGTCTTGGATAAATTAACTTGCATATTATTATGTTCCATCCAGTCAATTACAGCAGCTACAGTGTTATTTACATCAATTTCATGGCTCAGTACAGTTCCAACCTTATTATTTGCAGTAACAGTAATCGATATATCGTCGGCGAACAAAATACATTTATGGGCAGTCACTTGCGGTAAATCATTAATGTAGGCCAAAAATAGTAATGGGCCCAAAACACTCCCTTGTGGAACTCCATAACGGTTAAATTTATAGTCAGACTGGTACACCTCTGTTTCATGTTTACAATTTAGGCACTTAATCTCTACACATTGTTGTCTGTTTTCTAGATAGGATTTAATCCATTGCAATGCTTGCCCTCTGATGCCGTAGTACTCAAGCTTTTTCAAAAGTAAATCATGTGCAACAAAGTCAAATGCCTTGGACATATCGAAGAAAAGGACTGTAGTAAGGCTGCGGTTGTCATAATTAGCAGTAATTTCATGTACTAAATTAAAGACCGCAAGTGCAGTAGATTTCGATTTTTGAAATCCATGTTGTTCCGGCGCAATAACGTTAAACTTATGAAAGAATTCATTTAATCTTAAATACATTGCTTTCTCAAACACTTTAGAAATTATAGGAAGTATCGTAATGGGCCGGTAATTTTCAATATTCTGTCTTTCACCATTTTTATACATGGGGATGACAGTGGATATTTTTAATTTTGATGGGAATAATCCTGTCTCTAGGGAACAATTTATCAAATATGTTAAAATAGGAACTAGTACTAAAGAACATTTCTTAATAATGCATGTTGCTATACCGTCATAGCCCTCGGTGTTTGAATTTTTTAACGAGGTTATGATTTTGAGGACCTCTTTATCAGAAAAAGGCTTTAGAAATATGGAATTATTAATTATATTATGATTAAGCGTGTTCGAGATTTTAAAATTCAATTTATTAGAGGTTTCAATAAAATAATTGTTGAATTCGTTAGCAATATTAGTTGGGTCCTTGATAGTTAGACTATTGCTCTTAATAGTATCAATATACTGATCAAAATTTGAATTTTCGGTCTCATTTTTTATAATCTTCCAGGAGGTCTTGCATATATTTTTACTATTTAATACAATTTTTTTATTTTCATTTTTTTGTGCGTGAGAAATACAGCGCCTCAATAATTTGGAATATGCAACATATTTATTTTTACTTTCATTTGACTTTTCCCTATAAAATGTAAATCTTAAGAGTCTTTTCCTTTTTACACTTATTTTTAGTCCAGTTGTTAGCCATTTTGGCTTGTTACTATTTGTTATTCGAACTCTTATAAGTGGAAAGCATAATTTATAGAATAGACACACTGTCTCGTGGAAATTATCGAAGGCTCTATTTAAATTTGGCTCACTATACACATCTTGGAAAGATAAACTTCTCAGGCTATCCATAAATTTAAGTACATTTTCATCTGAGTAATCCTTTTTAAAGATAGTAATAGTTTTTATTGGCACTAGCCTTCTATTAGGCTTAAATGTAAACAATTGGGCTGTGTCATGATCAGAAAGACCTAGGGGGATAACGGTGCCCACACCGTCCTTAATATTGCTGATTATGTGATCCAGACACGCGTGTTGTCGAGTCGATTTGGTAATGTGGTTGAACAGATTGAAATTTTTAATTGTATCCAATAACTCACAACTGTATTTATTACTTTTAAGCGTATCGATATTTAGGTCCCCGGCCAATATAAATTTCTTTCTTGGATATCTTTTTGACCACATAAGAAGTAGTAACCTTAATTTCTCAAAGAATAAACTTAAACAAGATGACGGTGTTCTATAAATACAGACAATTATTAAATTTAAATTGGCAATCTCGACAGCACAGCATTCAAATAAGAACATTTCTGCTAGATCATTTATCGGTTGTACAATTTTATGGCGAAGACCTTTTCTTATTAGGATACAAGAGCCTCCCCTTTTAGTTTTTCTAGAGAAATGTGACGCTAGTTCGTAATGCCGCAACAAGATATTTTTTTCCTCGCCTAATCTAGTGAATGTCTCGGTCAGGCAGATTACGTCTACGCTTATACCCGAGTCACATAGTTCTGCTAAACATAATTCTAGATGATCTTTTTTATATAAGAAGCTTGCAATATTTTGATGCAATACACTAAAACCTTTATTCACGAAAAAAGTCCTCATCTTGTCGGTCAGGCGACGAAACAGAGAGCTCGATACTATTCCGAATAACTGGCTCTTTATCAATCCGCGTAGGTTGCGCGTGCGATGAATTTTCTGCCATAGTGCTGTTAGATATTTTCTTATAGAAGTAATCTGATATTTTTCTTTGTATCTGCCTCATCTGCCTGTCTATAGTCGATTTTTGATCTGACCGTCCTGCCTTGCCTATAGCAGCAATAAATTGTCCCAAATGATGTACAATATTGGTCATCCCGCGGTCATTCAGTCGACCTGTCTTGCTAGAGAACATCTCTAACGATAAATCAAGATTTGAATCGAACGAAAAGTGATTTTTGTGAAGAGTCTCGCTGCTAAATAAGTAATTATTAAAGTTTTCGATTCTGTAGTTGTATAGAGGTCTGCCACAAATATAGGTAGGGCACACTACGATAATGTTAGTATGGGTAATGGAACTAACAATCGTGGTAATATAGTCAACTAATTCAATGCAATCAGCGCTCTGTTGAAAGTCATCCTCACCAATTAAAACTATGCAGTGGTCTCTAGGTGTAAACGTTGCCAATTTCTTTTTTAGTCCATAAAGGCTATTTCTTATTCCTCCCCAAGGTGTTACAAAATGACACCAATCAAAGCTGGAGAATGTGGTGTCTTGTCCTAAAATTTTAGAGATTTTATTTATCTTATTGCAGCTCAGTATTGCTACTTTATTTTTTGTAGTCGTCGAATTTACTTGGCTACATTTTGTTACCGTTTTTATCGGGATTTTGGTTATATCCGATTTTTGTACTTGCCGTTCCACTGCGATAGTTGTTGGTTTTTTATTAATTTGTTTTTCGAGGTCAATTATGTATTCGTTCAGTCTTACAATTTCTTCCAGTGCTTGATTAAGCTCGGCTTGCAGATTGTCCAAAGAAATTTGCAAATCCTGAACTCGAAGTGGTGACTGATTTATTTCCTTTCCTGGGGATCTGGAACACGGGTTGTATTGCTCTCCAAATGGTGATTGTGACGGGCTACTTAATTCCTTGAGTGTAATACCGCGCAGTCGTTTTCTACTAGAAAGTACTTTCGTAGTCGGCGGAGTCGGTGTGGAACATATATTTTTTAAAATGACAATTTCATGTTGTAATTTGTCGATGGTTCTTTTTAATTCAATATTTTCCAAAATTTGAGCATCCAATTCTGTTTGAGTCGATAGTAAGTTAGTGGCAAGCTCATTATTTTTTAATGTTAATCTCTGAACTATCTCTAGTTGCGTGTTGGTGTCGTTTAAGCTTTCTGTGCTTCTACATGTATCTATAATTTGGCTTTCGCATAATGTGTCGTTCTCATTTATGAGTAATGACTCAGTCGATCTCGATTTAGACATTGGGGCTTGGCAATCTTGACTTGAAAATTGTTCCTTTAATTCAGAATTTTTTTTTGAAATTTCAGGAGTCTTAGAGGAAGAAATGGAATTGAATGTTCCCTTTTTCCTATGAGTAACATTCTCCTCCCCGGAATTATTTCTTAGTTTTTGTAGACAGGTTGGGCAAGTCCATAGATGTTTCCTGGTCATAATTCGAAATAATTTTTCGGATACTTTTGCACAATCCAAGTCAAAGTTAAACAGGCAAAGAGCACACTTAAGATAGTCTCGAGTTAGTATTTCTACGTCGCATTTAGCACAGTTTATTTTACGCCTTTCACTTTTTGAGCCCATTTTGCAGCCTTCTATTTATTTATCCTATGCGTAGTAAAAAAAAAAAAAAAAAGTTTATCAATTTTAAATTAATAAAAAAAAAACAAAAAAAATTAAATTGTCACTGTTTGTCCATGACGAGGTTCGAACCAGGTGCACTACACTTGAACGCGCGCGCTCCCGTACTCTCCGTCTTGTATCAATGCGCCACCGGGACGATGACGTAGAGGGCAAAACTTAGCGACTCTTATGTCGATCCACAAAGTCGCATGACAAGTGCACAATGACGAATTGCCGAAGTCACACGATAACGCCCGAAGTCCATGCGAGCACTCGCGATAGGAATCACGTTTGAACTTAGTAACGTTCGATTTCTATTTTATTTAGATTGTTTTTGGCGCAGATTTGCTATCGGTTAACGCGGTTTTTTCACTAATACATCACTAAGGTTTTAAAATAACTCAATCTAATGTTTTGATTGAACCACCAACAGATTTTCATCACTTTTTAATTTATTTCGTGCGGACACTTGTAATACGCGTCTTACTTGCTCTAGCGCTCTCTCTCTCTCTCGCACATTTTCACGCACATTTCTCACGCACATTTTCTCGTCGAAAACAGCCAAACTCGGTCCGGTTTAAACTACTTTAAACTTGTTTTTAATTGTAACATTTTATAAATAAGTATTTCTCTTAATAACTAAGCATATAAAACTAACGCCGCGTGTCACTAAGAATACATTTGTCACCACCCCAACTCTTTCCATGGGTGTCGCAGGAGTCGACTAAGGGATTAAAGTGTCACAGACCATACACTTGAGCCGGGTATGTCCTAAAGCTACGACCAAGACCACCGGGGGATGGGCAGCAGCATTGCGTGGCGATTATGGCAAAATATGTTGTGTGGCAATCTTAGGGGAAACTGCTGCTGAACATTATGCATATATATTGATTTAAACTTTCACGATTATCACTCATTACACATAAGTACTCATCATACGTAAGTTTACGCGATTAAGACCCGTTTGTCTGTAAAATATTATGCCTATGTTCAGCAGTTTTTTTTGTATTAGTACAACAAAGTGGCTCCACTTCAGCTCATCGTAAGTGAAAAATGGTGCCCAAACCGCGGCGGCAACGAACAGGAGACCAGCAGTATAACCTGTCAGGTGCCACCACCTTGCTGGATTAGATGCTTCTTCACGCTTCGTTTAAAGGGTGGACAGTGGACGTCTTTCGGCTGATATAATGAAAAATAATAATAATATAAAACTGGAGGTCCCCGTTTGTAAGACGCCTCAGCAAGCTCGCCGGGTGCGAGTTGCCGCGGTCGCACGACATCGCGTTTACTACCAGACCGGTAAACTGATACAATAGGAATGTAATGAGAAAACTATCGCCGTACTATTATAGTGAGGTTTGGGTGACGTACTTTATTTGGTGGTGTTCCAGGCTACGTAGCCTTAGCATCTTGGCCTTTGTCAGCCTCCGTAGCCTAGTTGGTAGTGACCCTGCCTACGAAGCTGGAGGTTCCGGGTTCGAATCCCGGTGAGGGCATTCTTTGTGTATTTATTTATCACAAATGTTTGTTCCTTGGTCATGGCTGTCTATGATTTTTAAGTATCTATATGTATCTATCTATTATATATATCGTCGCCTGGTACCCACATCACAAGCCTTAATTGACATTACCGTGGGACTAGGTCGATTTGTGTAAGATGTCCCAAGATATTTATTTATTTATTTAGATATTTATTATTTATTTATTGGCAGCTGCAGCGTCATCATAGTGGACACATTACTGCGATCGCCAATCCGCTGGCATATCGTGGCGTTTATGGGCATTTATCTCCTAATACGCATAGTTAATAGGACACTGAGATTGGCTGATGATGTGATGTGTAAATAAATAAATATCTTGGGACATCTTACACAAATCGACCTAGTCCCACGGCAAGCTCAATTAAGGCTTGTGATGTGGGTACCAGGCGGCGGTATACATAATAGATAGATACTTAAATACATAGACAGCCATGACCAAGGAACAAACATTTGTGATAAATAAATACACAAAGAATGCCCTCGCCGGGATCGAACCCGGAACCTCCAGCTTCGTAGGCTCCCTACCAACTAGGCTACGGAGGCTGACCACAGACTTTGGCAGATAATAAATAAATAGAGAGGAAGTTTATGAATGTTATGATCTAAATCTAATTATAACAAATAGATAAAGGTAATATTAGTAACAATTATGTAATTATTGTGTCATTACAATATAATGATATGCATAGCGCTAATTGTCCAAAAAAAACACGCCTGCCGAGTCAAGGTTTCTGTTTAATCATAGCTTTAATTTGATTCATTATTTACGCTGAATTATATTATTACTACGTTACATCAGAATCGTAGTAAGCCCGCGCGTGCTAATATTGTAGCATTTGTGTCTTTATTTTTATAATTCGTCGGTAGCAAACAAGTATAATACTGCATGTCTAAATTGTCTAATTGGGTCAAACTCAAAATCATGTTATGAGTCTTTTCGGTGGACATTTGAAAAGTTAAGGGCTAGGAGAGTTAATTTTCTTATTAAACCTTTATTGTCATTTAAAAGCACTCCTTTCCCATTGAATTGTATGATAAAAATCACGACTACACTCCTACCAGTTGCGTACTATTGGCCACAGGAAAGTGGGGCTCTACAGTTCAGCTGAACACGCACTTTTTCTTTCCTGTGGTCAATAGTTAACAGCCTGTGGACAGGTAGTAATGATTTTTATCATACAACGCAATGAAAAAGGAGTACGTCTTAATGAAGATAAGGCTTTCATAAGAAAATTAAGCTTTATAGGCCTGAACTTTTAGATTGTCCACCGGAAAGACTCCGAACATGGGTTTGCGTTTGAACCAATTAGTAAGCAGTTACCAAAACAATGGCCGCCTGCGACTCCAAAGGAATAAGTGCGTTGCTGGCCCTTTAAAAACCTGTAAATCCCGTTTGTAAGTTTCTTACTAGTTCAGTATAAAGGCAGCCTTATAGGTACCAGGGGCCCGTTTCTCGAAAGCTTGTAACTTGTAATACAAGTGGAAGTCTCTTTTTGACACTATTAATTAGATAAGGACTTCCGCTTGTATTACAAGTTACAAGCTTTCGAGAAATAGGCCCCAGTAAGTTCTTACGTAGGTAAGTTATAGGGATGGAGCTATCAGCTCGAATCAGTTAGTGATATTCACCGCTCATTCCTTGTTACTTTCCACAACTTACAGGTGTTGCCATTGCCACTTATGTGAGGACTCACATCGTCAGCCTATTTCAGTCCACTGCTGGACATAGCCTCTCTGACCTATAGTATGGACACATTAGAAGGTAGGTATAGTGCATAATCGCTACACTGGATGAGTTGGCGATTGCATTAGTGTGTCCAATATGACGCTATTGTACAACATCAATCTTCAATAAATAAGCGGTTAGTGATATTATCAAACCGGAATCAGAAGGGGATTCGAATGTAGGTACTGTTGACACAACAAATGAAAATGACACAACATTTACCAAGAAAAGAGTTGTTTATAGATGTAGTAAGTAATTAATTAATCTATATTCTGTAAGTTTCCGCACATAAACTATGAATATTTGAATATAACCATGAATATATCCTAGATTGACCTATGCTGGGTTTACACGGGCTTAGTAGCTAATGCTTAGTACTTGTCACTTACACTTGTGAACTGTGTGTAAACATGTTGTATAAGTGCTTAGTATTAGTATAACTGCAAGTGCAAGTGATTAGAAGCCGATCCTATTTACTAAGCGACAAGCACCTACCCCCAACTAAAAATCTACTAATACTTGTCACTTGTCGAGTAGTGTAAACATTTAATGACAAGTGCATTCTGATTAGTGATTAGGTACTTAAAGCAATCGAAGTGTTCTGTTTACTTTGTTTTCCGAGTCAAATTCACAGGCTGTTATAGCTTGTCTCATGTTTGTGTCTTGTCGTTGAATTGCTGGTGTAACTATTTGTAACAAAAAATTAAATTGGTCCGTCGACATCCTCATAAATAGTTTATACTCTCTTTGATCTTCGGTTTCTAGCTCTCTTAACAGATTTGCAGAATTTCCTTCTCTTCTCAGCAACCACTGTCTTGTCTATAAACGCTTATTTTTGAACACTTCTCCTTCCAGATCTTGTATTATAGACATTAAAATAATATTACTTAGAGTAATGCCTAAAAACATTTTTTAACACTAGTCGGCGGCGATAATCCATGGCGAGATCTTATAAACTAATACCATTTACTAATACCAATGTGTAGACGGTTCCTTGCCACTTGTCACTGTACATATAAGTCCCTAACTGTCGTCCCCCATACATTGAATGAATGAAATATCACATACACGAGTGGGCGACATAAGTATACTAATTACACATAAGATCTCATTAGAATGGAAAGATGAGTCGACCAATTAATTCCACTCTTTACTTAGTTATGTATATACGGATAAAATGAGGTCTTGCCTCTCTCTTGTGACTATGTCACTATCATGCGTGATTCGGTTTAACCTGGTGCCTTTCCATCTCTTATCCCTTTATGGTTGCAAACCCACATTATATGCAAGGGACTCTCTTAACTATTGATGGCTATGCACCTGCAGTTGGGCAACGGTCGACTTGCTCTGGTCTAGACAGGGCATGTCCCTTGTGACTCTAGTCTTATTTTTCACATCAGTCACTTAGCCAGACGGGGGGGCTATGCCCCCCCGGAGACCTCCACCTTCCCCATAGTCTCGCCACGGTTGCTCCAACTCAGTCGACCGTGCCCTGTGTGTTCCCAGACACACCTCTTATACATGGGAGCTTTGGGCTTCCCTGTCCAATGTCTTTGACTACCATGTGTGCTGTGCACTGCAAGATTGGACTACTACACAACGGAAAGTACGATATGATTCAACCGTCTCCTCATCTTTCCACCTTATGATGCACGTTTATGTCGACAAGATAATATTGCAATCAAACACTCACCTGAGTTGTTCTCTAATGGGGTCTGGGCCTCCTAGGAGCTCGTAGCTCCTAACATGTCCTTTTCTCTCCTTCTTTTACCTTTTCGTTTCGTGTCCGCCGCCACTCTCTCCCGCCATTTCCTTTTTCACCGTATCAACCAGAAAAAGTTAGTCAAAGACAAGAGTGGTGTTACCACACTCCAAAATATAGATTGACATTACTAATGAAATGTTGATACATACCGACTTTTGTATGGCGTTTCGCGCTCCGCGCGACACTAACCACCTACACTAATGACAAGTACTAAGCCCGTGTAAACCCAGCATTATACACTATTGTGTCAACAGTACTTTCGAATCCCTTTCTCATCGCGGTTTTATAATACTTCGTGATGATGCCACAATGACAAGTGACAAGTGACAAGTGTATTCACAATGCCAATGCTGTCACCACGCGGCCAAACGTGAGTAGTATTTGTACTGAAATGTGGAATTTTAGCCACAAATAAGGTTTACCAATTAAGATTTCGCGTATAGGCCACAATTTGACACGAGAAAAAAGCGTTAAAAATGGTAAAAAGTGCAATAACCGCATGTTTGCCATGGCAAAATATTTTCTTTCAATTTGGGTACCGTTTCGCGGCGCGAAATTTCACGCGGTTTGACACTGATCCATGTTTTGTGCTGAACATAAAAGCCTAATTTTCCCACAGTTCAAAATCTACCATTCATCTCCGCAATTGAGTGCACGCGCTCCCGGTACGTGTCGGGACTGCGAAAGCTTTAGTACAAATCCACAGAGCAAACTGAACAGAGTAACACTTTCGACCTACAACATTTTGCAGCATGGCAGCATATTGGCTCAATATAAATAACCAAAGCCGAACAAAAATATCAACAAATTCTAAAACACTACACTTTTGCTGCTAATTGAAAAATTATTAACTTTGATTTCAGCTCCAACTTATGTTAAGATATACCTTAAGGTTATAGTAGTATAATAGGCATAGACACTTAATGGCTTTGAAATGAACGATTGTAATCAGTTGTTGATACCTAGATGATGAGCTAAGGAAAATTACTTTTTGTTAGTCCTTACGACTAGTAAGGTACGAGTAAGAAACTCAAGCCCCAAAAAAATATCGAGCTTTACACTTCTTTACACACAAAACGTTGAAGGAACTTGTTTGCAATTAATTTAAATTAATAAACTTGCTAGGTAATGTTCGCAAGATTAACAGAAATTTGTATGGAATAGGTCAAGCTCACAAAGCTTCTTTAATCACTTTGGCAAGTGCGAAAGCTTCCTTCATCCTCTCATCACTTTGCCAAGTCCTCATCAATGAGATCTTACATTAACGCAGCACGCCGCGAGCCCGCTAGGCGGGCACGCAACTAACGCTCAGGGTTGTGCCAAATAACTTTCGTATACGTAATAGAGTTACAATTAGCTTTGCTTAAATAGTGTAACGAAGTGTACAACACAGAAGCATCTTTTGTAGGGATATTTTACGAGTGCGATATAGACACACCAAATTAAAACGTAGCGTAGGGTGGACTTGCACAATCCATCCGCATGATGGTGCAAAATTAACGTAAATATCGGGCTTGAAAACAGATAACAATGTCCCAAAAGCAAGCAATTTACTAACTTTTCTATTAGTAGCAGCTCTGAGGTAGCGAAAATGCAATCCGTTGGTACTCGCCTGGCGGACGCTTTGGCGCAGTGTAGGTTAGTGTAGTTAGTGTAGGTTTTTTTTTAAATAATATTATTTAATTTTTTTTAATAGGTACAGTCGAATTCAAATATATTGTAGCGTCCGCAGCGCTCAAAAATATCTAAACACGCCGCTAGCGTTATGGCAAAAAAGGCCTGTTCAGATATTTTTGAGCGCTCCGTACACTACAATACACCGTGTTTTTTTTAAATTCCGATAAATTTAACAAGCTGCTTGGTACGTTAATTGGAGCTACCTGGTATATAGCTTTTAGTCGAACTCGAACTCTCGAACTTTTTTCGTTTTCATACATAATAAATGAAATGGTATGTGTGAGAGAACCTTAAGAATAACACAAAAGTTAATTTCAGATGACTGACGGCACATGTCAAAATAAGTAGCATTAGGATTTAATAAAGGTTGCGATACACTTGTTCAGTCATTAAACTTATTTTTTTAATAACTCAATAACAGTAAGAGTTAAGATACTAGTTTCTTAGAGAAATTGATTATTTTTGACCTAAATAAGCTTCCCTTCAATTTAACGGAAATCAATAAAAACACGGTGTATATCTGATGCAAACTGAAATCTGAACGGAGTTTAGAGCGCCTCGCCTATCAAGCGGGTTCGCGGTGTCGAATGTGTTAAATTAATATTATCTTTGTTACTCTGTTTGATTTAAGCTCTGTGCAAAAGCCCTGTCCGAAAGCTCACGTTTTCTTCGAACAATTGACGAGCGTGAGGACGTTAATCGATACAATTCTGTAGCCTTGTGTCGTGACACCGCATGACATAAAAGCTCTTTCAGCGGGAATTATTGAAATTCTGCGCAAATTTCTCCAAAAATAATTGTGTAGGTACCTATACTAAGTACGGATTATATTGTTCTTGGGGCGTTGTACTTTGTGTGGCAACTTTGCTGTAGTGGTGTATAATTTTGCCAGCTTTAACCCAATATTGTATTGTGTGTTGCGAGAACACCGCAAGGCCTTCTTTTGCTCATTATAAGATATAGGTACTTTAATACAATGAAAGCCAAGCCTGAGGGATAAAATCTCGTTATTATAACATTTAGGTATATCTAAGTAGGTACCTATCTATCTACTCATGATACCTTTACCTAAATAGCAGGTCGTTTCACACTCTAGCTGTTGAATTTATTTAAAACTAAAGCCATTGTTATTATTGAAAACAATAAAGGATCTAGGTACAGTTAATCAAGTTTTTTTTTTTAATAATATGACGCCCTGGTGGTTTGTCATTCTACACCTTCATAACTGAACTTATACGAGTAGGTAGGTATTGGTTACTTATGTAGTCCTAAGCATAATATTGTATGCCAGATGTGGTGTGTAGTGCAATGGAACTGTAAGGCTGGGTCTCTGTACTTCGAGGCGATCAGGTTATTTCATGAATAACCGAAGACAATATTATTAAGCTGAAGTTCGTAAAGTCATATAACTAGTAGGTGCTTTGTGCCATGGGTTGAAGCTATGAGTGTATTTTCAGGTGGTGGGGTGGTCACCATTGTTACTGCGGCCTTTGTAATTAACCTAATTCATAGTCAATCTCGAGTTCGCTAAGTCACAGCCATGGCGTCCACTAAAAGTATTCCCAGGCGGTGACAAATGACACTAAACATACGCGCTTGATCGTAACCAGTGTAAACTGGTACCATTGTAACTGACCAAATCCATAGTTCAAGTGCAAGTTCGCTAAGTCATAGTTACAGCAATGGCATCTGCTAAAGGTACCCAGGCGGGGACAAATGACACTAAACAGTCTAAACACACGTGTAACTGGTACCAGTGTAACTGGACTAATTCATAGTTAGCCAAGCAGTTCGCTAAGTCCCACCAATGGCGTCCGCTAAAGGTATTCCTAGTATGCTTAGCACATGATTGGCGCGACAGTATCTCGCCGCGAGATAGTCTATCCGTCCTTCTTTTGTTAATATAGCTAGTGAAGGACGGGAGATCTATCTCGCGGCGAGATACTGTCGCACTAATCATGTGCTAAGCCTGCAGGCGGTGACAAATGACACTAAACAGTCTAAACACACGTGTAACTGGTACCCGTGTAACTAAACTAATTTATAGTTAGTCAAGCCTGAGTTCGCTGTCACACCAATGGCGCCCACTAAAGGTATTCCCAGGCGGTTCCATAATGACACTGCACACACGCGCACGGTCGTGACCCGCTGATGGCACCGCGATTGCGATGCCCTTTTTAATTCGCACAATAACGCACCGTGCGTCCGAGCGGTGCACACGGGGTGGTTTATTGGGTGGTCACCCACTTCTCGCATAAGTGTTAACTACCTATAATTATTTTGAAATTTTGACCACTTATTTATGCATGCCGTGTGGCCTTAGCCGTGTGGTGACGGCAGTAAGAATACATTTGTCACCACCCCAACTCCTCCTGCGGTGTCGTAAGAGTCAACTAAGGGATTGAAGTGTCACTGACCATTCTTTGATTTGATTGATGACGGGCAGCAGCGTCATCATAGTGGGCACATTACTGCGATCGCCAATCCGCTTGCCCAGCGTGGCGATTATGGGCATTTACCTCCTTATGCGTATAGTTAATAGGAGTGGCCTACGTCCAGCAGTGGACTATCACAGGCTGATGATGTGACGATGTGATGATTTATGCATCTTTATCTGATTTATATTTCTTTGTCTTATTTTTATCCATCTTTAATAGACAACACCCAATTCACTGTACCTACTATCTTTCAAAGGGATTTCAAATGCTACGGAATGAAGTTGACGAGGTTTTCTTAACCCCTTACTGCATACGAAGCCATTTATGGCCGCTATAACACTGAACTCTATTGATTGCCATTAGAGTTCATCAACAATTTTTTTTATTTATGCGGTGGGAGTAGGAAAAGAACACAGTGTGGCATTTTTTGAAAAAGGATTCGAGTTTCTGGGTTTTTAAACGTTCGACAACGCGCTTAAGGTGTGTGGTGTGACCACTATACCTAAAGGTCATAAATATATTAATAATAATAAATACAAGTATATAATAATAAATAACAACTATATATTTACTTATATACTTAAATCTACATACAAATAATAATTATTACCTACCTAATGTTTATATTGATATTATATTTATATTTACTTATAAATAATAAATATCCATAAAATAAATACTTACATAATAATACTATTGTAATAAATAAATAATATAATTAGTTAAATAAATATATAAAAATATTTACTTTCACACTAATAATACGTATACCATAAATATATACTTACAAATATAAATACATATACTCAAATAGGTATCGACGCGAATTGTAATAAACAGCTGTGTCGGGACGCCGGCCGGCCGCACTGGAGCGGCCCTCGTGACGTCACGCCCGAGAACCGGCTCGCCGAGGCGAGCGCCCGCGCCGCCGCCCGCCAGTCAGACACCTATCGAGACGGCGAATGCATGTCGCTCTGCGCAGCGCCCGCTCCCGCTTACGCTTTACGATCTCACTTACGTGTTCTATCCTATACGCTCGCTTATTGTATTTCTGCTTGCCTTGTACCTACTGCTTGGATTTTAATACAGCTGTGAAAGTAGTTGGTTGTTTCCTTTGGAGTCGGAAGACGAACAATACCACACTGGTGACCCCGCTTTGGACAGGAATCGCAGCTTACTTCTGGATTATCGCAAGTACAACCTAAGGAAAAACCGTAAGTCAAAGCATAATGTCTGATAATGAGGATTACGGAGATGCAGACGGCAGCGGCGCGCCGAAACATAACGGTACCGCGCGCATTACCACTGGTGCCGACACATTCCGTGTCGGGGTGAAGATACCTCCGTTCTGGCCGCAGGAACCGGCTGTTTGGTTCGGGCAAGTGGAAGGTCAGTTTATATTGTCAAACATAACCTCCGACGCGACAAAGTTTTACTACGTGCTATCTCAACTCGAACATCAGTACGCCGCCGAGGTAAAGGACATAATTATATCGCCTCCCGCAACAGACAAGTATGAGAAATTGAAAAGCGAACTTATTAAGCGACTGTCAGCTTCACGTGAGAAGAAATTAAAGAATCTTTTGCTCCACGAGGAATTAGGCGACAGGAAACCTTCGCAGTTTTTGAGGCACCTGCAGCACATCGCTGGACCGGATGTCCCTGAGGACTTTTTGAAGACCATCTGGACCAGCCGACTACCGCACAACATACAGGGAGCTATAGCAACACAACCACTGTCTAGCCTTGACTCTTTGGCGGACCTAGCAGATCGGGTATGGGATATCTCTCCAAGCACTCCGCAGGTAGCAAGCGCCTCGAGCCAGGCCAGCAGTTCAGCTATGGATCATATGGCTAAGCAAATAGCGGCACTTACAAAGCAGATGCAAGAGCTCTCAAATGAAATGCGATCTCGATCTCGTCCCAAGCACAGAAATGCAGGTAAGCCACAATACCGGGGACGTAGCGATAGTCAGCGACGTGGAAATAGTCAGCAGCGTTCGCAATCAAACTATCGCAGGTTTCCTGTATGCTGGTATCACTTCAAGTTCCAGTCTCAGGCAACGAGGTGTGTGAAGCCTTGCGACTTTGAATCGGGAAACGAGCAAGGCAATCGATAATGGCGGCCGACGATTGCCTCATTTCCGGTCGCATATTCGTCATGGATAGGCAATCGAAGATGCAATTCCTTGTAGATACCGGAAGCGATCTTTGTGTCTTTCCTAGATCCGCAGTACGCGAATATCGATCGAAGACAGATTACCAACTCTTCGCCGCCAACGGAAGCACCATCGTCACATATGGGCACATCCAGCTAAACTTGAACCTAGGTCTTCGCAGAGAATTTGGTTGGCAGTTCATCGTGGCAGATGTCACCAAGGCCATAATCGGTATCGATTTTCTATCTTTTTATAATTTATACATCGATTGCCGTAATAAGCGCCTAATAGACAGCACGACATCTCTGTCAACGACAGGCACAGCAGCGACTTCAACGGATGATGTACATTCCATTAAAACCCTCTGCGGTGAGTCCAAATACATTGATCTTCTGAGAGAGTACCCGGAGATAACACGGCCTCCCGGTATTCATCGTGAAGTAAAGCACAACACTTTGCACTATATCACGACGACCGGCGGACCGCCAGTACACTGCACTCCACGAAGACTTGCTCCGGACAAATTGAAGATCGCTAAACTGGAGTTTGAAGCCATGCTCAAGGACGGGACAGCGAGGCCGTCGTCAAGCCCTTGGTCTTCGCCACTTCATCTTGCACCAAAAAAGGATAATGGTTGGAGACCCTGCGGAGACTACCGGCAACTGAACGCGCGAACTGTTCCAGACCGGTATCCCATCCGCCACATTCACGATTTTGCCCATAATCTAGCTGGTTGCACGGTCTTCTCCACCATAGACTTGGTAAAAGCCTACAACCAGATACCGGTAAATCCCGATGACATCGCAAAGACGGCAATATCGACACCCTTTGGATTATACGAATTCCCCTATATGACTTTCGGTCTTAGGAACGCGGGACAGACATTCCAAAGGTTTGTCGACGAGGTCACGAGAGAGATGGACTTCGTATTCGCCTATTTGGATGACTTCCTAATTTTTTCTGAAAACGAAGAGGCTCATATGGAACACCTGAAGCACTTGTTTTGCAAGCTTAGGGAATACGGAATTGTCATAAACCCTTCGAAATGCATCTTCGCAGTACCGGAAGTAAAGTTCCTTGGATACCACATTTCTTCAGCCGGTACAAAACCTCTGGAGACGAAGGTGGAGGCAATTGAGTCATTTCCGGCACCGAAGACCATCAAGGAGTTGAGAAGATTCTTAGGGATGATCAATTTCTATCGGCGGTTCATCCCTCAAGCAGCGCAATTACAAGCCCCTCTGCACAACTTACTGATAGGATCAGCCAAAGGATCACAGCCGGTTGTGCTTAAAGGCGAAACCTTGAAGGCATTTAACGACTGCAAGAAAAGCCTTTGCAATGCTGCATTGCTAGCTCACCCAGATGGTAAAGCAACTCTCGCACTGGTCACTGATGCATCAGATACATCAGTAGGTGCTGTGTTGCAACAGAAGAAGGGAGATGATTGGCAACCTATTGCATTCTACTCCAAGAAGTTGACCCCCGCTCAGCAAAAGTACTCTCCATACGACCGGGAATTGCTAGCAATATATAATGCAATCAAATATTTTAGGCACATGCTAGAAGCTCGAGTATTTACGGTATTCACCGATCACAAACCATTGTGCTACGCCTTTGCTTCTCACAAGTCTAGCTGCTCTCCAAGACAGTTCCGGCATCTCGACCTGATCTCGCAATTCACTACAGACATACAACACATATCTGGAAAGAATAACGTGGTTGCAGATACGCTGTCAAGGATAGAAGAGCTGGAGAGCCCCGTTGACCTTGTACGCCTTGCAGAGGCACAACGCAAGGATACGGAGCTCAAACAAATACTAGACGGTAACACAACCCACACCATTAAATTAAAGAAGATGGCGATACCGGGCACACTGACCGACCTATACTGTGACAGCAGCACGTCAACCTTGAGGCCTTATGTGACACCAGATTTTCGTCAACAAGTGTTCAACAGCTTGCACTCGCTTAGTCACCCTGGAACTAGAGCATCAGCGAGGCTCGTGACAGAACGATTTATCTGGCCAAACATGAAGAAGGACTGTCATGACTGGGCACGAGCGTGCACAGCCTGCCAGCGTTCAAAGATAACAAGGCATGTCCAAGCACCCTTGGGAACATACCAGCTACCAAAAGCCAGATTCTCGCACGTCCACATAGATATCATCGGACCACTGCCGCCATCTCAAGGTTATCGCTATTGTCTGACGGCAATCGACCGATTCACACGCTGGCCAGAGGCTATTCCCATGATGGATATCACAGCCGAAACAGTCGCTAAAGCTCTTCTGTCCGTCTGGATATCCCGATTTGGCTGCCCGGTGGATATAGTGACCGATCGCGGAAGACAGTTTGAATCGGCACTATTCGCGTATCTGGCGAAGATAGCAGGATTCAAGCACAGAAGTACTACGGCGTATCATCCTGCCTGCAATGGGCTCATTGAGAGGTTCCACAGGCAGTTGAAAGCAGCCATCGTATGTCACGCGCAGGAAAACTGGACGGAATCTTTACCACTAGTCTTACTAGGAATAAGAAGCGCGTTCAAAGAAGACCTGCAAACGTCATCCGCAGAGCTCGTATACGGAGAGACACTACGACTGCCTGGGGAGTTCTTTCAACCCTGCAATGCAACGACAACTGACGTCACCGACTTTACCGCGCGCCTGCGTAACATTACCCAGCAGCTGCACCCTGTGCCAACTTCGAGGCATGGCAATAAGAAAACATTCGTGTTTAAAGACCTGAAGTCAGCCACTCACGTCTTCGTGAGAGAAGACGCTGTACGTGGCGCGTTAACGCCAACATACACTGGGCCACACGCAGTAATAAAACGAGGAGATAAAGTCTGGACGATCAAGTTAAACGGAAGAGAGACCACTGTATCAATCGATCGACTGAAGCCTGCTTATATGCTCGAAGACAGCATCAGCAACACCGCCAACCCTGAAAGAAAAGAGAATACACACCCCCAGAAGACCCCAGAAAAAGAGAAACAAAGAGATGCACCAAAGACGCATACTAGATCTGGCCGACGAGTAGTATTTCCAGACTATTATCGCCCGTAAGACGGTCTCTGGGAGGGAGTGATGTGGTGTGACCACTATACCTAAAGGTCATAAATATATTAATAATAATAAATACAAGTATATAATAATAAATAACAACTATATATTTACTTATATACTTAAATCTACATACAAATAATAATTATTACCTACCTAATGTTTATATTGATATTATATTTATATTTACTTATAAATAATAAATATCCATAAAATAAATACTTACATAATAATACTATTGTAATAAATAAATAATATAATTAGTTAAATAAATATATAAAAATATTTACTTTCACACTAATAATACGTATACCATAAATATATACTTACAAATATAAATACATATACTCAAATAGGTATCGACGCGAATTGTAATAAACAGCTGTGTCGGGACGCCGGCCGGCCGCACTGGAGCGGCCCTCGTGACGTCACGCCCGAGAACCGGCTCGCCGAGGCGAGCGCCCGCGCCGCCGCCCGCCAGTCAGACACCTATCGAGACGGCGAATGCATGTCGCTCTGCGCAGCGCCCGCTCCCGCTTACGCTTTACGATCTCACTTACGTGTTCTATCCTATACGCTCGCTTATTGTATTTCTGCTTGCCTTGTACCTACTGCTTGGATTTTAATACAGCTGTGAAAGTAGTTGGTTGTTTCCTTTGGAGTCGGAAGACGAACAATACCACAGGTGCGTTCAGACCAAGCGAACATTCGCTATTCTAACCTCCCACTCTACGAAATTCGATCGTTACACAAAACGTGATTGGTTGATTTCGTAGAGCGGGGGATAGAACAGCGAATGCTCTTTTGGTCTGAATGCACCTTTATGTATGGCTGAAGCCTGAAGCTGCAGGCATCTATTCTATAGGCTACGGTAACTTCTTAGATAGAGTGCATGTTCAGATACAGTTAAATGCCGGTAGGTACCTATCAATATTCTCATATTTTCCACTAAATCCTTCCCAACATACATACTCGTACCTAAGATACATATTTAAAATACTAACGACACGGTAAAATATGCCCCCGTGTGGCCCAGCGTCAGGCATGGTGCCCCGCCCTGCGCAGACGTTTCGTTAAGAGCTCAACCCCGCTCGGACGGAAAACAGCGTACGCGCAGGACTCCGATCACTATTAATAAGCGGACACTTTGAATAGATCATAGGTACCTATAGGAAACCTAATTAATCAGAAATGGGATAAAATTTAATAAAATACATTTTTAATGATAAATAAATAGATGCATTCCACGAAAAAGAAAGAAAAACTCAAAATTGTGGTTTCATCGAAGCTCTCTTTCATGACCAGAGGAGTAAAAAATAGCTCAAAAAATATATATTAACTAATAACTCGGAAGAAAACTCTAACTATCGGAATATACACGCGTTTTTACGGGACAGCCAATGGAATGCTCCAAAATAACATACCTAATAAAAAAATAAAAAACAAAAAGAGTTCATAAGTTTTAAAGGGTCGGTTACGTGTACGTGAATCCTATGGACTTGCAGACGTCTAAAGCCTACGGTATCTGCTTACCACCAGGCAGGTCGTACGCTTGTTTGCAACCGTAATATGAAAAATGTACCTACTTAGTTACCTACTTGTGGCATGGGCATATTCTCTGCACCATTCTGGACGATCTTCATTGGACCTTTCGCTTCCACGTTCTCAGATAGGGCGTAATGTTGCTCGTTAATAATTAGAGATTTTATGCCTTTGCGACCATTTATAGGATGCGTTGGAAAATAAACCTTAGTTCTTTGGAATAAGGCACTGCATGTCGCTAATAAGAGGGCAGGTCTGAAATAAATGTCAGTTCTTTTGACGAACGTCTAGTTTTTTTATAAAAGTTTAAGTGTAGTGGATAATATGTTGCGATCCACATCATTATCATTTGATATATCAGAGGCCCTACCGCGAACACCGAAGTTCGCAATTTTCGGGGATTTGTCTCTGTCACTCCAACGAAGACGTCATTAGAGTGACGGAGAAAAATCCCCGAAATTTGGTGTTCGCGGTAGCAGCCCAGTAAGTATATTTTGTAGCCTCCCTTAGGTAGTTTCAAAAAGGAATATAAACTCTATCCAACAATCTCTATCACTTCTATCAGTAAAAGACGCGAAATCAAATTTGCCTACTTTTTTAAATTTACCTCTTTTTTCTTCTGACAGAGAATGTTGGTCAGGTTATAAATACCTTCTTTATTGGAAACTTTTTTTTTTTTTTATACCACGTCGGTGGCAAACAAGCATACGGCCCGCCTGATGGAAAGCAGTCACCGTAGCCTATGGGCGCCTGCAACCTCAGGGTGTCACATGCGCGTTGTCGACCCAATAAAAATAACGTTGGCACAACAAAGTGGCTCCACTCCACCTGATCGTAAGTGAAAAGTAGAACCCAAATCGCGGCGGCAACGAACAGGAGACAATCAGTAACCTGTTAGTTGCCACCGCCTTGCTGGCCCGCTAGATGCTGGTAAATACACCGGCTGACCCCGAAACACGGCAAACACGAAGGTAAGTCATTTCACGGGCGTTTACACCGAATGTACGGTGGTAGCCAACCAGGCGGGTACTAGTAAAAATACCCTACCACCGGCTACTGTCAACTGTCGCAGATTTTATCAAACTATTTCATAAAATTGTAGGTATTTCGTTCAATACCTCATACCTACCTACTCTACTATGCAATTTTCTAACGTTAAGTTTGCGATAGTATTACTACTACTCAAATCCTAGGATTTCGAAGGAGAAAAAAATAAAATATTTGCTTATCGTTATCTTTATTTCTTCTTACAACTCTTCTTATGCTTTAATATCTCGACAGCAGTCAGATACAATAACTCCTCACAACTATCACATTTATATTCTCTAGCGTTAGGTTTATTTTCCCTGGCGGTTGTAGGGGCTTCAGATTTGACCTCAGTTTTGGCTGAGCAGGTAAATTGCGTGTGTTGTAGTTTCTCTAGAGGTGACAGACAGACGGAAATACCGCAGTTGGCGCAGGCCCAGGGTATGTTGTAGGCTTCTTGGTAGCTGTTATAACTCCATTCGTTGTCTACCACGCTGAAATAAAGGGGTTATGAATCAGTTTAGTAGTGTGTTGATTTAAACCATCACGATGTTCCTTCATACCTCAACAATTAATTAATAAAATGTACGCGATTACGTCCTTATCCTTGTTAAAATGCAAGTTTAGTAGTAGTTATAGGTAAATTATCTTAGAGAGATTTTTGCATTTGTAGTTGTGTACGGTCAGCACATAAGGAAATAAATAATTGGGAACTTTTATATTTTTTATACTGTTTATAGTCAGTTACACCAACGGCATCAAATAACATTAAACAATGATAAACTAGAGACTAAAATAGTTAAAAATCATTACCATAATATTTAATTCTAATCTTCTTCAACTCCAGACATTTCACTCTCGTTCTCATCCCCACTTTCATCCGATGAATCATTTGTGTTAACAATAATTCGTTCTGATATTATATCTAAAGCCTCATCCGTGCCTTGAAATTTGTTTTCCTCTTTAATGGCGTGCAAGCAAACATTTTTCCATTCCTCTACACTTATACTGTTAAATTTCTCCTCTGCTAACGTCATTATAGAACTCATATTCATTGTAATATTTCTCTTTGCCACGTAATTTTTCACTATCCCCCATATATTTTCAATAGGGTTCAACTGAGGGTGATACGGCGGTAAACGTAGCACAGTATGGCCGTGCTGTCGTAAGATTTCGTCGATCTTATATTCAACAAATTTGGCCTTTTTTTGTAAAATCAGTTGATACAACTGAGGCTTATACATATTCGATGAATGTTCGATCTTTCTCTACTTCAGCCACTCAATCATTTCCTGTTTTTTTGAAGTCGAAATTGGTGCAAGATTTTGAATTGAGTTATGATGATGCTGCATTATCAAGAACAACAACACTGTTAGGTTTAAGGTTCGGTATTAATTGCGTTTGGATCCACTTCGAATAATTTACATAATTCATATTGTCATGGTAGTCACCACTTTTTTGGTGTGCTTTAAACATCAGCAAGGCATTTGGTACAAAACCATCCATTCCGCCGGCATGGACAATGATCAAGCGGTTGCCCTTTGATATAATTATGTTGCTTTACACCAGAAGTACTAGCATTAGACCAAGACTTTGACAGGGTATGTGATGTATGTATATATGTTTCGTCAGTATATACTATTGGTCGATTTTGTTCACGATATTCTGCAATTTTTATCAGATAGTTAATTCGCAAGTATCGAATTTCGTGCTTTTCCATGAGCACTTTGCGGTTATCTTCTGTCGGCTTCCATTTAAAACCTAATGCAATGACGTGCTTTCGTAACGTGCTTACACACAACCCTTATAATTTATTTCATCTTTAAATTTTGCGTGTAGTATTTCACTGTCGGAATTTCTTTATTTGTAATGTGAAAGTTGTGTATCGTTCTCCGGATTACTTGTTGATCAAAATCATCTATTATAATTACAGGATTTCGGTTTCGTTTCTTTTTGGGTGCTTTAAAGGTTGGTATCTGGTCTGTAGAATGACACTTGATTTCTGTTAGGGTAAAAGCACCAATAGATGACTACCACCCAGAAGTTGACTGATAGGCCTAAAAATGTAAATAATTAAATCAGGCATAATTTTACACGCCTGGGAGTATTTTTTTCACATGCGGCAGCACTACATATATCGAGTGTCGCATGCGAATTTCCAGACAATTAAGCCACGCACGAGGCAGTGAGCGATCGTCAAGTTTGCGCTTCGCGCCAAAATCACGTTTTATATGGGATCCTTATTAAGAAAAGCCCTCAAAAATTTAAGCTTTTAATTACGTAAAAAATCGAATATGGCTTTTATTTCCTTGATTCATTTAAGAATAGATTTTAGACTAATATCTCTATTGTGTATATTATAAATAATACTTATTTTTTATTTATTTTATGAGATATTTGCTGGTCAAGTAATGGTTCCAATATTGTGTGTTCGGGCCAAAAGATGAACGACGGTCAAATTTTGGGCAAAGGCTCGAATTTTCAAATGCTTGTGTAATTTATAATAAAATAGCTAGATGTAATATTTATATATAAAATTATAATCAGTTTAGTAGTTGATTTTTAGACCAAAAGATGAACGACCCTTTTAACATGTAACACGCTTTAAAGTAATTTACTTTTGTATGGAAACGGGATTGTTCAACTCAAGAATCGCTGTCCAAAACGTGAACTAGGAAAATTTACTGGTTCATCTTTTGGGTTGGATTCCAATAAATGAATTCCAATCAATTTAGTTCGTTCATTTCGTTGATGCGGTGTCCAAAACATGAACCAACTGATTTTATTGAACGATTGAATTTGGGAAAAGTTAAACTTTGGTTCTTAGAGATCAGATTGTTACACAATGTACACAGTGTCTATATTTCATTAAAAGAAGGTTCTTTAGGTTAAATATAATTAATTTATCTAAGAAACTAACATTTTTACTATGCTCTATTCATCTATTGGAGTCTTGGCGTTCATATATTGGTCTCGCTATATTGCAATTATGCTGGTTCATCTATTGGGGTCAAATTGTTCAGTGATAGGGCACTTTGTTCAACTACTGGGTAATTTGGGTCCTTTTTTAATATAATCATTTTTATAAAATTACTGAAGTTTAATACGAGGCACGAAAATAACTTATTCTAAACTCAATAAAATGCGAAAGCATATAAAAAAATAAAAATTGATGAATATGAGTTACATCACGTAGAAAAAAATATTTAAAGTTGGGAAAGTTGCTTAACTGTTCATCTATTGGTGATTTTACCCTATGACTCTTCTGACAGAAGACAAGGATATTCCGCTTGATACAGAAACTAATTCAGCAGGCGTCACAGTACTGTTCGGATTATTATTGCATTAATTTTTGAAATATTTGTACAAATTATACAAAACTACTTTAGTTTGGGAAGTCAAAGGCTTACCTCGACCATGTTTCAACATGGGAACCATTTTTAAGAACCTGAACAATATAATTATTTAGGTAAAATTTGACATTCACTGACTTGTGACTTTTGACAGTCAATATTATATTCTTCTTAAAATTGTGCCGAACCTTTTTTGGCCGTACAATGAAATTCAAATCTTAAATTTAGAATCCCTGTTAATAAACATAAACAAATACTACTAAAGGTTAAAAATCTCTCGAAACTAATTTTAACATACGATGCAATAGTTTACCTCGGGCATATATCAACATCGGAACATTTTTATTTCACAATGTTAAAATAATACAATATTGATCAAAAAATATTACACAAAATAAATACTTAAATAATAAAAATGTGACAGACCTTATTTGCTGACTGTATAGTGGAATTCAAATATCAAATTTAGAATCCGTGTACATATACGAACACTAATACAAATGCAAAAATCTCTCTAAGATAATTTACCTATAGTAAACTATTTCCCCTTTATTCATACAAGTTTCCTAATTTAGCAAGCCGCTATAGTTTGCCCCTTTCGGTCGTATCAATATGGTGTACGAGAGGAAGCGACAAACAATACTTAGTTTGTTTTTGTCTGGGATAACCGTGTTTTTCGTAAATTTTATCAAGGGTGGAAGTCTTAATTCGTTTATAGGCAAATAAATATTCGGAAAATCATTGTCTTTCATTCTGTCTTATTGATTAAATACTAGCCATAACTGGTGTATGTGTTATGTTTATGTCTACCCTATTCACTTTAAGTCTTGAGAAATAAATACACTCTGAAACAGGAGTTTTGAACTTTTTATCTATCAACGTAAAAAGTCTGCCTAAGGGCGTTTGTGCACTACACTGACTTTTACCGTCCGGTAGTCCGGTTTTTTACGGTCCGATATGCCACGCCATTAAATGTATATAGTAGCTTGTGCACTATACGTAATTTTACCGTCCGACATTTTACTTTTCCCCATTCCGGACAGTATTTTTCCGATCCGAGATGACAGCTATGAAAAACGTGTTAATGCTTGTGCACTGCGTCCGGAATTGCACTGACTTTTACCGTCCCCGATAGTCCAATTTTACAAAATTCAACCGTAAAAAACCCGACTACCAATTAAATAATGGAAAGACGGACAAGTGCACAAGCCAATCATGCGTTTTTTTCATGCCATATCGGACCATGAAAACTCGGTCTGCCGGACAGTAAAATTCATTGTGGTGCACAATCACCCTAACTATTACTGAAAATTGAATAAACCTTTATGTTAAGAATACATAATTAGAAAATACTGTCTAATTCTTCTTGTCTGAAGACTCGTCAGGCAAAATAGTAATTTAAAATTATGTCTGGTTTATAAAAAACTTACCAATTGTAAACGATATTGTCCGTCACATATACACCGCCTTTCTTTTCGTGTGCATGGCATTCGAAACTTTCTTCAAACGGGTTAGGGTCTACATTAGGGTGAGCTTCGTCGGGCCCATAGTATAACACCTTCAGATCACCTGAAAGTTATCAGATATATTTATATTTTAATGTTTTACTTTAATATGTAATTATACTCTAGATATTATACCCCGTGTTTTTTTTTTAATTCCATTAAATAAAGGGAAGCTTAATTAGGTCAAAAATAATCAATTTCTCTAAGAAACTAGTGTCTTAACTCTTACTGTTATCGAGTTATTTATAATACATTGTGCATCAAGGGAGGTAAGTACGGAATTGCTAACGAGAGTGTTAGAAGCCCGACGCCGTCAGGCGGAGGGCTTTTATGACTTACTTCCGTTTCGGATTTCCTGTTTTTCGCACTTGTGTCATAATGTACTACTACACATCTAAAACTATTGTTACCATTATTATATGATTAAGAATACTTTTGTCTACTATTTTGCACAATTAAAAAAGTCCACTATCCACATAATCTTAATTTACTAAGCTCTGAAATGGAATTCGAGATCAAAAATGTAAACAATCTATGACAATGACATGACATTATAAAGTCAATGTTAAAGTGACATTCCAGGGGTATAAAACTTTTTATTTTTTAAAACCTTTATAAATTAACGTCGTATTTTGAGATGGGTTATTTATTTTATTTTATTTATTTGCACACTTACAAACTATCCTTACAGGTGCTAAACCTAAGACAATGCTTGATGTTTAGGTGTAGATACGCGAAAGTCAAAGTATGTTCGATACACAAGTATCACAATCATTAACATATTTTTGGACATGACTATAAAAAACATACGGCTGAGTGTCCACGGTTCCAGATTACAAAAATAATAAATTTGCTAGAATGATGTAAATAATGAACATAATCATTATCAATGTTTGAAAACCAATGTCGTGTTACTTTAATCTTTAGGATAGTCGGGGAACGAATTCCAGGCTTCATCTATAGTTAAAATTGAATCCAATTCTATTAAAAAATTTAAATGATTGATTTGTAGGTAAACATACTAAAATCTGTATTCATGTACTTTGCAATGCTAAATTTTAGGAGTTTTTATGAATTCATAAAAGAGTCATTTGGAGCACCGTCTTGTTTTGATTTTTTTCAGTACATTGTTATAACTGCGAACCAAATGTTTAAAACTTCTTATCATTGCCAGTAGTATAAATTAAACACCCTACATTTTATTTAAACTAGAGAAATATAGCATTCAAAAAATAATGTATGGTATTAAAAATTAGTAAAATATTTAAAAACTATACGTACCGTCAGTGACTGTAAATGCGCATTTTTTAAAGTATTTCAATGATTTTAGATTACCCACCTCTTGCGATTATTTTTTTGTGGTGGTATCCCATTTGATTACATTTTTGATCTCCAATTCGATTTCGGATCTTAATTATTGAACTATCAACTAATATTTTAATCTTAAAATTCTTATTACTTGTAAAAAAACAATAATTGAATATTGCATCATGAAGAAAGTTGGAACCAATATAGGAGCATTCCATGAAAACGTCTACTTTTTGTCTCTTACGACTCGCTATGGTAGCTACCCTAATGAAATATGCTAGCTGTTAGGAAACACTGTCAATCTTAAAGCCTTGATATGTTATTATTATGCCGTAACTCAGCTTACTAATTTAATTTTTCAAAAGTATTGAAAAGACAGTGTCGCTTACGACATGTTTTCATGGAATGCTCCTATAGGAGAATGGTAACACACGCATTTAGCGCTAATAATTGCATACAAACTTTAGAGAAATGCTCAATCATACAACATTTGAATGCCCGAATTGCGGTAATACCTGGAAGTAATCTCTTGATGGTGTAGTACACTTCACTTGACATATAAGAACTGAGGTCACAGGACAGCTCGTGTTGTAGTTGTTCGTAGTTGAGTTTCGGCTGTTTCTTCAATTCGGATTCTACTGATTTGTCTGGATTTGCATCTGAAAGAAGAAAAGAGTAAACTGACATGGACGTAATTACGCAAAATCGTGCCAATCTACATGAATTCATCCTTCAACGTAAGTCACATAAGTTTGAATTAAAATGAAATCACGTCGCTTGGATCACTTTTGCCTAACTACGTCCACATAGTAAACTTCATGGAAAATAATTACATACTTTTCACTACCATATAAAATATGAATAGGTTTGATAGTCAGACAAAATTAGTAGTATTGTTTAGCTGTAACCAAGATAAAACGCGTCTAGTCTAATAGAACTGCATATCATGTAGCTAGTGATATTGTGTGTTAAGTTGTTAACTTCTCGTGCATTCTACACTGGTATTAATTTCAAAACCAGACATCTAGGTAAATACTAATTAATTACGCATTAAATTTCATAATCAGCTCATCGTCAGTTCACTGCTGCACGTAGACCTCTCCTAACTATGCAGACGGGTCAATTGGGAGAAAAAAAAGCTTAGTTGCAGTTAGGTTTATAACGACGATTACTTTCAATAAAAACTGGGTTTTGGTGTTAATTTTATGCATAAGCGAATTTATAACATAAAACGCCGATCAAGTTTGAATTACTAAACATATCGTACCTACTTTATTGTCGTTACGAACCTCACTGCAATTAAGATTTTTTAATCTTATGCTAATCGGGTGTTTCCTACGAACAAATAAAACATGGAAGCCGCACGCCATAGTAAATTGCCTTTCAAAAACGGTCCTGAATTTTAGTTGACAAATGTCACCCCTTCTTTAATGCATCACGGCAATGAATTTCAATGTCAACCTATAAAATCTTAAACCGCCATTTAAAAATAGTTGTGATTGGTCTATCAAACTTTTTATTGGTTGTATTCTATAAACATTTGTCAAAGGTGTTGCGCCGAAATATGCGCGGTGTTAAGAAAAGCGCTATGTCCTGCCCATCTTGGCACAATTGAACAATTGTGTTTGGGGGCATTTTTGAGCTGGCGTTAGACGTCCATGTTATATATGGTCGCAGGGTGTTTCTAAAAGTGAACAAGCCGTTACCCGTCAATCTTCGGTTGATTAAAGCATCCCATCGCTGTCGGAGCTTAGCAGCTTTCATGAGGAGGTTCAGACCCGTCTCTGGGTATGGGAATTCCAGTAAAAGCCAAGAGTCGCACACGATTCTAAAAAAATGTATAATTATTAGACATAATTATATTGTGAAACATGAGTGGCAATAATAATACACGTTAAAATGTAATTAAAAGGCTCATGTATTTTAATCAGTAAGAATACACAGCCGTGTGGTGACGGCAGTAAGAATATATTTGTCACCACCCCAACTCCTCCTACGGGTGTCGTAAGAGTCGACTAAGGGATTGAAGTGTCACTAAACATTATTTGATAAAAGATTGATGATGGGCAGCAGCGTCATCATAGTGGACTTGGACACATTACTGCGATCGCCAAACCGCTTGCCCAGCGTGGCGATTATGGGCATTTACCTCCTAATGCGTTTATACGCATAGTTAATAGGAGAAGCCTACGTCCAGCAGTGGACTATCATAGGCTGATGATGATGATGATGATGATGTATTTTAATCGCCATGTGCGACATGTTAAGGAGATCATAGTTTTAAACTTAAATTATTTTAAATATGAGCGAAAATATTCATTATACCAGAGCGGCAAGTAAAATAAATCCTTACAATATTAGAAACAAGACAGGAACTTCATTTTAGTTGTCCATAAGAGATGTCTACTAACCCCCTCATGTACACGGTGCTCGTGAGCATTCCGAAAGATTTTAATGCTGAATTCCTGACCATATTTAGAGTATTTAATGTTACATAAAATTTCCTGGATTCGGCTTGGTTCCAGAGATAATTAACCTTTTTTCGAAATAAGTTTTTCGACGTAATTCGTCATAAAACTTCTTTTTGATTACAATGCTACCACAATGTGTTCTAATATTACCACACCTTTTGCCTGACAATCAAAAAATAAGAATAGACTTGACGAAAAAACCTGTCCCTAAAAAAATCATTTAAAACATTAATTAAAACAAATTGTTGTTATGATAAAAAGTATTGGAAATGTTATAAAGTATACAAAACGTAAAAAAAAGAAAATATTTTTTTACAAGAATTTGACAGTAGGTTTCATAATATTTTTTGTTTATTTCGATGTCTAGAATGCATAGTTAATTTCTCTCGCAATGCTCGCGAGCACCGTGTATATTTCTCCTGAACATAGGAAGCCGATTGCTTGTCTCTTTCGGTCTTATCTATAAGACTGAAAGGGACAAACAATACTTAGCGGCTTGTTAAGTTAGATTAGTGGACGTTTATGAATAAGGGGGGTTATCATTTAGCGTCCCTCTTACCTACCTACTAAATCCTATGTTAGTATCGATGGAATGAGCCAATAGCAGCAGAGTTTGAGCGGCGGGCATTCGCATAGAGTTCACGATGTATGGTTTCGTTGTTTCTAGTAGTGATCTGAAATTAAAATGGTATATTCAAAACCATACGATGCTTTAGAAAAAAAGTTAAATATGAAATGAAGAATTTCATTAGAGCTTATTTCCAAAGTAAAAACAGTTAGAAATCCTGATGACATATTACCCCCCCTTGTCGAAGTAAATATAGAATAGATAAACTCTCAATGCTGCCGAAAAACGACTTCCACTGCTGGGGACTGAAAAAGGCTGAAAGATTGGTGATCCTGGGCCTTTCCTATTACCCATGCGTTTTTCAATGGGAGATAATGTCCATAATCGCCACGCTGGGCAAGGGAGTTGGCGATCGCAGTAGTGCTTGAATGAATGGTCCACTCACAGTAGTCCCTTTGAAATCGACCGGTTTCCGCTGAGACCGGCAGGCCGAGTTGAGAGAAACCTCTGAGGACCTGGGTTCAAGTCCCGATGGTGAACTTGGTCCTGATTCTTTGGCATAAGACATCTTGATACAGAATCTAAAGCTTTTCGTGTTAGTAGGAAATACAAGTATCAGAAAGCGAGGAGATCTGTAGACGAACTAAAGTCACCGACGCAACGGACGGACGAAAAGACATTGCGCAGTTTCCTGAATGTTGCCCAACAAGCCAAATCTTGTCTTGTTAGAAGGAAATACTTACAAGTAGCACAATAATTGGTGATTTAGACACGGACAATTTGCTCTTGAAGCCTGCAGGTAGCTCCGTATCGTTTGTCCCTTTCAGTCTTATAGACGTGTTGAAAAGACCGAAAGGGACAAACGATAATCGGCTTGCTAAGTCAGGAGAAGTCTATGAAAAGGGGGTAAAGTGTAGGTCGGGGTAAACTATAAAAAGCTCTTGTTAGTAGGAAATACTTACAAGTAGCACAATATTTGGTGTTTCGCCGACACGGGTAGTTTGCTCTTGAAGCTCGCCGGCAGCTCCGTTTGTATGTCAGCCTCGCTGAGTTGTAATGTTCGCGGCTGTTTGCCGAAGAACGAAGTCGGGTGGAGGAACACGAACGGTTTACTCCAAGTGTGGTATAGTTGCTCGGATACTGACTGCAATTTAATAATAGTAGTTTATGTTTTTTTTTTTTATGTTGGCACAACAAAGTGGCTCCACTCCACCTGATCGTAAGTGAAAAGTAGAGCCCAAATCGCGGCGGCAACGAACAGGAGACAATCAGTAACCTGTGAGTTGCCACCGCCTTGCTGGCCCGCTAGATGCTTCTTCACGCTTCGTTTAAATGTGACTGTACATAATGCCTAATTATGTACAGTCGCATACACTACTTTATCTACCCACATATCATAAGCTTCCATGATGCGTTCAGTAACCGCAAATTATGACCGGCATTGCAAGATTTTTCTTGGCAACTAAAAGAAATTATTAATAAAATAAAACAGAAAAGAAATGCGAAAATGCAGAAATACTTAGTTATAATAACACTTTCACAGATTAGAAATTTATTTTACAAGTCAGTCTATTTTTATGGTGGTCATAATGTGCGGTTTTTGAACGCATCATGGACTGTTTATGATATTTGGGTAGATAAAATAATAAATAAGTGTGTGTTGGCCGTGATGAGTTGATGACATACGTACTGAAACGTGGTCGCTAAGAATGGGCCTTATAGGAAGGCTCAAAGTCACCCAAAGGACAATAGAGAGCGCTATGCTAGGAGTCACTCTGCGAGATCGTATTAGACATGAGGCCACCTGCAGCAGAATCAAAGTAACCGATATAGTTCTCCAAATCGCTAAATTGAAGTGGCAATGGGCGGGCACATTGCATGTAAAACCGATGGCCGTTGGGGTTAGGCCTGTGCCGAGGGGTACAGGCCTGTGCCGAGGGGTACAGGCATCAGCCGCGAAAGCTGAGTACGTGGGTTCGATCCCCACCTCGGACATTAGGTGATCTTGGTCGTTTTTCTTTGGTATATGAGATCTAATATTTATAATTTAAAAATGTATAACTTTAATTTAATATTTATACTCTAATTTCTTTGAAGTGGTTTAAAAATTACACCAGTGTTTTTTTTTTAATTTGGTACCTTGCAATGATTGAATTCGTCTGCAACAGCTATCTGGGGGTACAGAGCTCGACATAACACCACCTGTAAACATCGAAACACACTTGTAAGTAAAGTTCATACGATAACTATTTTTTTTTTACTAAAAAAAAAATATTTCGTCCTAAGATTTCATTTGTATACAGCCGTCGTCCTTGTTATTTGCCTACTTCTAGTATGATATCAGAGTGCCTAGCAAAGTTGCCAATCGCTTACGCTTAGTAGCGTATCGCAATTTTATCTGTCGCTCTTTTTTATCACTGCGACAAAAACAGTTGCGTTTCGTTCACGTCTCAGCGTTAGCGAATATCACATTGGCTACCCGCCCTGGGTGTTTAGACAAGTTGCCAATCGCTAACGCTTAATCGTCAATCGTAAACGAAAGGCAGCTAACTGTCTTTGTCGCACTAATATGCAAGAGTGACAGAGAAGGAAAACTACGATACGCTACTAAGCGTTAGCGATTGGCAACTTGGCCAAGCATTCTGGTGTCTATAATTATACAGGGTGTTTGGTTAGCGGTGTCGGAGCTTTTAAGGGCTTAAACTACAATCAATTTTATCGATAAATTACCATACAATTTTTTTTTTGTGCCAACGATAATTAAATGGCGGCCATTTTAAAATTTCAAACAGACGAATACGGGCGCACGTGATATTTCTGGAATTATACGTTTGTTATCGGTCCTATCCTTGCAAAAAAAATGTCGTTACAGAGCTCATTAGATAAGCAAACTAATTAAGCTAATCATTTGACTCGACGATTTGAACAACAAGGCTAAAAAAATTTTTAAAATTAAAAATAGTAAAAAAATCACGTTAATTTTTTTATTAACTTAATTTTGCATGAAAACTAGGTCGTTAAGATAGGTTTTTCGTGTTGTTATTTATTAGTACAGTATGTTAGCTAAAAAATAACACCATAATTACAGTTATACCTTAAGTACTTTAGGAATTACAAGTGCTCAAACATGCACTGGATGGATGGAAGGCGGCCACTTCACTAGTCAGTACACTGCTGACATTCATTTGTTTATGGATTTTGCATCGGGAACGCTAAATGCAGCTGTTTTGGTGTATGTTTGAGCACTTGTAATTCCTAAAGTACTTAAGGTATAACTGTAATTATGGTGTTATTTTTTAGCTAACATACTGTACTAATAAATAACAACACCAAAAACCTATCTTAACGACCTAGTTTTCATGCAAAATTAAATTAATTGAAAAATTAAGGTGAATTTTTTACTATTTCGAATAAAAAAATTTTTTTTTAGCCTTGCTGTTCAAATAGTTGAGTCAAATGATTAGCTTAATTAGTTTGCTTATCTAATGAGCTCTGTAACGACATTTTTTTTGCAAGGATAGGACCGATAACAAACGTATAATTCCAGAAATATCACGTGCGCCCGTATTCGTCTGTTTGAAATTTTAAAATGGCCGCCATTTAATTATCGTTGGCACAAAAAAAAAATTGTATGGTAATTTATCGATAAAATTGATTGTAGTTTAAGCCCTTAAAAGCTCCGACACCGCTAACCAAACACCCTGTATATGATTATTACAGAAATACATATACCACCCTCCATCCCAACTGGGCATTAGGCACACAGATAAAATATAGGGAAGATTCCGTGTATTAAGACATACATCAACAAACTATTGTCATCCTTCACCCCATCTCAAGACGTATTCCATAAGGAAAAAGAGACAAATAAAGTAGCTCTACTTGGTCGTGAACTCCATCAACGACTCCATTTTCTTGAACAATGCTACCAACCTGACTAGATAAAATGTCATTACTATTAGTGATGTCCAGTCTTCAATCGTATACTTTTATCGTCAATAATAATATTTTTACCAAATTAGGTAGCGAATACAGTAGGAATAAACCTTATTTCCTACTCAAAATCACGATCTTCTTCGATCGTGATTTCAAAATCTACATTTTAGGATAAAAATAAAATCACAAAGTTAACGAAATATTTTCTTTAATTAAAATGTCATAATGAGGGTTTCCTAAAACGTATGCCACTAGTTGGCGCCACTTAGCCGTAAGGTCCCGCTAAGAAACACAATTATCTAGCCCCAAAGAAAGACTGAGTAAATGTTTTTTTTTTTTTTTAAATAAAGTTCAAATTTTTTTATGTATTTTTTTAACTCATACAAAATATTTAAACCAGAAACTATAAACATAGAATTTAGACAAGTTTCTGGACCTGCTCCCGCCCTGGTGATTTCAGAAAACTCTCATTATAACATGTTTTATGGACTTATCATTCCTTAAAGCATACCTAACAATTTTGGTATGACATGACAAGTATCACATGAGCGTCATTATTAAACTAAACTTAATTTACTTGCTGGTTGACATGACATTGGATGATTATCAAATATGGTGGGTAGTACGTCAGAATGTAATCACTTATGCGCGTACCCTTGCCTGAAACAACAGCTTAAAATTGTGCGGAGCATATTTTTGAATACTCTTTAGGGTACCAGTCGTCTGCCTTTTTGATATTTTTGACCCATAATAGCCTTTGTTCAGTGTCCAGTGGAAACCTGTTGGACATTAAAAACATCGATTCATTTTTGAGTTGACTATCAATACATTTATCGATATCACGATCGGTCTCTTAAGTACCACACTATGCGATACAAATGTTTGAATCCCACTATTTATAATTACATTACGAATGTAAATACAAATGGTTTAATCACAAAACTACACATATGTATCCGACAACAAATATTGAATAAGATTTTCAGTTACTTTTACCTTAATAAGGTTCGAAATCTTAAAATTCAAGTCAAAACTAAATTGCCGGTGAAACGTAATGTCTTTATTTTGTTCATTCAGGTAACCCTGGCGGTTTTTACACCCTGGAACCACAAAAGTCATCACTTTTATCACATTCCGTGCACTTATCGAACAGAAATATACATGAAAAGCTTTATTTTAATCACTTTTACTACTTGCGGTTTAGGTGCACTAGTATACCCAAACAAAGATCGTTGACAGGCATTGCCGGCGTCACCCACAGATAAAATAGACTCGGTCTATCAATTTTATATGTCTATGATTAGGCACTTGTCCCACCAAAACTGCTCTGCTAAGCATAATAACGATATCTAAAAATTAAATTTAATGCAAACATACACCTTAAATTCTGTAGCTGACCACTCGCATTTCCAAATGCCTCTATTTTTGAGATATCGCTATTTCACTTATCAGGGCAGAAATTCGAGCCGTATCTATTTTCTTTACACGGGAGCGATTCTATTTTGTTATTTTTTATAGCCGATCTATCAATCGCTGTATCGCTTTTGGTTTCGCTTTGGTGGGCTGATCAAGTCTACTAACTTAACACATTCGACACCACGTACCGGCCAGGCAGTGCCGTAACTAGGGCGGTGCCAGCGGTGCCCAGGCACAGGGCGCAGACCCTGGAGGGGCGCAGAAATTACCAGACCAGTATCTAGTTTTGTTTCATGCATGGTAGTTAGTAGGTACATTTTGTTTTATTGCGAATATGGTGTAGACGCGCCCTCTGTACTATCTATATCTATATGGCATTTTTCAAGCGATCTTGAAACAACAACACTTGTAAAGGTGGTTTTATATTTGTCTGATGTGTCGTGACACGTCAGAACGGTATCGGTTTTATACATTTAGTACTAGCTGGTGCCCGCGACTTCGTCTGCGCAGGATTAGTATTTCGAACAATATGTTTATAAATTGTAGCCTATGTGTTATTCTGATGTATAAGCTATATTATTGTAAAGTTTCATTAAAATCCATTCAGTAGTTTTTGCGTGAAAGAGTAACAAACATCCGTCCATCCATCCATACAAACTTTCGCGTTTATAATACCTATTAGTAGGATGATAACGTTCACACTAGTGCGTAACGTGTTGTGTTGTGATGGCTTATGTATGGAACCGATACAGTTCTGAGGCGTCACGTCACGACACATCAGACAAATATAAATCCACCTTGTAGTACGGTCAAATCGTACATCATTTTACACTAAACTCGCAAATCAAGTAGTATCGCTGCATTTTTGGTATGTTGTTTAGACACCACAGGGCAGTATAAAACCACATTTCGCAAGCAAAAAAAAGTTGTGCTAGCTGGGTAGTACGTGAAAAACTGCGAAATTTACGGCCATTTTTTAGTTTCTGATTTTTATTACAAAAACCTTACGTTTTTTGATATCATATGTTATTAAACGTTTAAAAACTAATAAATTTCCAAGCAGTTGAGCTAACATGCATTACCGTAGGTCTTATAGTTTCAGAGATTCGAGACTTTAAAAAGTACTCCTATTCGTAAACTAGATAAAATGTTGTGTTTTGCTAACGTTTTCGGCTTAATATCGCCTCACCTAATTATGCTACGAAAAACATGCAATAATGACCTTATAGCGCACTTAATATTCTTTAATTTAAGGCTAAAATTAGGTCAGTGAACTTTGTAGTTGAAAGTATAAACGCGAAATTGGCAGGAGGCCCGCTATCTAAGTTTTTCATACAAATTGCAAGTCGAGTTGCAAAGCTGCAATTTTGGTATATTATAAAGGCCTTTTAGATATATACGAAAATGCATATGACAAGAAAAACTAAAAAATAATTTGGGCATAGGACGTAAAAAACGGAAAAAAATTCGGACTTTTTTTAGTTATTGGCGTTTAACTGAAAATCTATTATCTTTTTGATAATAGTCCTAGTAAATCCTTTAAAATTTAATATTCTTTCTAAGTTTTGTAGCAATTAGTATCAAAAAGATAATAGTTTTTAATTAAACGTCAAAAAGTAAAAGTTCAATATTTTTTCAGTTTTTTTCGTCCTATACCGAAATTCCTGTTTTGTTTTTCTTGTAATATGCATTTTTGTGCGTCCTTATAGGGCCTATATAATATACTAAAATTGCAGCTTTGCAACACGACTTGCGATTTGTATGAAAAACTTAGATACTGCCTTTTGAATTACGCGTTTTTATTTTCAATTACAAAGTTTGCTGACATGATTCTACCCTTTAACGAAAGAATATTAAGTGCGCTATAAGGTCATTATTGCATGTTTTTCATAGCATAATTAGGTGAGGCGATATTAAGCCGAAAACGTTAGCAAAACTCAACGCTAACAAGCATAACGCTAGTTTACAAAAAAGAGTACTTTTAAGAAGTCGCAAATCTCTGAAACTATAAGACCTACGATAATACATGTTAGCTCAACTTGTTGGAAATTTATTAATCTTTAAACGCTTTCTGACATATAATGTCAAAAACGTAAGATTTTTTTAATAAAAATCAGAAACTGACAAATGGCCGTAAATTTCGCAGTTTTTCACATACTACGTAACTAGCACAACTTTTTTTTTGCTTGCAAAATGTGGTTTTATAGTGCCCTATGGTGTCTAAACAACATACCAAAAATGCAGCTATACAGCATGCTTTGCGAGTTTAATGTAAAGTTTGACCGTACTATTGTCAGGCTCAAATTAATAAAGACGTACCTGCGCTCGACGATGGGCCAAGAAAGATTGTCTGGCCTAGCGATTTTGTCGATTGAACGCGACATAGCATGACTCCTGTCGTATGACAATGTAATCAAGGACTTCGCAATGAGAAAAGCGCGGAAAGTAAATCTTTGAATAGGTAGCTGTCCTTTTCTTGTGATTACGGTTTACCTTAGCCTTGGGTCTTTACTATCGAGTACTTTGTGGCATTTCTGTATTTGAGCAAATATTTTTGAATAAACAACTTTTATCTTACTGAAATCTACTAAGTACCTATACCTTCGTAAACAAAAAATAGATAGATTTATTTTTATGCACATTTGTCCACTTTATTCTCATAGCCTGGTTAGAGCATTTTTCAAGGGCGCAGTTTTGAAAGCTCGCACCGGGCGCATAAAAGGCTAGTTACGGCACTGCGGCCAGGTAGGCACTTCGCTCAGATGCCGGCATACCGGCTAGGCGGGCAAGAGCTATAACCCTTAGGTGCATATGGTATCACACATTTTAATTCTGAAATGACTTATGTAAACAATCGATGCCAATTAGAACTCTGTTGCTCAGTGTGTCAGTCGCAATTGATTACTTATTTCGACATGTGTCATTTCGGTCGTATCATTTATGATACTGTATGCACCTAAGGGATAAACTATCAGGCGGGCACGCATTGCATCTTCGCTACCTCAGGGCTGCTACTAACAGAAAAAATAGCAAGTCTAAATATTTTCTTCTGGGACATCGTAATCTATTTTTAAGACCGATAATAACGTTATTTTAGTACCACCATGGTCTTGCTTAAAAATTGTTTCGTACGCGTTTCATTGATTGTGTCTCTTTTGCACTCGTGAAATATTTGTATTAAAAGATGCTTCTCTGTTGTAGGTTGTAGGTTGTACACTTCGTTACTGTATTTAAGAAAAGCTAATCGTAGCTCTATCACGTATACAAAATTCATTTGGCACAACCCTGAGCGTCAGACGCGTGCCCGCCTAGCGGGTTCGCGGCGTGCGGCATTGAATTTCACATCCTTGCCCGCCTAGCGGGTATAATTAAACTGCTGAACGGTACAAAATATGAGCGGGCTTTAACGAGTTTTCTGCTAGAGCACTGTTTTTATAGTACCAAGGAATTTTTAGAGTATAGCAGACGAGTGCAGCAAAATCTTTAGGTATGGCTAACTTTAGTTAGGTACTGTAAATAACTGGTATTGTTACTGTACATATGTAGAATATAAGAATTTGCATGCTGTCTGTGAACAGCTGAAGAAGGTGGAACATATCCATATTTACTTTAAGACCTGTATTGTATATTGACCCTTTTTCTGCAAATAAATTATGATTTATGATTTATGATTGTCGGTTTCTGGGGTATTGTTCGAAATTTTGCCTAGTTGCAAAAGTGTTAATAATCATACCTTTAGTGTGATAAGGTCCCGCCCGCTACTCGCACTAGCTCCGCTTATGAGCGAGTGTATCCGTTGAGCGTCGTTGGTTATACGGAACTCTATATCCCTGATGTCGAGCAGATTATCCTAATCGGCATTTTCGTGGAACGTTGGGTAATAATATCAAGTAGACCAGGTTAATGGTTATACCTTTAGTGTGATAAGGCATCGTCCTGGCTCCACTTATGAACAAGCGTGTCGGCGTTTTTGTCGAATGTTAGGTAATAATATCAAGACTATATTAATGGTTATACCTTTAGTGTGATAAGGTCCCGTCCGCTACTCGCGCTCGCTCCGCTTATGAGTGAGTGTATCCGTTGAGCGTCGTTGGTCATACGGAACTCGATGTCCCTGATGTCCAAAGAATTATCTTCGTCGGCATTTTCGTTTACTATCTCCCAGGAGTCCACTTTGAGGCGTTTCTTGCGTTTCTGCTCTTCGGCCGCTTTTTGTTTATATTGCCTGAAAATATGACGCATTAATAGTACATTGTGCATCAAGGGTGGTAAGTACGGAATTACTAACGAGAGTGTTAGAAGCCCGACGCCGTCAGGCGGAGGGCTTTTATGACTCGAGTTAGAATTCCGCTTACCGACCGACATGATGCATACAATGTTTTTCATCACACTTGCCGACAAAAAAATAAGTTTTAAGAAATAACATTATTAAATGACGTACTGACATTTCTATTACTCCCTAGGGAATTTCACTTATCTATTATTCCTGCTGCGCGCATTAACAATGGCGGGCTTAGGCAGCAAGTGTGATGAAAACGTATTTTTTAGTACAGTTGGTGCCTTTTTTAGGCTCTAGTGCGAGAAGTGGGTCATTTTACGTCAGGTCTAAAACTTCGGAGGGCCATCTGTATCTACTAAAAAACGTCGTACGAGACACGTGCAAAAAGGAAATTCATAACTCGATTTCATTGTCGATTTAAAGCACTCCCTCCGTTCGTGTTTTAAAACATCGCCACTCGTTTCGGTTATCCTGTTTTTCGCACTTGTGTCGTAATGTACTATTATTGATTAAAAACACGGAGTAAATGGAGATGGCAAGTAGGCGTTCCCGTGTCGCCGATACTATGATGCGGAGTTCATACTTCACGCGCACTTATGATTAGTACGTGATGGGCCGTGTCAGAAATTGAACGTTCGAATCGCGAATAAAAAATCTGTTATTAAATAAACAATGCCGTATTGTGCTGTACTGAGCTGCAGAAATAACAGCAACAAAAAAAATATTTCACATGGAGGTATTTCCTACCACCGGTAAGTATTATTTTGTATTTTAATTCAATAAATACAAAAACATGTTGCTTCGTCTATTATTTACGTACGTTTGTTATTCAAATTCAATTTTATTTCTCAGAGAACAGAGTTCATAATCTTTTGTTAAGATTGTATACATTTCTCTAGAACATTCGCTACTCTAAATGTCAAACAAGGTTCGCTACTCACAGGCTGTCCAAAGTCGATATTTATATCGATAATGTTAATGTTATGATATATCAGCGTTCGATATTTAATTATTAGTAGGGAATGTAATCAAGTAAAAAATGTATTTATTATTAAACATACAACATTATATAAAACTAAAATATACAAATTACAACTTACCTAAAATAACCCACACTGCATCGTACCTGGCCCAAAGGTTCCCATAATGCCTGCAGCGTTCCCCCGCTGCACTGCTATGGAAACCTGTTGAACCAGGTACGACCCACAGCGAGGATTGTGACCCCTGTCCCGAAGCCGCCGACCAAGCTCCTTAAATAGGCGGCGAGCCTCGAGCCCCAAGGTCCCGCTGTTTCTATAGCCACCGGCACAAACTCATACCCCGATTCCAGGGCGGAGTACTTATTATGCTTGGCTTTAGCGGCGGTTTCAGCCGCCGAACCCGCACATCTTATGGTCCGCCTCAAGTGGGACGCAGCGAATGTGCTAACACAAGTTGCGTCCCACAAGAGGCAGCGTCCTCTCCGCCATGGGATCAGGGTTAACCCATCCGGTCGTTTCCCATCAGTACGACTTAAGCCAGGGGGCTCCAAGACGCACGGCACGCCGGCTGATATCATTGCTCGACGGACGATTTCGTTTACTGTCTGGTGCCTCGGAAGCCGACCAGCGCACCTCTGGCAGCTCAAACCGTGGTGGCCATTTTCTGCTACCAACGCCCCGCATTTGCAACGATGAGCCTCACACACCTTAGCCCCCAATCGGAGGGCCACTGCTATTCTCACGGAGTCGTTGTCCAGCAGTGTACCTAGTTATAACTTTACATTATGTATAGTTATAACTTATAACTATACATTTTTACTGAGTATTAAGCGATAAATCGGATTTTAATACACTATTACTAACCGATGTGCATTCCATACTTTACATACCTATGTATATATTTACTACATTTTCAGATTCCCAAAAGATGCTGAAATTAAAAATAAATGGATCGAAGCTACTGGACAAGTCAATAAAATTGGTTTCCGCAAAAATAGTACAAATTCAGTACTAGATAATGCAATATGAGTCGATCGAATTCAGGACCTGGTTCTAAATTGTTTTATCGTTATGTACTTGTTGAAATGTTAAACAAGAATAATTATTAAAAGTTTTATTAAATTTACCATCTGGTCACCTGTTTTTTATTTGATTACTACTGCTATTTACTATTCATATTAATTGCTACTACAATTTATATTGATTGTATGTGCTGCTTGTAAGTACGGACGGGACGGTAATCGCTTACGATCGAGTGATACGTCTGCTCGTTTGCCTCCAATTACATAAAAAAGGGTTAACAGAACTGCAAGTTACAAAGTAGTTCCACTTAAGCCTTTCCTGGTCTTCATCCTTAGGTCCACTTGTCCAAAATAGCAGTTTCCGTGAGAAAATGCTCCAGTTAGGTACTGAAGAAAACCCTCAAATTTCCTTCAATGTGCCATTCAAATTTGAGGAGTTCTCTCAGTTCGTCATGATTCCATCATTAGATCAGATTAAAATGAAAGGAGACTGCAGTGGAAGTTTATTCTTAAAAATAAATGAAGAATATTTTCAAATTGGTTGACAGAACTGCGAATAATAGAGCACTTCCTCTTATGCCATCTCTGGTTTTCCACTATCAGGTCCACTTGTCCTAGATTGTGGCTTTTGGCACCGAAATCACGTCGAGTGCGTTTCGAAATTGAGGAGTTCCCTCAATTCCGCACGGATCCCATCATTAGATCAGAACCAAAATCCAAGAGGACCACCTCGCGAGTATACACTTTTGAACAAAGGAAAATCAAAATCGGTTCATAATTGAATTGACCGGGTAATCGCGTAATACACATACGAAAAAAAAACTAACAGACGAATTGAAAACCTCTTTATGAAGTCCGTTGACAAAGTTTTACTTTATTATTATTTGCTAGTCAGTAGAAACCGTTAAAAAATCGAACACTCAATCAAAATTTTCAAATTTCCCGCCTTTAACGCTAATGAAATATCAATACTATTTAAATATCGATAATGTATACGTATTGCCCTATGGAAAATAACAAAAAATCGTAAAGTAGAGATCTCGTATCACCAGTGTAACGTGACCTAGGATTCGTAATTATTTCTGCGTAATCGTAGATGTTAGATAAACTGGTTTTTTAGCCCATTACTCGCTCATTTTAATACAGTAGCGCCACCTTGTTTGGAGTAGCTGTATTACGTAGCTGTATTAGAAGACTTTGTGAGATTAAGAAAAAGACGCAAGATGCATAACTTGAACATTCTAATTTAGACCCTGACTAAAACAGTATACAGATGAATTTCATTGTGGGAATGATAACTGGTTGTTACCTTATGGGTACGGAAAACTGCAACCAATTAAAAACATTTTGTAATTGTATGCCTGTATGTACGTAAAATGGGATTGTGTGAGTTTGACGACACCGGTTTTCATACTAAAAAGCTAGCATTTCACATCCACTAGTTTATTAATTCGTGATTAAAAATTACATTGGCAAAATTTACGCCTCGGTCACAGATTGTTTATTTATTTTATCTACCCAAATATCATAAACAGTCCATGATGCGTTCAAAAACCGCACATTATGACCACCATAAAAATAGACTGACTTGTTAGAATAAATTTCTTATCTGTGAAAGTGTTATTATAACTAAGTAATATTATCGTTTTCGATAATATTATTTCATTCAAATTTCGAACATCTTTGAAAAACAAAGGAATTTGCGTAGGCCTCTATTCTAATATCACTCGAGATGACGTTTAGTTCGAAATTAAGTGTCAATTTTGAACAAAATTGACAATTGTCGCACGTAAGTAAGATTTCGAATGATATGATAGTTGGGGTTGACTCTAGATAGTCTCTGAATAAAAAAAAAACTATGACAGCTGCCAGAGATTTTTTCATTACCGCCATTACTTTGTTTTGTTGGAAAAAAGATTTAAATTGTGGAATTTTAAATAAACTGTAAATAATTATTATTGTTCCAAATAAATTTCTGCAATTTCGCATTTCTTTTCTGTTTTATTTTATTAATAATTACTTTTAGTGGCCAAGAAAAATCCTGCAATACCGGTCATAATTTGCAGTTACTGAACGCATCATGGAAGCTTATGATATGTGGGTAGATAAAGTAGTGTATGCAACTGTACATAATTAGGCATTAAAACATTCGTGTGTGCTATTATGAAACTCGCCTTCGGCTCGTGTCATAAACCCACACTCGAGTTTTAATGCCCTTCAGTATGTACAGTTACATAAACTACTATTATATGCTACAGTATTTCTTATGATCTCGGATTTTTGCATTCTAGCAGTCACTTTTAAATTTTCCTTGATCGTGGGTAGCTCTGATTTGTATCAGTTTACTGCGTTTTACATACATTATTATCTATATATATAAAAGAAGAAGCTCCCTGATAAAGATGCACGCACAGCCTAAACCCCTGGTCCTATAGACTCCAAATTTGACACGTAGGTTCCTTTTATGGTGTAGACGAGCACTAAGAAAGGATTTTACAAAATTCACCTTCTAAGGGGTTGAAATGGGGGTCCAAAGTTTGTATGGCGAAATAAGATTAGTTGAACTATTTGATCCGAAACTTCGCAAAAGTATTCTTTAAAGTAATTGAGTAAAGGTATGTTAAAGGTTTTTTGAAAATTCAACCCCCGGAAAAAGGTAAAAAGGGTGACGAAGTGAAAAAATCAAGTTGGGTATCGTTTCTATGGTTTATCGGGACGTAGATCACGAATACAATAACGATTTTAAATTTTAACGCGGCGGACGTGAAATACTATGTACACGGTTATGGTGTAATGGGGTAAAATTCGAAAAATATCAATATAATTTTATTATTTATCTTTTATCTATATATATAAAAGAAGAAGCTCCCTTATAAAGATGCACGCACAGCCTAAACCCCTGGTCCTATAGACTCCAAATTTGGCACGTAGGTTCTTTTTATGGTGTAGACGAGCACTAAGAAAGGATTTTACAAAATTCACCTTCTAAGGAGTTGAAATGGGGGTCCAAAGTTTGTATGGCGAAATAAAATTAGTTGAGCTATTTGATCAGAAACTTCGCAAAAGTATTCTTTAAAGTAATTGAGTAAAGGTATGTTAAAGGTTTTTTGAAAATTCAACCCCCAGAAAAAGGTAAAAAGGGTGACGAAGTGAAAAAATCAAGTTGGGTATCGTTTCTATGGTTTATCGGGACGTAGATCACGAATACAATAACGATTTTTAATTTTAACGCGGCGGACGTGAAATACTATGTACACGGTTATGGTGTAATGGGGTAAAATTCGAAAAATACCAATATAATTTTATTATTTATCTTTTATCTATACAGGGTGTTTTTTTTCGACCGTTCAAATTCTACGTAGTGAATGTGTAGGTCATACTGACCAACTTTTACTATGGGGACAAAGTCGAAATCGCGAAAAAAAAATCAGCTGTTTCATACATTTCGGCGGGCGTAATGCCGCCAATTTGTATGAAACAGCTGATTTTTTTTTCGCGATTTCGACTTTGTCCCCATAGTAAAAGTTGGTCAGTATGACCTACACATTCACTACGTAGAATTTGAACGGTCGAAAAAAAAACACCCTGTATATATAAAAGAAGAAGCTCCCTGATAAAGATGCACGCACAGCCTAAACCCCTGGTCCTATAGACTCCAAATTTGACACGTAGGTTCCTTTTATGGTGTAGACGAGCACTAAGAAAGGATTTTACAAATTTCACCTTCTTAGGGGTTGAAATGGGGGTCCAAAGTTTGTATGGCGAAATAAGATTAGTTGAACTATTTGATCCGAAACTTCGCAAAAGTATTCTTTATAGTAATTGAGTAAAGGTATGTCAAAGGTTTTTTGAAAATTCAACCCCCGGAAAAAGGTAAAAAGGGTGACGAAGTGAAAAAATCAAGTTGGGTATCGTTTCTATGGTTTATCGGGACGTAGATCACGAATACAATAACGATTTTTAATTTTAACGCGGCGGACGTGAAATACTATGTACACGGTTATGGTGTAATGGGGTAAAATTCGAAAAATATCAATATAATTTTATTATTTATCTTTTATCTATATATATAAAAGAAGAAGCTCCCTTATAAAGATGCACGCACAGCCTAAACCCCTGGTCCTATAGACTCCAAATTTGGCACGTAGGTTCCTTTTATGGTGTAGACGAGCACTAAGAAAGGATTTTACAAAATTCACCTTCTAAGGGGTTGAAATGGGGGTCCAAAGTTTGTATGGCGAAATAAGATTAGTTGAACTATTTGATCCGAAACTTCGCAAGAGTATTCTTTAAAGTAATTGAGTAAAGGAATGTTTAAGGTTTTTTGAAAATTCAACCCCTGAAAAAGTTAAAAAGGGTGACGAAGTGAAAGAATCAAGACGGGTATCGTTTTTATACTTCATCGAGTTTTAGATCACGAAAACAATAACGATTTTAAAATTTAACGCGGCGGACATGAAATACTATGTACACGGTTATGGTGTTATGGGGTAAATTTCGAAAAATATCAATATAATTTTATTATTTATTTATATATCATGTTCATTTATGGTTCTAGAGATTCCAAATATAGTGCGTAGGTTTCTTTGAGGGTGTAGGGAAGCTCTAAAAATGGTTAGGTCAAAATCCACTCCCTAGGGGGTGCGATAGGGGTCCAGGGTTTGTATGGCGAAACTTGATCAATTAAAATACCTATTTCATCCCAAATTTCACAGGAGTATCCCTAAACATAAATGAGTAAAGACGTGTTTTAAGTTTTTGAGAAATCAATCCTTGAATGTTGTAAAAAGGGCAAACAGTAAAAATCAACATGGATATCGATTCCACGGTTTATCAAGTTATTGTTCACGAAAACAATAACGATTTTAAAATCTAACAAGGCGGACGTGTAACACCGCTTACCCTGTTATGGGATGGAATTTGATAATCTATCTATCTATATACATAAAAGAAGAAGCTCCCTGACAAAGATCCACGCACAGCCTAAACCCCTGGTCCTGGAGATAATAAAGTTCTTCATATGGAATTTTAAGTCAAAATTGCAAGAAAAGTTCGCCATCTTGAATTTAGGCATTAAGTTTAATACGACCGTGATAAAAATTTATAGAACGCAGCCGAACCACGGGTAAAAGCACCATCCGCCACACTTAAATCGGTTAAGGCAAACGTGCGATAATCGCGAGAAAACATTAACACGCAGTGAATAGATGTTAGTACGCGGGCGAAGCCGCGGGTAACTGCTAGTATTAATATATAACGGGAAGCTTTCTTGGTGGTATCGGTTGTAGATTCGAATAGATTTCTGAAGTTGTTTCTATTATTAAAATGATAGCTCGAAATTAGAACCTAAGGCACTGGTCTCACCGTGACCTATTAAGCTATGTACTATCGGCTATAAACACTATCCGGCTATCAGCTATCACCGCCGGGCGAGTATCGCCGTGTCTCTTTTATTTACACGGGAGTGCGTATCTTTTGTTCGTGTTTATAGCCGATAGTTCATAGCTTAGTAGCACGCGGGAGACCAGTGCCTAATGTAATCTGTTCAATTCAATATTACTTGTATCTCTATTTTTACTATGTAAAAAAATAGATAGATATATTACAGTCTGGCAAAACAGTTTGTAGAAACCAGTAAATCTATATCCATCCCTCTTTTTATGGTGGCAATATCAGCATAAGAGAAAGCCAGTATGAATCTCTCAGACTATGCACGAAACTATACCTTCTCATATTCTTTAACTGTTTCATCTGACCGTGGCGCAGCGACCTCTCTGCTGAGGACATAGATTCTGGTTCTGGTGTCTCCATGAGATTATTGTCCTGTTAAATAATGATAATCACTTTTATTTCCAACCAAGTTTTTTTATAAATACAATTATGGCTTGGATTAGTGTTTTATATGTTGTGATGTTCACCTGGAAACTCAACTTAGCAGGCTTTGTATCTCTAATCGGCCTCATTACACTCGACCCAAGTTTGGTTAATGTACTAGTATACTGTGGTTAAGGGCTAGTGTACCTGTAAAAGGCTTCTAAGTTGTGCAGCGAGCTTAGTCAGCTCATACAACCGTTGTTCTTCTACGCCGCGGCGCCGGCACCACGCGCGGCCTCCGCCGCGAGCCTGCAACCATGTCAAAGTAACGTTATTAGCATACCTGGGATAACTGGGGGCAAGTTATAGGGATTTGATATCGATTAAAAAGATGTCGATATAGTTATAATAAAAGATGTGCTTATTCAACATTCTCGATTACAGTACAGAGGTTCGATGTCATAATTATCTGATATCGGGCCTCTTCAGATAGTAAAATCTAGTATGCAGATGTCATTTCAATCAAATTGACAATTTAAATATTGATATTTTAATATTAATTGTATATTCTGAAAACTATTTTAAAATAAACGCGTAACTACCCGTTTAAAGTTATTTTTTATTTTAATTGAAGAGTAAGTACCTAATATTTATTTATGCCGAATAAAATTTTGATGTTGTCATTCACAGTAACGTCGATATATTTTTAGTGGATAAAATATTTTGCTACATTACTTTCTTATAAATGCCCCGAGTTATCCCAGGTATGTTATTAGTCAGATTTTAAGACATCTCATACTAGTTGTCATTTTGACGTGGTTCTAGAATGCAATTAATTTAATATCTTGGGACAAAACGCTACGAAATATCTTTGTCGCTCTAAGAAAAAATAGTGGAAGAAAGAGAAAACTGTGCAACGCTACTGGGTGCTTAGACAAGTTGCCAATCGCTAGCGCTTCATCGTTAATCGCAGCTAACTGTTTTTGTCGCACTAATATGAAAGAGTGACAGAGAGGGAAAACTAAGCGCTAGCGATTGGCAACTTGGCTAAGCATCAAAATCGGATAGTTTAAGCGGTTTTCGGCCAAATAAATTTAGTTCTTGGCCACCCAACGCTTCACATTTGTTATGAAAAAGGCCGAAAACCAAGGTAGCCAAGCGATTGACATTTCGGATGCGCACTTTAGCATCTTAACAAGCCATTACATCTGGGTGCTTAGACAAGTTGGCAATCGCTAACGCTTAATCGTCAATTGTAAACGAAAGGTAGCTAATTGTCTTTGTCGCACTAATATGAAAGAGTGACAGAGAGGGAAAACTACGATACGCTACTAAGCGCTAGCGATTGGCAACTTGGCTAAGCATCCAGATCGGATAGCTTAAGCGGTTTTCGGCCAAATAAATTTAGTTCTCGGCCACCCAACGCTTCAGACATTTGTTATGAAAAAGGCCGAAAACCAAGGTAGCCAAGCGATTGACATTTCGGCTGCGCACTTTAGCATCGCAGTAATGTGTCCACTATGATGACGCTGCTGCCCATCATCAATCTTGTAAAATGGTAAGTGACACTTCAATCCCTTAGTCGACTCTTACGACACCCGCAGGAGGAGTTGGGGTGGTGACAAATGTATTACTGCGATCGCCAATTCGCTTGCCCAGCGTGGCGATTATGGGCATTTACCTCCTAATGCGTCTATACGCATAGTTAATAGGCGAGGCCTACGTCCAGCAGTGGACTAACATAGGCTGATGATGATGATGACTTTAGCATCCTAACAAGCGATTACATCTGAGGACTCAGAGGTGATTAAGCGATCCGAACCGCAGGCGAGGGCGATATAAAGTCGAGGATAAAATGGATTTCATGTGCAAGTTTTATACTCCGTTTTTCACTTTTATTTTGATTAAATTAACAAACAAACAATAACACCGTTTAAAAATAGAACAAGACTTACCTTCTCACCCAGCCACGCGCAGTAAAGCGATAGAAGAGTTAAAGGATCCCCGTGGTCAGATTCATCTGGTTTCCTAGCGTTCTGTAAAAAATACATAAAAGTTTACATAATTGTCTTCTATACTAACCACATAACTATTGACCTACAAGTTAACAGAATTGTCTTGTAACCTAACCACATAATTAAAGACGGAATAAAATGTTTTCGCAAAGAAAATCCTTTTGGGTTGTTACCATGTAACTAAAGTTTTGGCTAAGGGCAGTACCACGGACCAGTTTACCAACGCTCGACCTTATGCTGTGAGATTTACGGGCATTTTCACTTCTAGGGACACCCAATTAGCTTAACTCTCACAAAAAAGTTAACTTCGATGTCAGCTTTGTAACGACAATTAAATTTTATCAAAATATTTTTTTATCATTTAATCCAGAAAGGTCGTCTGTCCATCTTGTGGTGGGTGGACGTCGTACGCTGCGTTTGCCTAGCGAACGGCCTTGTGAAGGTCTCCGGGACACGCTGGATGCAGGTCGCATCTAAACGGTACATGTGGAGGTCCAGAGGGGAGGCCTATGTTCAGCAGTGAACGTCTTATGGCTGAGATGATGATGATGATGAATCCAGAAAGAATACGCGTAAATGCAATATAAAAACACGAATAAAGTGGATTTACGTCAATATTTCATGCTAAATTGTCGTTACAAAGCCAACATCGAAGTTAACTTTTTTGCGAGAGTTAAGCTAATTAGGTGTCCCTAGAAGTGAAAATGCCCTTACATTAGCTGTTCCATGTATTTACGTATAATTTAATAATAACCTTTTAAATGTACAATGTACTAACCTCGCATTCAAAATCCCTATGCGCTCTCGTAGTGAAAATGGACCTTATGCCCAAAGCGGCAGCCAAGGCAAGCGCTGAGTCCCTCTTATGAGGTGGCAATGTTGCGCTGCCGACTACTAACGCTTTGGCTAGAGATACTTCGACGGGCAAGTTTGCTAATGCTCGGCCGAGTGATGTTAGCTTTTCGTTTGCTGTTAGGGCGCCCTGGAAAAAGGGAAAGTGTTGTTATAAAAAGAAATAAGTTTTTTTACAAAAATTTAACAATGATACAAACTTTTGTCGCCACACAACCTGTGACTTAACGTCGTTCAGGTGGCCTGAAATAGACCAGATTTTGCTGTTTATCGTGCTAACGTGTCAGCAATGACGACAAACGATAAAGACGGAACCATCATAAACTTACAGATCTCCTTTATGAAGAACTTCGCCCCACTCGTTCAGCGAGTAGACAGTAGCAGATGCCTTACATTATATCAATCATATGTTAAGACATAATAAAACGGTTTTAGACAATAGGCAAGTATTTTAGTCACTATGCGAGACGTTTCTTGGGAAGCCTAGATCTCCATTATGAAGAACTTAGACCATTCGAGAACTACCCGCTATGTCACCAGTAGTTACGTGAGTTTAACCGTCAAATTTTACCTTAGGTTGATGTCTCATAAAAGTTTAATAAATGAATCATCATAATCATTTCATTCATAAAACGTCAACTGCTGAACATAAGCCTCGCTTTTGGGCCTCCATATAAGTCCACTGCTGAACATAGGCCCTTTGGACCTTCACATACAGCAGTTGGAAGTGACCTGCATCTAGCATCACTCAGCAATCTCATCGATCTACAATACAAAGGATACCGCATCAACGCTGCATGTAACTTCGTACTATATAGTTGCCGATTTCTAAGAATATCTTCATAAGGTCGTCGAAACAAAAAAGCATAATAATGACTTAGGTACATGTTATTTTAATTATGTATCGAACATGGTCGTGACACATCTATCAAATTAAATAAGAAATATGCAGGTACGTGAGAAACGTCCAATTTTGCCAAAGTTAACGTCGCACAAAAGTTCAACGACTTACATCGTCGTTGAGTTTGCCAATTCCGTTATGTGCACGATTTCAGGAACTGAAAAATCAATCCAAATGACATATGTTTAAAGTCTTCTTTTGTCAAATTTGAAATTTACACATAACGGAATTGGCAATCTCAACGACGACATGTTGTTTTAGCTCCAGCAAGGCATTCTCAACGGCATGTTCAGGCGGAGCGTCCACAAACGGGAACCGCCTTACGTCGCTCACGCCCAGCGAGCTCATGAGAAGCAGGAGCGAAGCGAGGGGCACGCGGGACACTTCGGGCATTATGGGCTCCATTATGAAGACCTTAGCCTATAGTTGTTCGTAGACAACGTATAGGGAACTATTGCCCGCTGCGCCGCCCGTATTTTACATATATTTTAGTGAGTTTTCACAGCCATGTAAAGACAGTTCCTAAACTGGACATAGTTTATGGAAAAGGATCCAGTCCACAATAATCTGTCAATTCAATTATATCTTATGTCAAAAGGAAAAGTAATGTATTTCAGTGACAAATTTTAGAGTTTTGATCCTTCTCTCTAAACTACGTCCAACTTATATATGAACAGAAATAAGTATTAAAATGTTGGACCTTCCTGGAAATCCTTATCTTTGAAATGTAGCTGAAACACATCTGTCAAGTTAAATAAGGAATAAGACAAGTGGGAAGCCCGAGTTGTCCCACAAAAGTTTAATGACTTACATGTTGTTTTAGCTCCAGCAAGGCATTCTCAACGGCATGTTCAGGCGGAGCGTCGACAAACGGGAACCGCCTTACGTCGCTCACGCCCAGCGAGCTCATGAGAAGCAGGAGCGAAGCGAGGGGCACGCGGGACACTTCGGGGGTGCTGAAGGGGTCCATCTCGTTGTATTGTTTCTCGGAGTATATGCGGTAGCAGACGCCGGGACCTGAGGATTTTTTATATTTTTTTTTATACGCCTACGCAAATTTTTAATATATTATAATATAAACTTTATTCATATAACACAATAATCATTAAAAAGTGAATGAAATTAAAAAATGAAATCAGATTTGAGAAACTCAAATCAAATTATTTATTTTTTACGAAATATTTTGATTTGTTTAAACGTTCTCCCAAATAGTCACACTACTTAATACCATATAAATTATAAATATAGAAAAATAGACCAACATCACCAACGTCCGAGGTGGGAATCGAACCCACGTACTCAGCTTTCGCGACTAATCCGTCTATACGCATAGTTAAGTAGGAGAGACCTACGTCTAGCAGTGGACTGAGATAGGCTGATGATGATGATGGGTTTCATTAAATGTATAAATATGTGTAAAGCTCACCCTAACGACACCCTTCAAATACACGATTGAATGGTTTGAGCAGTTGACTTATGCTAAAAAGCCATGAATAACCATTGAAAGAGATGTTTATTTAAAAAAAACCCTTCATAAAGTTTCTTACCTGTCCTTCCGGCCCTGCCTTTCCGCTGGTCCGCACTCGCTTGCGATATCCAAAACTCTTTCAATCGCTGCATTTTCGTCGTTGAATCATAGCTCATTTCTTTAACCTGTTAGAAATAGACATGTAAACGTCAGAAAGAGCTCTTGTCGCTTTTTTTTTGTTTATTCCCACTGCTGGGTAAAGGCCGCCCTCTCCTTCCACCGTCTCTATCTAATGCGACACTGGACCAATCTCTTCGAAAAGTGTCAAAGATCATATCGTCATCTTCTTCGAGATCTGCCGTGACGCCGCGTTACATTTGGTGTCCACTCGGTAGTTTTCTTGGCCCACAAATCGCTTGGCATACGGCATAATATGGCCTTATGGCTTAGTTTTAAAATAATACATTACGACACAAGTGCGAAAAACATGAAACTCGAAACGAGTGGCGATGAACACGACCGATAGGGAGTGTTTTGAATCGACACGAGTTACGGATTTCGTTTTTGCATGTGTCTCGTACGTTTTTTAGTGCAGATGGCCCTCCGAAGTTTTGGACCTGACGTAAAATGACACACTTCTCGCACTAGAGCCTAAAAAAGGCACCATCTGTACTAAAAAAATCAGTTGTATATTTTTATTTTTAGGATTCCGTACCCAAAGGGTAAAACGGGACTCTATTACTAAAGCTCCACTGTCTGAATGTCTGTCTGTCTGTCTGTCTGTCACCAGACCTTATCTCGTGAACCGTGATAGTTAGACAGTAGAAATTTACACAGATGATGTATTTCTGTTGCTGCTGTAACAACAAATACTAAAAAGGAGAATAAATTCGATATTTAAGGGGGTTCCCAATTCCCAAACAAACGCGATTTTTATCTCGTGTTTTGGCGTTTACGTAGGTTGCCCTGAAAGTGTCGGGAATCGGAAAAAATACGCATTTTAATGAAATAAAAGTACTTTTATTGTTTTTCAAAGTATTCTCCTTTGTGTTTAATACACTTTTTCATTCTCTGAAACCAGTTTTTAAAACAGTTATTGAAGTCTGAAGTGGGGGTTGACAAAATGGCCATTTTATAAGCGTCGACTGCTTCTTCCGCGGTCTGAAAACGCTGACCACGCAACCGATTCTTTATTTTCGGGAAAGTAAAAAAATCGTCGGGGCTGTACGGAGGATGGTCCAGTAATTCGACGTTTTCGCTCTTCAGATAGTCGTCTGTTTTCTGAGCGGTGTGAGGGCTGGCATTATCATGGTGTAGTATAATACGGCGGTTAGGGTTAGTTTTTCGCAGTTCAGCAAAAACAATCGGTAAACAAACGCCTATATACCAATCGGCATTGACAGTTCTTCGATCTTCAAGAGCGATAGTCGCCACGTGACCCGATTTGGAGACAAACGTGGCTACCATTTTTTTGATCGTGCTGCGAGAACGAACAACTTTTGTCGGCTTCGGTTCGTCTTCGTAAACCCAAACTCGAGATTGGTTTTTCGATTCAGGCTCATATGCGTAAATCCATGATTCGTCACCTGACACAATACTAAAAACGGCATTTGAGCTTCCTCCATTAAATCTTTTTAAAGTTTTGCGGCACCAATTGACACGTACCGTTTTCTGGTCGTCAGATGACAAGTGAGGAATCCACCGGGAAAATAACTTCCGCACGCCCAACTCTTGTTGTAAAATAACTTGTACCTGACTCATTCCAATGCCTAAAGTCTCCTGAATCTCCCGATATGTAACATGCCTATCTTCCTTTATCAGTTGGCGAACAACATCGATGTTTTGATCGGTAACGGCCGTTTTCGGTCGACCCTCACGTACGTCATCCGCAAGAGACACACGGCCACGTTGGAATTCCGAATACCACCTGTATATGGTCGTCTTTGAAGGTGCTTCACTACTAAAAGCAATAGTTAATCGGTCTCCACATTGTTGTTGTGTTAATCCACTTTTAAAGTCATAATAAGTCATTGCTCTAAAACTTTCGCGGGACAGCTCCATTTTCACCAGCGTCTCAACGACTTTAAAAAACAATTGAAAATCGGACATTGTTTTTTTTTTCTAAGTGGCCAGTGTTTTCGAATAATGAGACTATGCTTGTAAGAAAGAGGTATAACACATGTCAAATATACGTTCCTAAGTATTAAATTCCCGAAATTTTCAGGGCATCCTACGTATATGATAAATTGATAATGGTACGGAACCCTTCGTGCGCAAGTCCAGATCGCAATTGGCCGTTTTTTGTTCTCTGCTTTTGCGATTCTAAAAGAAGTAATTCATTGAGATATTGATCGCACCTTTCCAGAATCGACGACAAATCTTATTCCATCGATAGTGACAGATGTCTCAGCGATGTTAGTTGACACGATACATTTCCGAACGCCCTCTGGTGGATAATCGAAGACCTGTAAAAAACCAATCACCTTATATTTTAGCATATCGGGACGCTTAGCACATGATTGGTGCGACAGTATGTCGCTGCGAGATAGATTTATCGTATTTTTTACTAACTATATTTATAAAAGATGGACGGATAGTCTATCTCGCGGCGAGATATTGTCGCAACAATCATGTGCTAAGCCTACAGGGTCACGTTTTATGAAGTTACATGTTACAATTTCGCTGTTTACCTCTCTAACGCACACACATATTGGCTAGAAAAAGAGGCAAACAGCAAAATTGTAAATTGTAATTTTATAAAACGCGACCCAGGTATTGTAACAAAATTTAAGGAAATTATAAGTCTACAACAATGCTGATAATTAACGTATTATCAGCATTGTTGTACACATTAATATAAATGACAGTTTGTTTCTTTCAATAAATATAAAAAAGCTAGCATAATTTAGAATAAAACCAGCGTGACTCAGGTAACCGTAACCATGGTAATAACAGACAAGAAAAAGTTGATTCACCCTTATACATTTTTTAAATACATCACACATTGTTCCCAAACATACCTTATCCTGTTCAGCAATAGATAAACCACTATGCAAAGGAAGTACGATCCATTTCTTAGATTTTTCACTGTATTGTTGTGCCGCGTCGCAAATAGCTGTTATTTCTTGAACACCCGACATGAAAATTAAGAGGTCTCCTCTCTCGTCGCCTGAAATTGACATTCACCATTTCGTACCTTGTCATAATAACCTGTACCGTAAGGGTGCGGCTCCACTGAAGCGGAGCTGTGCAAAATTGACCAATTACATTCTTCAAATTCAAAATTCGAAACACTGTGATGCAGTCTCATTGGCCTAGCTCCCACAACTCTGCTCCGCTCCGCGTCAGTGGAGCCGCACTCTAAAACCACCAAACTATAGTCCAAACCCTCCCAACAATGGTCCAAACTTAATCGAACTTAATCGCCTTAGAGTAACTCCGAAAGTAGTGTATGTAATTCCGAAAATCACAGAAAAATCATTCGTTATTACTTAAGAATGTGTCACCTTTCGGAATTATTTGGTGTTTTTTGACATTCGGAATTACCCGAATACACCTTATTATGAATATCACTCATAGTCAAAAACTCATTTATTATAAAAAAATTTGGACAAAGCCAAAAAGAAGATTGGGACTGATGCCTATTTAGGAATTGACATTTTGGACCATAGTTGCAGTATTGGAATAGTTGGGAGGTCTTACGATACATAATATCAATATACCAATGACGAAGAAGGGGTTTAATATCTGTCTATTGCACAGTCGCCATCAGATATATCGGACCGGCCAAGGTGTTCACAAATATCTGAGCAGCTCTATTGTCGTGGGGTCAGAGTGCATGTTCAGATGTTTTTGAGCACCGTAGCAGCTCCGTTACAACTGATGGCGATTGTATAATGTGAGTGCTCTTTTGTTTCAAACAGGCAGAAAGTATCCGGTTTTTTTATTTAACTGTATTGAATTGGTAACGGTCACCTATGTATTCTAGTATATCTAATAACGAATATTATATGACTTAAAAGTTAACAGCAACTGATTTTGCTCCTTGTATATTGTCAATAATTCCATCAGGCATAAATAAACTCCAAATATCGGACACTTTTTCATGGTAATAAAGTCGAAAAAGCATGTATTTTGGTACACACATTCCTGCCCCGATTACGGAACAAAGTCCTTTATCTCCCTTTTACACTTACGTACCAATTCACAAGCTGAAAAGAGAAGCAACACGTGGATCGCAGTTCCCGGTAGCACTTCTGTTTTTTCTTCGTGAAGTCTCTGTTTCTGATTATATTATTTTTTATTTTGCTAGCATAGCTACGAAGCTAGTAAACTTACTTGGATATTTGTTATCAATCAGCTGCATTATCTGTACGTATGGCTGCGGGTCGAGTCTGTCGTCGCGCGAAGGTTTGTCTTCTATAAATATCGGCTTATACTGAAGATCTATTGGGAACAATCTCCCTGGTACCTAAAATCACACAAATTACTAAATATAGGTTTGTTAATAAACGGTTGTTGTAAATCTAAATCAAATATAGATACATAATTTACATATGAAAGATAGTATGAAATAGAAGGCATATGAAAGTTAAGGGCCCTAGAGGCCTAATTTTCTTGTTGCAAGAATACAAGCCACATCGTCACTGCGTGACGAAACCTTTTTCTTTTTATTCAATAAAATATAAAAAAAAAAAGAATACAAGCCAATATGCGGCTTCTGGTTCTTAAGACTTATGTTAAGTTTCGAAATGTCCACAGGAAAGATGGCCGTTTTCGCGAACGCTGTATGACCATTGGTTTTTGGACCATTCGTCTCTTTGGCATTTATTTGTCAAAGAGACGAAGATAACCATCAGCCTTACATAGTTTGTTGCTAGGCAATATAGTACTTGTATAATATTTTTTATTACCTGAATAACAACCGCTGACTCCGCAGAGAAGTAATCCTCAAACAGCTTAATATTAATAGTGGCAGACATAAGAACAAGCTTGATGTCTGTGCGACTGTGTATCAAGCATTTCAGCACACCCAGGAGGAAGTCTCCCATCAGATGTCTCTCATGGATCTCGTCTAAGATTATAACATCGTAGCTGGGCAGGTTCTCGGATGACATCTAAAAAATACGAAATCTTTGGCTTGGCACCAACTTCAAAGAGATAGGGTACCTAGCAATAATATTTTATTTCAATGAATAGGGTAAAAGGTTTAAAGGTTTGGGTAGGAAATCTTAAGTGGTAGGAGTAGGAACCAAAATTATTTATTACTTTTAAGTTTCAGCGTATTTTTGAAGGCAGTTTTTTAATTTTATTGTGGTCAGTAGGCTTATGATGGTAGGGAGTCTACGAGTAATCGTATGTCGGCGTTGCCGTCACGTTCTAACAAGTATGCAAGTACGACAGTGACGCATAGCACGATAAATGGATAAAACGGGACCATCATAAGCCACCTCACCTGTTTGTAAAGTCAGACTTATAAGCTAGCGTCATAAATGGCTGCCCAATATGACGAGGTTCTACGTTGCACTTTTGTTGACTAGAAATTTTAACATTGTCACACTGACACTTCACATCATCAGCCTATTACAGTCCACTTCTGGGTTAATAAATTAATGGTCAGCAACACTTCAATTCCTTAGTCAACTCTTTAGGGAGCGGCTCCACTGACGCAGAGCTGTGGGAGCTCGGCCAATGACACCGCATCACAGTGTTTCGAATTTTGAATTTGAAGAATGTAATTGGTCAGTTTCGCACAGCTCCGCTCCGCTACGCGTCAGTGGAGCCGCACCCTTACTCTTACAATACCCATGGGAAGAGTTGACCAATGTATTGTTACTGCCATTACTGCCAGTATGAAAGAGTAGAAGTATAATTTCGATGTTCCAACTGACACTTAGTCCAGATTTAACCTGAAAATGTAATATAGAATCCTGTAATATTGGAGTAACGAAATTTCATTTATCATACTTGTCTCAACAGTAATCCTTCCGTAATGAAACATATCTTAGTATCTGCAGTCTTGCTCTTTTCAAACCTGATTTGATAACCAACTTTGCTTTGGAATTGGCTCAGAGTTTCATATGCAACTCGTTTTGACAGAGATATACAAGCTATTCTTCTTGGTTGGGTGCAAGCTGAAAATAATTTAAAAAAAAGTTATTCACATAACAAAGGGTGGGTCAAATACTATACTCTGTTTGGTTTGGTTTGCAGTATCTTTTTATTGAAAAATGCATATAAAAATCCAAACTAGGTACTTAATGAATTAAAAACAATGTAAATCACTGTATTTCCTTGTCAATAAATTATGTATATTTGCTAAACCTTATTTTCTACTCATAGTTTTCAATAAAAAGATACTGCAAGATTGTTTACCTTTTTTTCAACACCAAACCAAACAGAGTATAGAGTGGGGTGCGATTGACAAATATAAAGCTTTTATCTCAGTTTTCATTCAATACTGGAATACAAGGTTGCTAAGAATAGTGTCCGTTTTGGGTGAATATTCAGCACTTTCATGGCGTTTTTATTTTGTGATTATATGAACTATTTTCACAAGGGGTGGCACTAGAGTTTTGTTTTAATGAAAATATTTAAATTCATACCAGTACAAGGCTAGTATAAACAATGTTGTTGTGACTCATCCTTATTAACTTACCAATGTTTTGGAAGCCCGCATCATGCAGATACTGAGGAACCTGTGTGGATTTCCCACAACCGGTGTCGCCAGCAACAACAACTACTCTCTCATTTTGTACCGCTGTTACTATTTCTTGCCTATAACATACAGAAATAGCCATGAAAATACATATAACTATAATAAGTATACTTCTTCAATTTATGATCAATTGAACAGCTGCCTCATTCAGTATGGGCATGGCTAATTAGAATATTTTTTTAATTTTCGTCAATTGTTAATTTTAACATCAATTGACAAGCCAAACTCATTAAGTAACAAATACCTACTTGAAATGAAGTTTGTATCTTAGTTCTGATTTAATACTGACATATGAGATGAGATTTTTATAGTGAGTTTTGGTTGTCAACTGAAGATATTTAGATGAACTAAATCTTATTTGGTCTGAAACATGACAGAAAATTAATTTGATCTACTCAAATACTGTAAATAATAAAGAAAAGTGCTTTACCTATATTTAGCTACAGGCAAATCCTTCTGTGCTTGTCTCAATTTCCTTAGCTTCTCAAATTTCTCCTTATTTTTAAAGTCCAGATATATTGAAACTATATTCAAGAATGCTTCAAATAATTTCTTATCCAATTTTCTCCCCTCATCATGGGCAACATCCACATACTTTAGCTTAGTTTTAAAGTTGATGCAATTAAACTTGGAAAAAGAATTCCCTTCAGTGTGGTATTCAACAATAGGTTTGCCTGCCTTCTTCAGAGTAGATTCATACTTTTTAAGAAATACCCAGAAGTCGTCTAAACTATTCGCAACTGTATTGCTTTCGCTACTATATTGAATTATTTTATTTAGAGTGCGTTTGTAGTTTTCGAAACTAAATTCGGATTCGATCTGTGAAGAGCAAGGGGCAGGAGAAATTTTCCGGTGTTTGTAACTATCGCGCCGCTCTTGTGAACGAGATCTTCTTCTCTTCGAAGAACGTCTAGACGGACTTGGACTACGAGGCATAGCGCAATGATATGATGAATATCGTAAGGACGGAAGTATTCCAATGTTCACTTTTCAATAATATGCATTTACAAAAGGAAATAAACATTCGGCTTCCGTACAATATACATTATTTTCATTAAATTAAAAATTGAATTGAAAATTTGTTGATTGTTGACACTTTTTGACACTTTTGACAGTGACACTTGACAGTATGATTGTCATAAGAGTGACACAATACAAAAATGTTCAGATATCACAATATAGTTTGTCTAGGGTTTTACTCATTTGCGGCACGAAATCAGCGACAAAATACTTTAACTTCTATTTTATGCTTGTGGCACAGAGAAAGAGAATCATAGCGTCTCCGTCCTACCCTTACGTTTTTGACGCAAAACAAGAGATGTATATAGCGATTTGTTCCTACTGTTACTGCCAAAGTTGGTTGGACAGACGGTATTATTATAAATATTTATAAAGATGAACTAAAAAACTGTTTGCCTTGGGGCAGTAATAAAATTGTACATTACGATACGTTGAAAAGAGCGATCGAAGGAATTAAAAAAACATCTGTACTGGAAAAAAATCTTTTTTTCTACTGCCACCGGTAGCCAGTCAGAGCACAGATAAAATATAGGGAAGATTCCGTGTATTAAGACATACCTGAACAAACTATTGTCATCCTTTACCATCTCAGTATGTATTCCATAAGGAAAAAGAGACAAACAAGGTAGTTCTACTCGGTCGTGAATTATATCACCGACTCCATTTTCTTAATTTTTCTTGAACAATGCTACCAACCTGACTAGATAAAATGTCATTACTATTAGTGTTGTCCAGTCTTCATCGTATGCTTTTATCGGCAATAATAATATTTTTACCAAATGAGGGTTTTTGATACTTTTTCTGCCGCTATGGGGAGGTGAGATGGCAGCACTGAGGCGACCATATAACGAACTGTCAAAATAAATACGCGTATTTAATTTTCAACATATTTATAGGTTTATTTATTCTGAAAACCATTACTTTAGTCATATTGTTACCTAAAATAAATGAATAAAATAGTTCCAAGTCAATTCTCATGAAATTAACAAAGTTATAGTAATTATTTTGAATACCAGTGACTTTGAGCGCCTGTTTTAGAGTTCAATCTTCAGTTCGACGACCATGTATTAGTCGTAATCCATTACAAAATCAATTCTCTTCCAAATAAAATAGAATTTCAATATTTTAGGCCCAGGTGCCTATGAATAGTATGAACCTGACAGCTGTCGAGACCAGGTGCGTACGAAGCGCCGCCCTGGTGGCAGAAATATTATCGAAAACCCTCATTAGGTAGCGATGAACAGTGCGAATAAACCTTATTTCCTACCCAGAATCACGATCTTCTGCGATCCTTAATATGTCATGATTTCTAAATCTACACTTTAGGATAAAAATAAAATCACAAAATTAATGAAATATTTTCTTTAATTAAAATGTCAAATGTCATAAGAAGTGTTCTGTCTAAAACGTATGCCACTAGTTGGCGCCACTTAGCGGTAAGGTCCCGCTAAGAAACACAATTACCTAGCCTCAAAGAACAACTAACTAGAAGAAGGTCATTTTATTTTTTTACATAATTTTATTAACTTGTACAAATCATTTAAACACGAAACTACACGGTGGAATTTAATCGGTGAACAGGAACCCATTTTTCTAATTCAGTAATCGATGGCGGTCACGTTTATGTAGTACTTAAGTGGAACCAAGTTTTTTTTTAGCATAACAAATTTTTATGTTGAAATTAAACTTTAATTAAAATTTATTGTCACCCTACTAATGGTTTAGTCTGAAAAGTTTAATACCTCTTTTCAAACTATCAGCCATGCATCGCTCTTATTTTACATAGGAATAGAGTCTATCGCAAAAATTAAAGCATGTGAGTGGTTATTGCTCATTTATGTTTTAAGTTTCTAGGGCTGATAGTTTGAAAAGAGGTATTAAACTTTTCAGACTAAACCATTAGTAGGGTGACAATAAATTTTAATTTCAACATAAAAAAAAATTATGCTAAAAAAAAACTTGGTTCCACTTAAGTACTACATAAACGTGACCGCCATCGATTACTGAATTAGAAAAATGGGTTCCTGTTCACCGATTAAATTCCACCGTGTATAGGCGCTCTGAGAATTTAGACAAGTTTCTGGACCTGACGCCTCAGTGCTGCCGCCCTGATGAACGGCATTTCAGAAAACCCTCATTATAACATGTTTTACGGAACTTATCATCCCTTAAAGCATACCTAACAATTTTCGTATGATGGCTTCTTTATAATTAATCAGTCTACACAAGTATCACATGAGTGTCATTATTAAACTAAACTTACTTTACTTTCTGGTTGACATGACATTGGATGATTACCAAATATGGTGGGTACTACGTCAGAATGTAATCACTTATGGGTACGCCCTTGCCTGAAACAACAGCTTAAAAATGTGCGGAGCATATTTTTGAATACTTTTTAGGGCACCAGTCGTCTGCCTTTTTGATATTTTTGACCCATATTAGCCTTTGTTCAGTGTCCTGTGGAAACCTGTTGGAAATTAAAAACATCGATTCATTTTCTGAGTTGGCTATCAATAGATTTATCGATATCACGATCGATCGCTTAAGTACAACACTATGCAATACAAATATTTGAATCCCACTATTTATAATTACATTACGAATGCAAATACGAATGGTTAATTCACAAAGCTACACACATGTATCCGGCAACAAATATTGAATAAGATTTTCAGTTACTTTTACCTTAATAAGGTACGAAATTTTAAAATTCAAGTCAAAACTAAATTACCGGTGAAACGTAATGTCTTTATTTTGTTCATTCAGGTAACCCTGGCGGTTTTTACACCATGGAACCACACAAGTCATCACTTTTATCACATTCCGTGCACTTATCGAACAGAAATATACATGAAAAGCTTTATTTTAATCACTTTTACTATTTGCGGTTTAGGTGCACTAGTATAGCCAAACAAAGATCGTTGACAGGCATTGCTGGCGTCACCCACAGATACAATAGACTCGGTCTATTAAATTAATAAGTCTATGAGTCAGAGTATAATTAATACGCTGAAGTTTTGAGTAGGATGAACCACAGATAAAATATAGGGAAGATTCCGTGCATTAAGACATACCTGAACAAACTATTGTTATCCTTTACCATCTGAAGTTGTATTCCACAAGGAATAAGAGACAAATAAGGTAGCTCTACTTGGTCGTGAATTATATCAATGACTCCATTTTCTTGAACAATGCTACCAACCTGACTAGATAAAATGTCATTACCATAGACATATAAAATTGATAGACCGAGTCTATTTTATCTGTGGGTGACGCCGGAAATGCCTGTCAACGATCTTTGTTTGTGTATACTAGTCAAAGAGTATTGTAATATAATATGAATAAGAGTGGCAACTCTGCGGTCCGTCTTGCATGTATGGGAAGTGCTGCCTCCTGCGAGTTTGGAGTCGGAACTAAAGCTGTGTATATATACATACCTACATATATGCCAATTTTTCTTCAGTTGAGCGGGAATTTCATCCGCGCTTAGCACGCGTACTGTATCTGTGTTTGAAAACTTGCTAAATTTACTTAGTGTAAACACTACGAAATTGCAAGCTTTCAAATACAGCTACAGTGTAATGCTAAGCGAGGAAGTTTTGATTCCCTTATTACAGATTTTTGAATGAACTAAAACTGTTCATTGAAAAATTTGTTTCAGGGATATTCAGCTAAAGGAGAGAAATAAAATAATAGTTATGATTTATTTTTTTAATTGTTTATGCTTGTTATAATACAACTGAGCTGCTTTTTTCACAGGTTCGTTACCATTATAAGTAAATTTGCCTTCTAATATTCCATTCACCGACCGGCACCAACTATAAATAATAATATTAATAGTAGTGTTTACAAAACATTCTTTTAATTGTTGAGAATGGGCAGTACAATCCATAAAGGAAAAATCGGTTATAGTTTCGACAAAAGCTATTATTCTCTCTTTTAGGTTCTTTTCGTGGCAATCGCTGTTTAGGAAGCCAATTGTCGTTTTTTGGATGTCATGAAAGCAAGCTACTAGACAATCCGATGGATATGATAGCCACGCTTTACCTTTCTCAAATTCCTTCGCATGTAGGTACCTGTATTTTTCGTTTTTGGAATCACCCAATAGCTTGCTTTTACATTCTTTACACCCTTTAATAACTTTTTGCAAACATTTCGATAAGGCCCACCCGCAGACATACGTTCTTTGATCAGCCCCAGAATCTGTAAATTCATCTAACAATGTATCTAGAGGCTGATCAATTACAATGTTTTGGGATTGCGAGGGAACATTTTCATTGTTTTTATTTTTAACCAAAAAGGAAAGTGACTGCAAACAGTAATTCATGTCTTTCTCACAATTTGCGTTAATAGAATGATGGCTACTTAAATTATTTAACAACAGGGTTTTAAATGCTCCCTCGAACCCCATGCAGTTGGGTGCAATATTTCTAACACCCAAACTACGTATGCTGCCAAAAAAGTTTTCTAGTGGGTCCTGATTAAAGTTTCTTGTAAACATGGCATCCAATGCGTATTTTTTTGACAACAATTGCCATAGTGATTTAATTCCTTCTATAGTTTTAATAAAGTTATTTATAGTTGGTACATGTTTTACACTTGGTCCGTCAGCTCTATTCACTATGAATTTAACAGATTTTAATGTTTGAAGTCCCTCTTGCCAAAGCGCATGGTGAGGAGAGTTTCTTTTAACAGCTGCTCTATATTTTTTACCCGAGGATACCGAGAAGCTTGACGCGTTAAGTGAATCAAATAGTATATCTATTAGAGACACGAAAGGAATTATATCCATATATTCTTGTGGCACTTCTTTTCGGGCAACTAGATTGTCTGTCGCTACAGCCATGCTATGGCTGAGCACTTGCGCAGCATTTTTTACCCTCATTTTTTTAATTTTTTTTGGATCAATATGCTCTTGATTTATTTTAGGCAATAATCTCAACTCACCATGCGACTTATCGGCAGCAAAAATATTAACAAAATACTCCCACTTAATTTTCTTTTGTTGGTTGTTATGCATATATACGAGATCTTTATTTAACAAATTATTTCGAACTCCCTTTAGCAAATGAGGGACATCAAACAATGGTATTATTTCAAGATCATTTACAATAATCACATCATTTTTCCACTCCTTTCTCTCATTGAAATATTTACATTTGGCTTCTGCTATTAAATCATTGATACAGGCTGAATTGGGAGATCCTTGGTCACAAACGGTTGCCACAATCTTAAGCCCCGTAGCCTGCACATTAATTATTACCTCCTTTAATATTTCTTTAAGTTTTTGTGTGGACAACCGTTGCGTAAAATAATATGCTACTGGCTGCTTAAAATTTTTTTTGACGCCCTTTACCATAAACACTAAGGCATGATTGGCAAAATTTTGCGTTTTATAATTGCCCAAGTTTTCGAAACCTACAAGGTCATCTGTGTGAGAATTATAAAATATTTGCGGAGCAATCAACATTTCGTCAAATATTAATGTACACAGACGATCTTGTGGCAGCATTTTTGTTACTGTTGAATGTAATTCTTTGAAAATTATAGGATTTATTCCTGGATTTAGCTTAATTTTCGCCAATAACCCCTTTAATACCTTTCTGGAAGGTAACGTGAAGTGCTGACACATTAAAGCATAAGCTTTGGGGCTCTTTTTATAGAATGATAAAGATAAAACCTTTTCATCTAATGTAAATCTATGTCCCTTCTTTTTCTTTTGCCCTTCTAAACATTGCATTCTGACAAATGATTTTACTGACGCAGACATATTTTGCGTAAATTTCTCGAACTCCTTTCTAGGAGACTGCTTATCCAGGTGCTGAAGACGCAATCTGAAATTCTTCAATTTCTGACGTAACCTGCATATTTCATTTTTCTTTTGCCGAAGCTTCTTTGTGAAGTCCATTCGAGTTTTTTCTTGCAAAAACTCGAAAGTTTTTTCTGAAAATAATAAATAGACTATCATTAATATGGATTTCAATAAATATTAAAAGAAAAATGTGAATCGTAATTAAAAACTATCCGATTTTAATTACAATTTACGCCTTTTTATAAGAAACAATATAGTACATTACGATACAAGTGTAAAAAAAGGAAGTTCGAAATGAGTGGCGATAAATGAACTCACGGCCGACAAAACATTTAAGAAGACCCGTGAATGTATTGCACAAGAAAGGCGTCACATCGACCAAATTGTCAGCCTCCGTAGCATAGTTGGTAGTGACCCTGCCTACGAAGCTGGAGGTTCCGGGTTCGAATCCCAGCGAGGGCATTATTTGTGTATTTAATTATCACAAATATTTGTTCCTTGGTCATGGCTGTCTATGTATTTAAGTATCTATACAGGGTGTTTGGTCAGCGGTGTCGGAGCTTTTAAGGGCTTAAACTACAATCAATTTTATCGATAAATTACCATGGATTTTTTTTTGTGCAAACGATAATTAAATGACGGCAATTTTAAAATTTCAAACAAACGAATACGGGTGCATGAGGTATTTCTGGAATTATACTTTTATTATCGGTCCTATCTTTGCAAAAAAAAACTCGTTAGAGAGCTCATTAGTACGGTCAAATCGTACATCATTTTACCCTAAACTCGCAAATCAAGTAGTATCGCTGCATTTTTGGTATGTTATTTAGACACATAACAGCTTTGCAACACGACTTGCGATTTGTATGAAAAACTTGCGGGCCTCCTGCCGGGCATCCTCCATACATGTAACCGAGGGGTAGATTTTTTTACAATGTACATAATGCGTGTGGGCTATCAATAGAAAGGACTTTGAGAATGATATAAAGGTTTCTAAAACACATTTATATTTTAGCAATCCGTTTTCGAGATATCAGCACTCAAAGTCTTAAAAAGTGTCCCCCCCTCTTTTTCTTAAACTACGCGGTATAAAATAAAAATAAAATGTGTTATGCATATTAATATACTCTTTAAACGATTTTTGGTTTCATTACATTATCTCTTATAGTTTTTGAGATATGTTGATTTAACTGTATTTTTTATGATAAATTGATAATAGCAAGGAGCCCTACGCGCGCGATTTAGTCTCGAACTTCGTCGGTTTTTTGAAAGTAGCGAATAGTAAATTTTTTAAGTATTGTTGTTTTCATATTTATAAAGGAACACCCGTCATTCTATCACAATCCTTTCCATAGGGCTTGTCCATTAATCACGTCATACGATTTTGGCCTATTTTAGACCCCTCCCTCCATCCCCCATGGTGATACTTGGTGATATTTTCTGGACCCCCCCCCCCCTAGCCAATATGACGTGTAATTTATTGCCAACTTAAGTAGTCCTTTTAATAAAAAACTTTTTTGCTAACTACGAGGTATGTTGAACGTATTGTAAAGTTCGCGAAGTTTTAAAACTTAGTTCAGGGTTTGACATCTAGTTATAAATTATAATTAAAAAGTGTTTTAAAAAAATGCTGTTCAGCAAAGAGTACCAAAAAATTACACGTGATTTGTCCGATGACCCCCCCTCCCCTATGGTGATAATTGATGATTTTTTCTTGACCCCCCCTCCCCCTATACAGTATGACGTGATTAATGGACAAGCCCATAGTATTTTTAAAGTATTTTTTTTACAAGACTTATAAACCAATTAATTATTCTTACCAGCATCAAATTTTTTTCGTGGTAGTCTATCTTGAGACTTATCAGGTACAACTGGACAAGTTGTTTCAGTGGACCCAGATGGAAGTAGTAAGTCTGTCACATCAACTGCTAGTCTAGATGGCCCCGGTACATTTGTTATATCGGTGAATGGCGTTGTTTGGAAATACTCTCGTTGTGGGTGAGTGTAGCTATGATCAGCTTGTACAAATGTGGAGAAACTTTGTCGCACACCTGGAACGCACATATTAAAAAACATTATTAGTTGAATCAACTTAAGATGCATTGGCATACATTATAAGTTTCATCACAATTGTAGAACCAATATTTTTGTATACAGGGTGGAAATTCTTTTTGGGTCAGTGAGGGCAGCTACCAGATCCAGAGTGGCTACGCGAAAATGGTCTAAGAAGACCTTCCCATGATTTTAAATTTATGAAGATTGACGTTTACAGATTTTGGAAAAAACATACAGGGTCATTATTCACAAACAATTTTTTTATGCCAATCGATCCTGGTTCTGTTCAGGATCAAAAGCTTGGGACCAAAAAAAAATGTTCGGGTAGAAAAGCCGCGAATCGAGGATTAAAATTCCCATACAAATTGTATGAAAATTAAAAATTTAATTTTTCACGCTAAATTTTTTTATGCCAATGGAATCGTCCATTCCTATCTAGTACCAATAGTTTCCTAGGGGTCAACCTACGGCAATGTACAAAAAAGCCAAAAATAAAGAAAACTGTTTTCATGCACTTACTATGGGAAAAAAGTAAAAATTTAATTACATTATCTGTCACGCGGAGGCCTTCACCCAAAGAGGGGTTCAAATCAAAGAAAACTAACATTCAAACAAATTTACCTACTAAACTTACCAATGATATTGATTTGAATAAAAAGGCTTTTTATTTTTATTTTATTTTATTTATCTGTCACGCTAATTAGTCCTCCTATGCTAAATGGCAATAATACTGTATGAAAACATTAGCAACATTAATTACTTGATAGGAATGGAATCAATTGGCACAAAAAAAACGTATTTTATTTTTTAATTTCTCGATTTTTATTTTAATTATCGATTTGCGGCTTTTCTGGTCGAAAAAATTTTTTTTGCACCATACAAGTTTTTGATCCTGAAGAGAAACAGCATTGATTGGCATCAAAAAAAAAGTTAGCAAAAATGTCAATTTCTCGCACCCTGTATGTTTTTTATAAAATCTGAAAACGCCAATCTTCATTAATTTAAAATCGAGGGAAGGTCTTCTAAGACCATATTCGCGTAGCTACCCCCTTGCCCTCACTGACCCAAAAAGAATTTCCACCCTGTATTTGTCAAAATATTGTCACCTATCTATGCAAGAGAGTTCACTAAGAAATATTTTCCAAATAAATGAATTGCGGGCAAATGTTTTTAGCTGCAATTAAAGAACGTGCGAAAACGACGGAGCGACACGATAGGATACATAACATGCAACCGTGATTGCCCACCTGGTTTATAAAGCATTACTGAAAGATTCATAAATATTTTAGACGGTGTCCATATGTACATGTATATGTACACTCGCGGTCAATGAATACGGGTCAGGTGGATTTTTTCATAGAAAATACTGGAAACATGCTGATTACAAATATTTCAAATAAATATTTATAATACAAGAGGAACCGTTTTTAACATCATTGTATTGGAATATCCCTGAAGTTTTCACCCGATCCGAAAAACACGGAACTTTATCGTCAGATGACTCCGTAGATATAAAAATAGCAACTCATGATTTAAAAACTCATATTACCATACATTTTAGGTGGTTTTCTTAAACGGTCTACATTTTTGTCTCTACAAACCAACCTAACGACAATTTTAAAGTTTTTTGGATTTATTTATAAATTTAGGGAAATTCCAATACAACCTGATTTAAAAATAGATTTTACCTACACTATAAATATTTTGAAAAAATATTTGAAATCTGCATGTTTGCATTATTTTCTATGAAAAAAAAAAACCACCTGACCCGTATTCATTGACCGAGTGTGTATATAAGACTTTTATTATCTTATCGTTTGGAACATATAAAAATAAATCTGTGTACCTACCATGAACTCAACTAAGTTAAAAGTATAGTATATGCACTTTCTGAAGTACATAGATCTTTTTTTCGCCTATCTATACTATCAAGGGCTGACAAAAATCCCCTCTCACAGTCATCTCTTTCATTAAGCAATTGAGTATACAATTCCTTGCAAGTTTTCAATTAAATCAAAGTAAGCTGAAGCTTGTCAAGATTTTCCTGCTAGTGAGCTAAACTATTAAATTCACACTTTAAGGCCTTTATTCAACGTGATTAAATACATATGAAATAATTAGAAGGGACCCGGCAAAAATCAGCTGCTCATTCTTTGAGAACTCAGAGGAGTTTTTTTCCTAGTTATAAATGCACAGAAATTAAAATCAATTAATACTTACGATGTAAGTTCACAGAGGGGATTGCTGACCGCTTTAGACGTCTTCCAGATATCTTGTGTTGGGGATCAAAATGGTGATCACATACTCTTTTATTTTTGTATATTCTAATACTATCAGTTTCTTTCAGTTTATTTCCAATTACTGACACCCAAGCAGTAAAAACATCAGGATGTTTTTCTGGGTGAGGAAAGCGATGTGAGGGCACACCAAGAGTGACTAGAATAATAAAACAAATATTATTTACACAAGTGTGGTAATTAAAAGGTAAAAGCAGCCAAGAACACAGCTAGATTAGTGGTGGAATTACAGCTTACAACTGGAATTACAACTGTTAAATAGTTTTTATTTACTAACAATGTTATTCTAAAGCCGTGTTTGTTCTTTGTTTCTGTTGTTCACTTAGTGTTCTGAGCGAGCATTCCCTTGTTCGTGGGCTGAGGAACGAACATTTTGCTATATGAAATCCTGTTTTCATCTGCCCAAGAACGAACGAATGCTCGCTCAGAACACTAGTTGGAAACGCGGCTTAACTGTTCAAAAGAAGTATTATTTTAAAATTAATGCATAGCACTCGACACAATTTGGTTTGTGATTGATGATGGAAAAATTAGAAAAATACCACACGACGCGTATATCTACTCATAACAGCTATAACATCAATATCGATAAATAAAAAAAATATGTTATTCGCTCAAGAATATATAACAAGAAAACATTCTATATCATGGTCTTTTTCGAACGATCTTTCTTTTTAAACTACTAACTTGTGTGTTGTGTTACTATTAATAGTTTTTTAAAGTTTTCATACGCCATTATCATTTGACTGACGAGTGATGTGATAACAGAAAATTACACGCAAAACAAATTCCAACTATTGATGTTGAGAAAAGTCTTACTAAAATGCTTATGATTGTTATGATATAACTTTATAAGTTGAAATAAAATTAACTTACCTAAAGGGTCACAGCCATAAACACAATGTTTCTTCGGTATTTCACTCATATTGAAACACCGAAAAGATTACTCGTAACAAGTAAAAACTTAACAAAAAACACAACTATAACGATTAATAACAAGAAACAATAACAGAAACAACAAACAAAAACAAGAATTTCGAGAGAAAACTTCGAAAAGCGCGTCAAGCATCTAAACTTCAAAGAGGCAGAGCTGACAATGATTTGAAATTTGACAAGTTTAAGCAAAATGGCTGCCCATTAGTTTCGTAAACACTCGCCAGCGGGCACTGTCTGTAAAGAAAATTGTTGCTACCTTAAGTGTGCCCCCCCTGATACTAGTGCACCTAAACCGCAAATAGTAAAAGTGATTAAAATAAAGCTTTTCATGTATATTTCTGTTCGATAAGTGCACGGAATGTGATAAAAGTGATGACTTGTGTGGTTCCAGGGTGTAAAAACCGCCAGGGTTACCTGAATGAACAAAATAAAGACATTACGTTTCACCGGCAATTTAGTTTTGACTTGAATTTTAAGATTTCGAACCTTATTAAGGTAAAAGTAACTGAAAATCTTATTCAATATTTGTTGCTGGATACATGTGTGTAGTTTTGTGAATTAACCATTCGTATTTGCATTCGTAATGTAATTATAAATAGTGGGATTCAAACATTTGTATCGCATAGTGTGGTACTTAAGAGACCGATCGTGATATCGATCAGTCTACACAAGTATCACATGAGTGTCATTATTTAACTAAACTTAATTTACTTTCTGGTTGACATGACATTGGATGATTACCAAATATGGCGGGTACTACGTCAGAATGTAATCACTTATGCGCGTACCCTTGCCTGAAACAACAGCTTAAAATGTGCGGAGCATATTTTTGAATACTTTTTAGGGCACCAGTCGTCTGCCTTTTTGATATTTTTGACCCTTTGTTCAGTGTTCTGTGGAAACCTGTTCGAAATTAAAAACATCGATTCATTTTCTGAATTGGCTATCAATACATTTATCGATATCACGATCGGTCTCTTAAGTACAACACTAAGTATGTGATACAAATATTTGAATCCCACTATTTATAATTACATTACGAATGCAAATACGAATGGTTAATTCACAAAACTACACACATGTATCCAGCAACAAATATTGAATAAGATTTTCAGTTACTTTTACCTTAATAAGGTTCGAAATCTTAAAATTCAAGTCAAAACTAAATTACCGGTGAAACGTAACGTCTTTATTTTGTTCATTCAGGTAACCCTGGCGGTTTTTACACACTGGAGCCACACAAGTCATCACTTTTATCACATTCCGTGCACTTATCGAACAGAAATATACATGAAAAGCTTTATTTTTATCACTTTTACTATTTGCGGTTTAGGTGCACTAGTATACCCAAACAAAGATCGTTGACAGGCATTGCTGGCGTCACCCACAGATAATATAGACTCGGTCTATAAATTTATATGTCTATGGGATGAACTTTGTATTTGAACGCACGCGCTTGAGTCCTCGTTCCAAAACAAATGCAGTTCCTAGCTTTTAGGTATTCAATAAAATTATGTAGTTTTTGTATGAAATGAGAGACTTTTCGTATTTTTTTAACCTCCTGCCGCCCAGAATTTTCTGACCAAAGATGGGATAGCAGCCCAGAGGCCTTTTTATAGGTTCGCATGGTTCGGGCCCAAGACATTCCATGTACGATATTATTGATTTAGCATTATTGTATGAGTGTAAGGTTTTTTGTGGGTTATATGACATATGAGTAGAGGGCTAAGATACAAAAAAAACATTGAAATTCAATGTCTTTTTAAAAGGTCTCCGGGCTGCTACCTCAAGAATTGTTTGTTTTTCTATTTCTTTTATTTTTGAGTTTATTGTAATAAACATTCAATCATTATATAGATAATTTATGTATTAATTTATATATTAAAAATAAACCATCATAAATGTTAAAAATTACCAGATTTAAAAAATAATCTAGTATGTTTCCTAACATTGCTACGAATTAACATTTATATTGGCAACAACTGGCATTTTCTTCAGCCATGACTATTTCATTATTAAAATATATCATATATTGTATACGAAAAAAACAATAGAACTTATATGAAATGGACGACGACCCTATAATTAGGCACTAAACTTCACCACGTCGGTATTTTATGTAAAAATAGGGTAACCGCCCATATGCCTTTTAAAATCACATCCTGAACGTTATTTGGCTGTATAACATTATCCTATTTTTGCATACAAATAATTAAAAGATTATCTTAGTAATAAAAAGATTACCGAGGCAGGATATGAAATAAGGGATTATAAATAAAAATCAATTTAAAAATATATTTTTTGTATTGCGCTTGCTTTTCTCTCAGATTTTTAGAACACCTATATTCTAATTTACTCACTCAGTAAAAAACTGAGTCAATGGCAAACTTAACTTGAGATCAATATCTTAGTTACTAAATAAATCAGTAATTGAACGGCCTATCCAAATATAATCATTAACACATTACAAAAGATTACAAAAAAAACTTAAAGATGCCATAGCTGAATTAGCATTGCTGAATTTCCTAATTTTTCATTCAATCAACATACATATTTGCCAATCCTTGCTACTTTTGGAACGGTTAAAGCCCGTAGCCCTTTTAAAATGCCAATACAAGTTAACGCCCGCATGCCTTCTCGTAGGTCTCCCTATTAGAAGTTGTTGTATTTACACAAATTTATAGATTTATGATAAAATATATATTGATAAACAAAGATGAACATTTTATGCACCTTTTACCACAAGAACATAAAATAAATCTACCAAGATATCAAAGAAAATCATGGCTTTACTCAACACGTCCTCGACGCCTCGCCATTGTTGCGGAGGTTAACTCACAACTGTCAGATAATGGTTGACAGCTTGACGTTTATCCAAAACGTCAAACCTGACAGTATCGTCCAAAAACCATTCAACTTTGATACGCGATTAATTTGAAGTTCTGTGACAGGTTGAAGTTGGAGACCTTTTAAAAGGACTATTGGGCGTATATAAGTTGAATGTGGTAATATGCTTGGGCCGGAACCACTAGTCAATCGGAGACCTTTAGGAAGGTCTTTGGGCGGCAGGAGGTTAAAACATGCCTTAATAAAAGAAAATCATGAATGTAATTCTAAATAAATAATTATCCCATCCGAACGTGTCCTTAAGTTAATTGACGTGTTAGTAGTGTCAAATCAAATGTGTCAAAACCAGTTCTTAAAGCTATTTTGATAATTGTTATTTGGAATATAATTATTTAGTATGGGTTAAATACGTGAAATTATTTTAGTTTGTTTAACTCTAAGTAAAATACATAATTAATAATAATCATTCATTTGTCTGTTCTTCGAAATAATCAATTATGGAAGAAGATAAATTCGCTCTAGCAGAAAAAATACTCAAAGATGTAGATGGCATTCTATCGAAGAACGCTGACTTGTAAGTATTTTGACCAACTGGCAAGATTTCAATAAAAATTGCGACGGTCTTAAATATTGCGTGTTAAATTTTCAGATGCTCATTCGATATCGTGCCAGTGGACTCGAATTTTCGGAATAAATCTCCAGTATTGCTTTTGGAAAACTGCCTGGGCTTGGAGTCTTGGTGTATGAAGCATGTTTACATGTACTGCTACTCGGAATTAATGGACAAATGTTTTATGAAGCCGAAACGCAAATCTGCCAAGTCATCGGTCAACTCGGAGCGCTTGGAAAAGCTTCTTAATGTCACTCTTCTATTAAACCCAGAACTAAGTACTTTCTGGAACAAAAGAAGAGAACTAGTACTCAGGTTATTGTTGGATAAGGTGGCTGAGTTACGGTTTACAAAATTAGTTTTGTCCAGAAAGCCAAAGTGTAATGAAGCATTTTCTCACAGAAGATGGGTATTGGAAGCCATTTTAAAAGGTTTGTCTATCTATACCTATACTTGTTTCAATTATTTTAGTATGCTACATACCTTTTTCATTAAAGAGCTTTATACATTTTGTAACATTGTGGCTCTATTAAAAAAATAACTTCTAATGTTACAGATGAACATCTTCCCACAAGTGACATTGAAGCTTTAGTCAATGAAGAGCTCCACATTTGCCAGCTATCCTCGGATAAGAGCCCGAACAACTACCACAGCTGGAACCACCGAATATGGCTGCTCAAAACACTCAAACTAGTTGAAAAGAAGTTTGACCTCAATTTCCTCTATGTAAAAGAGTACAACTTCTCCGAGGCATGGGTATCAAGACACATTTCTGATTACAGCTGTTTCCATTACCGCCAATTCTGTATTAAGAACATTTTTGCTATAACAAATGATCATTGGAAGTCATTCGAGTCTTCAATAGATATCAATCTTCGTAAAAGTTTTATTAGAGTATTAGCAATGCATTTTCCTAAAGACACAACAATGCAGGCTTCGGAAGATGATTTGATATCATACTCTGAAGAAAATCTTATAAAATTACTATTGTGTTATTCATCCAAGAGTTGCAATTGCATTGCTGACAATGTTTTGCTATGTCGTAAGTTAGAGATTTTATTCCATGAACTTGTTGTAAACAATGAGCTTGTGAGATTTTATAAAGGACATGAGACATTGTGGTACCATCGGAGATTTATAATACATGAGATTTTGTCTTCTATGCATGATCATTTTGGAGTAGTCAGATTAAATGGGGTTTTAGTCATCTGCAGAAATTGCAATCATGATGAACTAAGGCAGAAACAAGCAAAAATCGTTAGGTATGACAGTAATCGTATATATTCTAGTGTCCTGTTTAATGTATTGTTAAGTCACGAGAAAGACTTTATTGAAGATAGACAGAAGGAATGTGATAATTATGCAGGCAGACATGAAAAATATTTGAAATTTGTTGAAGGTCTTAACAATGTCATGTAATCACAATTGTTGCCAATTTGGTTGGAAAAGATATGATATGGAGATATTTTTCTTGTTTAATCCTATCTTTAGTGAAACCCACGAGCAATGAATTAACCTATCTTGATCAAGTTACAGATCTGAATGAACATATAAGACACATGGCACTCCAATACTAGTTTTTAATGGAGGCGCGATCATATATTGCAGTATCATATCTGTCGTGATATTAAATGGCATAGAAGACAGACCAGCAGCAGGGACACTAGTAGGGTAACATTGCACAAGAATAATTTGTGTTGCAACTCCACAATCTCACTCACATTGTGAATGATTCATAATGCAGTAAATGGTTTAGACTTACCCTCTCATCCATAAACATCTGCTACTTTAACAAGCCCAAAGTCCACAAGAGTGATAGGGACAAACAATACTTAGCGGCTTGTTAAGTTAGAAGGTGTTTATGAATAAGGGGGTTCATCTATGATTATACCACTCTGAACCTTCCATCTTCCCTTTAGTGTGTCTTCCCTCAATTATACCTAGTATTTTAAGGATGATGTTACTTGAATGCATTGATTACTGATGTACCTACTGTACACAAGACTAACCATATTTAGATGGTTTATTTGAGAAACAACAAGAATAATATCTTGATTTTATGAAACCACCACGAATTGTAAATGTTTTTGTATCTGTACATAGTTAATTAGTTATATGTCTTATATGTATTTAAACTGAAAGACTATAATAATATTGGATTTATTGTTTGCATTTGTACATATGTTTTAATTAGATTTAGTAGGTATCTTAATAAAATAAATAAATAAATAAATAAATATCTTGGGACATCTTACACAAATCAACTTAGTCCCACGGTAAGCTCAATTAAAGCTTGTGTTGTGGGTACCAGGCGACGATATATATAATAAATAGATACGTATAGATACTTAGATACATACACAGCCATGACCAAGGAACAAACATTTGTGATAAATAAATACACAAAGAATGCCCTCGCCGGGATTCGAACCCGGAACCTCCAGCTTCGTAGGCAGGGTCACTACCAACTAGGCTACAGAGGCTGACAAATCTTATTTATGAATAATGCCGATAAATTTTAGATACGGTTGAATGAAATGTTTTACAATATAATTATTACTTGTGTAATGATGGTGTCTAAATATGTTTTATACCTACCTAAATTCAAACCTAAACCTATCTAAATACTTTCACACAGCACAATTCTTTCATTTAAGTCAAATATGAAATCAGTATGGAGAACCGTTTAAATTTTCTATGCATGCTTAACGGTCTGGGAATTTCTTACATTGTTTGAAAAGGGTGACACGACCATGTTCGAAAGGGTTTCCAGGATGTCCAAAATTTTGAAACTTATTTGTGAAGTTGCATCTGCTTCGAGCTTTCTGTGCATATATTTTTTATTTTTTTATTTATTTTATTCGGTACATCATCAGCAGCAAGATCACCCTAACGTCCGAGGTGGGGATCGAACCCACATGCTCAGCTTTCGCGGCTGATGCCTGCACCCCTCGGCCACTCGGTCTTAGCAACCACCGGTCAATTTTCTCGGGTATATGCAATCCCTTACAAGGCTAGGCGCCTTTGACCATTCTCTAAGGGCAAGCAATACGTGCCTGCACCTCCTATTAGAATACTTTACAGTTTTCTGGAATTGCTAGAGAGAGAGCTGGTTTTGGAACATTTTATTTTTCACGCACGTGGTTTCGATCCCCACCTCTCGGACGTTAGGTGATCTTGGTCGTTTTTCTTTGGTATATGACATCTAATATTTATAATTTATACAGTGTGTCTCTTTCATAGCGACATTGCTTTTAAGTAACGATAGATTAAGGTGTTGTTAAACATTTTAGTAAAATAATATAACGTTTGCCTTTATTATTTAAGAGTAATTAATTTTTATAAAAATCTCTCGCAGCAATGTAATGCAAACATTTATTTGACGTTTCTGAGAGGAAAAGCTAGTTTCGTTTTCATTTTAATTCGATCAAATCATTAAAGTAACTGCGAACTGTTGCCGACGTTAAATTATTTACTGAATTATCCATTACTAGAAAATACTACGATTTAAAACATGCGAGATTTGGACTACACTAGCACAACAAATTTACATCAACAATTCTTTCTGTGTCTTACTGTCTTAGCCAGCACATTTTGAATCGTATTATTCACTGAACTGATATCAAAAATCACTGCACATACATTCTCACTTCTTAGAAATCACATTACCTAGTTCAAACATTTTTATTAAATTTATTAGGAAAGTCTGTTGATCAACAAACTTGATGTTATCTTGACACTTCAACTCAATCAATGTGAAGTTTTCAATCGGTACATAAACAAAACGATTATCTGATTCCGCCTTCTTAGTTAACACAAAATTACCTAGCGCTTAATCGTCTCTGTCGCACTTATAAGAAAGAATGACAAAGACGGAAAACTAAAATACGCTACTGAGCGATAGCGATTGGCAACTTGGCTAGGCACCCTGGGCTATTAAGTCCTTTTCTTATGAACAAGGGTCATGATTTTTGACGGACTTGTCATCGAAAAGTGTCACTGACATGTAGGATGTATATAGGTAGGTAATTAATTGTAATTGTAAGGATGTCACTAAGAGCGAGATTTCAATGAAATCATATGTCAATTGTTAGGTTTAATTTATTAGTTATTGTTATTACTGATACATTGCGTGCCGAATTAATTTGTATGAAAAATTTTTTTTTTTAAATACTTTAACTAAATATGCTAATTTCAGTTCATTAAGACTTGTACTTTCACCCCTTAAAAGCAATGTCGTTATGAAAGACACACACTGTATAGTATTAAGTAGTGTGACTACTGGGGAAAAATGAAAAGTACAAATCAAAATAGGTAATTAGTTAATAAATAATTTGATTTGTGTTTTCACAATACGTTCAGCATTAGCATTACAATTCATGACTAAATATAGCCAATTACTGATGACCTTATAAGAGCTGTTTACATGATGCTAAGAAGTTGAACACAAATCAAGGAAGTAAATTATTATAACTAAGTAATAAGGACAAATAGAAGTCTACATAAAACATATCTATTCTGAAGGTATTAACATATTTTATTGGTGATGATGGAGCATGTGAATGTGTGAGCGCGCGCGCGCGCATATTTGGCTTAAGGTGCGTTTAAACCAAAAGAGCATTCGCTGTTCTAGCGCCCGTTCTACGAAATCAACCAATCACGTTTTGTGTACCGATCGAATTTCGTAGAGTGGGAGGTTAGAACAGCGAATGCTCTTTTAGTTTGAACGCACCTTTAAAGAAAGAACTGTGCCAAAGGAAATTCCTTACAAAATATAGAACAAGTTTAAGTAACGATGACTTTCTGTACAACTCACATAACTATTTATGAGGTGAGTGGTTATGCCTAGCTAGGGCCTTTATCCTTTGATGATATTACTGGTAACTAGATACTTACTCAATAGTCTCAATAAATTTAAAAGTAAAATGTTTATAATATTTTCTTCGGTTACCACGAGGATTACACATGAAATAAACTCACATAACTATTTATGAGGTGAGTGGTTATGCCTAGCTAGGGCCTTTATCCTTTGATGATATTACTGGTAACTAGATACTCAATAAATTTAAAAATAAAATGTTTATAATATTTTTTTCGGTTACCACGAGGATTACACATGAAATAAACTCACATAACTATTTATGAGGTGAGTGGTTATGCCTAGCTAGGGCCTTTATCCTTTGATAATATTACTGGTAACTAGATACTCACTAAATTTAAAAGTAAAATGTTTATAATATTTTCTTCGGTTACCACGAGGATTACACATGAAATAAACTCACATAACTATTTATGAGGTGAGTGGTTATGCCTAGCTAGGGCCTTTATCCTTTGATGATATTACTGGTAACTAGATACTCAATAAATTTAAAAGTAAAATGTTTATAATATTTTCTTCGGTTACCACGAGGATTACACATGAAATAAAACTATGAAAACGTGCCGTGCGAGGACGGTGTCGCCCGCAGACCACGAACCCTGTGAAAAACCCTGTTCGAAACGTCGGGATGAAGTTAAAGTTAATTTATATTTGCGAGTTTATCCGTTTTCATAGTTTTATTTCATGGGTAAAATGCTTATTTGCGGAATAAAATGTACACATAGCTGTATGCATTCGTTTTTATTTAGCCTTTTCTTTGACGGGTTAAATCAAGTTATTGTTGTAAGGTGTAATAAAAAGTTATTAAAGTGTCATGACTGAACTGAATATATACAAACGACCTCCTGGAGTATGTTTGGCTGCTCACGCGTTACCGCTACTGCAGCTGTGGCCGGGTCGCATTTCACGAAGGTGGGACGGTCGTTGCACCGTCATTTGGGGACGGTGTTGAGGGACTGTTGAAGGAAAATGTCATGATCTACTTCAGGTCATACTACTTCATACACCTGTAGCCAGACCATGAGTTGCCGTGGCGTTATTTCTATCCGGCTCGCTCGCGGCAATACGCGTTAAAAACTGATACCAAAATGTTATTTTATTTATGAAGGATAATATTATACCGTCGCTGGTTTCTGGATTTAGTGCATTTGTAATTTTCATAATTCTTATCTCGGATGCCGAAGACGCGAATTCGCGTCCTGTGTATGCGTAAACGTGATGCCGAGGACGCGAATTAGCGTCCTTCAAGTGAGGCGTCGGCAATGAAAATGGGTTAATAACGTAACGGTAGCTCATAGTAGAGCTACTGGTTTTTCTCCTTGGGATAACCAATGAAACCCGATATTATCGAGAATGAGAATTCATCAAATTGTCATAAAATAGTACATTACGACACAAGTGCGAAAACGTGAAATTCGAAGGTATGTCAGCGAAGAAAATCTCGAAACCATTAAGAAAAATGAAGTACCCAAGCAAGGCAAAAGCAAGACCGATAGGTATAAATGTCTCAAGGGGATGCCATCTGCCCCAACTTTATAGGGGACGAAGGTACTTAAGTCAGGGTAAGCCATGAGTTAATTTAACCCTTTGACATCCAAGCTTCGATCGGTATATGTCCCAGATAGCCAGGGCTACTAACGCGAACCTCGAATTCGTAAATTTCGAGGATTTGTCTCTGTCACTCTAACCAAAGCACCATTAGAGTGAAGAAGACAGATTCAAAATTTGCGAATCTCGAAGTCCATAGCAGGGCCCCAGGTGCTACGTGGAAACGTGGTCTTCGTATGGTCAGCGTCAAATGTTTCGTAGCAGTCAAAGGGGCCAAATAGTTCAATACAGCATACCTAGTAAAAACAGTCTGTAACAAAAATAGTGGTAATTCGTTGAAGGAATCCATACAGCTCTGTATTCTGATTAGGAAAAGTAGGAGAAAATATTAGTACTTATTAACTATTACTTTCTATTAAGAAAATAGAAGTACATTATTATTACGTTACAAGTGCGAAAAAAATTAAGTTGGAAGCGAGTGGCGATAAATTAAAACTCGTTCGAAGGGAGTGTTACAAGAAACGAATTTCGGCAAGAGTTACGAATTTCGTTTTCGCACGTCGATTTTCAGTAGAAACAGTAGTACTAGTAGCCTCTATCCTTTACTTTCCAACTCATGGTACAGTCACGTCTAAAAGTATGTATACATAATAAGATTTGAAAAATATGTAGCCACACATTTTCATCCAAAATATGTATCTATTACTGACACCAAAAAATTGTATTCATTAAACTGTTTCAGTATTATGTAATCACATAATGCTTCAGAAAGTTGCATACTTAAATAAATTACATATAAATGTATCCTCCTCGTATTCAAAAATAAGTATACATGAATTTCCTTATACATTTAACCACACTAATTTGGCAAATATTTGTATACGTCGTTTGATTCATAGATAATATTATTATGTAAACACGATTTGATGTTTTGACGTGTCTAAGTGTAATCCATAGACATATTAATTTAATAGACCGAGTCTATTATATCTGTGGGTGACGCCGGCAATGCCTGTCAACGATCTTTGTTTGTGTATACTAGTGCACCTAAACCGCAAATAGTAAAAGTGATTAAAATAAAGCTTTTCATGTATATTTCTGTTCGATAAGTGCACGGAATGTGATAAAAGTTATGACTTGTGTGGTTCCAGGGTGTAAAAACCGCCAGGGTTACCTGAATGAACAAAATAAAGACATTACGTTTCACCGGTAATTTAGTTTTGACTTGAATTTTAAGATTTCGAACCTTATTAAGGTAAAAGTAACTGAAAATCTTATTCAATATTTGTTGCCGGATACATGTGTGTAGTTTTGTGAATTAACATTCGTATTTGCATTCGTAATGTAATTATAAATAGTGGGATTCAAATATTTGTATCTCATAGTGTTGCACTTAAGAGACCGATCGTGATATCGATAAATGTATTGATAGCCAACTCAGAAAATGAATCGATGTTTTTAATTTCGAACAGGTTTCCACAGGACAGTGAACAAAGGCTATAAAACATGTTATAATGAGGATTTTCTGAAATGCCGTTCACCAGGGCGGCAGCACTGAGGCGTCAGGTCCAGAAACTTGTCTAAATTCTCAGAGCGCCTATAGTTTCGTGTTTAAATGATTTGTACAAGTTAATAAAATTATGTAAAAAAATAAAATGACCTTCTAGTTAGTTGTTCTTTGAGGCTAGATAATTGTGTTTCTTAGCGGGACCTTACCGCTAAGTGGCGCCAACTAGTGGCATACGTTTTAGACAGAACACTTCTTATGACATTTGACATTTTAATTAAAGAAAATATTTCATTAATTTTGTGATTTTATTTTTATCCTAAAATGTAGATTTAGAAATCATGACATATTAAGGATCGCAGAAGATCGTGATTCTGGGTAGGAAATAAGGTTTATTCCCACTGTTCATCGCTACCTAATTTGGTAAAAATATTATTATTGCCGATAAAAGCATACGATGAAGACTGGACAACACTAATAGAGTCTGGCTAACGAAAGCTGAGAATGAGTTTTTTACGAAACTTTTCATATGGCATCACAAGCTGAATTGTCAAACGTCATGTTCTGTCTTTCGTTCGACTTGACACCCATTGCTCGCTTTCCACAATTGCAACGTTTTAAGGTGTTTATGATGAAAAATACTATGAAAAGTAATGTTCGTAAGCTGCTGCGTACTATAATAAGTAAATATAAAGAAAAACAAGAGGAGAAAATCATCGCTTAAAAGGAAACACATGAGTGTTTACACACGATATCGGTGTTCCTAGGTTAGTACGTAGTACCATTTTGATACTTACCTTTATTCAATAAATTTTCTTGTACTCATTATCTAATATACTATCGACTATAATAGATTTAAGTTTGTATTTATGTTAGGTTGATTTAAAATGGTCATTTGTTTTTTTTTACCAGAAGGTCTGGGAGAGGTTGAACGAGTTAACGCTGTCAAAAATACGGTAGAAAAGGTATGCGAGTTGGAGAAGAATGAAAAAAGTTCGCGAGTATAACTGCCTCAGATTGGAAATCAATGACTGACCATGTCATTCATGTGGAAGATAAGTACAGCGAAAGAGACAATGTCATAAAAACTGCATTAGATGAGTTTATTATGTGATTTTAATGTGTTATGGCACAAATAGTATGAATCATTGTATGAGTTTTTTAAGTCTGACTTTAACTATTCTGAATAAAAAATATAAATATTTCGTTTCCTATTTATTAAAAATACACACACCGGCAGAATTATATTTTTTTAGTACAGATGGTGCATTTTTTAGGCTCTAGTGTGAGAAGTGGGTCATTTTAAGTCAGGTTCAAAACTTCGGAGGGCCATCTGTACTAAAAAACGTCGTACGAGACACGTGCAATAACGAAATTCGTAACTTGTGTCGATTTAAAACACTCCCTATCGGTCGTGTTTTAAAAAATCGCCACTCATTTAGAATTTCACGTTTTTCGCACTTGTGTCGTAATGGACAATTTTATAGGTAGTTTTAATCATGATTACACCTGCGATGATACAATTTACAAATCGTTACTAATGTTACCTATACCTATGTATAGACATAAATAATAGTATTATATCCAAGTGTGAAAATCACTCTGTTTTTCGGCCATATTATGGTATAAAGACTATAATGATATGAAGAGCTGAAAAACATATCAAATTTTAAGCCAATCTGTTTAGTTATTTTCAAGTTATATCATAGATAGGTTCGACACCACAAAATAGGTACATGATATGTATGTAAAAAGTTAAAACTAACTTGGTGTTGTCGAATCTATGATATAACTTGAAAATAACTAAACAGATTTGCTTAAAATTTGATATGGGATCCATTTAATAACATGGGTCATCATTTAGAGTAGTTGGTACCTACAATACCTACATCGTATTGCATTGTGTCATGCAGACAAAGTTGCATAGAACAGCTACGTTATGTACACATATATAATATATTAATTTTGATTGTAATAAATACAGGTAATTTAACAAAATAATTTTAAGTTTTAAATATATTACAAGTATCAAGACTGATTTTCGGGGTGCAACCCAGTGATACCATACTCTATATTTTATTAATTTGCCGCCATTTCTCATTCTCAGCTTTCGTTAGCCAGACTCTAGTAATGACATTTTATCTAGTCAGGTTGGTAGCATTGTTCAAGAAAATGGAGTCAGTGATATAATTCACGACCGAGTAGAACTACCTTATTTGTCTCTTTTTCCTTATGGAATACATCTTGAGATGGTAAAGGATGACAATAGTTTGTTCAGGTATGTCTTAATACATGGAATCTTCCCTATATTTTATCTGTGGTGTAATCGATTTTAAAATGAAGTTTCTTCCATGTGGCCAGTGACTTTCTTTTATAATATGAAACCTATCTGAAGCTACAAATAGGTATTAGTGGCTGTTTATGAAACTCATAAGTATTATAATTTTATATTAGTTACTAAGATTAAAACTACTATTTTATAACTGAAAGAGAGAAGAAATGTTTTGTTTGTCAAGCATTATAATAGTACATTGTGCATCAAGGGAGGTAAGTACGGAATTACTACCGAGAGTGTTAGAAGCCCGACGCCGTAAGGCGGAGGGCTTTTATGACTCGAGTTAGTATTCCGCTTACCGACCGTGATGCATACAATGTTTTTCATCACACTTGCCGACAAAAAAAAAAGTTTTAAGACATAATATTATTAAATGACGTACTGACATTTCTATTACTCCCTAGGGAATTTCACTTTTCTATTACTCCCGCTACGCGTGCAAGTAATGGCGCGCTTAGACAGCAAGTGTGATGAAAAGTAAGTAAATACCACTTGTAAATCTGTATTTTTTCTTATTACTAGGGTTAGGAATTTTGGTGGCATTAGGTGGACAGAGAACAGTGGAGTCGTTGTTTATTTTTTTAATGATTGATTGAATAATTATTTAATCAAAAATAATAAATAAATATATTCTTTTAAACAGGGTTTCGCTAATTTTAAGTATTAAATAATTTCATCTCTAATATTTGACTACCTATGAATTGAAGTTCTATCATTCTTTGTAATATAGCTTATGATTATTATATAAGGTCCTAATTTATTAGTTGCAGATATTTTAACACATGATACTTTACATTAAAATAATTAACTTTAAATATAAATTAAGATTTTTTTTCATTTAACTTTTTTGATTTAATTTTCCTAACAAAAAAATTAATTATAATTTCGTCTAAAAAAATCATCATGTGTATTATCACATGTCACAATAACACTGTCTGTCATGTCATCAAATGACACATCCAACGAAAAATAACATGACATTGACAATCTAGTATTTAATTTATCGACGTGAAGTGGCTAGTTCCAGTTAAGTGGTACGTAAAAGAGGTACTAGAATTTGTTCAATGAGTTTTCATTTAATAATCACATAAACAGGGTTTTTTTACGTAGCAAATTTGTTTTCCATTTTTCTCCAAAAAAACATCCTAAAAGCTATACTGTTTCACGGTTTACTATACTCCAGAGACCGAGTACTATCAGCTGTAAAAATATCTGCATCTAATAAATTAGGACCTTATATAATAGTTACGGTCTTCGAGAAAACTAGAACCTTAAAAATTTTATAAATACATTTGCTCATATACCTACCAACATTTTTAGTTGAAAATTAATATTTTTCTAGTTTCTCAAAAATAAAATTCATGTTATTTATTTAAATTCCTTGATAAATACAGCTTGATTTGAACACTATTTCATCGTTTCGTATAAGTTAATCATTTATTCAGGTTAAAAATGTTTGTAACATCGACTCCACTGCTCTATGTTCAATAAATGCCACCAAAATCCTAACCCTACTTATTACTTTCTTAGGGCAATTCGAAATAAAGAAGTTTGGGTTTGAAGTGCTGGGGCCTATTTCTCGTACATTACAAGTTCACAAGTCTACAAGTTTACGTATAAAACTCAATTACACAAGTGTGGTTTAATTCTGTTTCTCTAACAAATGATTCTACAAGTGCTACATGGAGGTAGCACTTGTAGTAATCATAGAGTAAAAAAGAGGTTTATTTACTAAGCAAAGTGGAAACGCAATGGCCATTATAAATGTTATGTTAATGTCATTGTCACTCATGTGCATCATAATCTTCATAAGAAGAAAATACGTCCTTTTAAAATTTAAGTGACAATATATGTCATCTACTATTCTTCAATAAAATGGCCGACTTGTGTCTGGCATGTGTCAGGGGAATGTATGTAGTGTATAAAATACAAGTAGTTATGAATAGCGTTTCTTAAAAATATTAATCACAAGTGTAAAATCAACGTCAGTTTCGTCAGTCACTCTTAGAATGTTTACAAGCCCTAGGGTGTCCGTATTTTTATATGATAAGGTGAATTCGTTAATAAATTACGCTAACCTTTAATAATATATTGTTTTGTTTTTGTGAAATAGCTCAAATTGTATTCTTAAATATTTTTTTGAGTTAATAATGACATCGTGATTTACACGAAAGAATGCAAAATCAATACAAGTAGTAATAATGATGTCTAAATGCTACACGTACGTATGTATATTAAAATGGTCGAAATTAGAATTGAAATGCCCGATAATCATAGCAATAAATAGCTTAAATATTAATTTTTATTTTACTAAAGACATCTAGCGACCAATAGAATAATCAAATTGGCGGCGAGTAGGTGAACTAGAATCGTCAAATGCTTCGCATAACGCTTATGTCTATGGTTTTAAAACTGTGTATGCGGTCCTAGTACAACTGGTGATTGACAGTAGCTCGCGGCCTTCATAGGGCTACCCGTCTCTTTTTTATCAATACAATCAATAAGGGACTAGTAGCCCGTGAGAAGAGCGCGTGTTGGTGTTGCGCATAAGATATTATGCTAGCCTGATGCCTACGTTACTCTAAAATATGTATCAGTCTCAATTACTATGTATTTCTATCCTGTATGTATATGCCCCAGCAGCACCACAACGTGATAAAGCTTACAACGAAAAGAGAGGCATAGATTTTGGAACTACTCTTACGGTTTTATAAGCATGCTGTACCTAGATTTGTATTTTTATTGGTTTATGTCAAATAATATTTAACACTATAAAATAACCCCTTCATTTATCGATGAATAATGGATTTATAATAAATCAAACTTTTCGCATTAAGTGACAATTACACTTCGTCGTTGTTCGTCTAATGCATCATGCGTCGTTACTAAGCAACATACTTTGCTTTAGGTGCACGGCTCAGTGTAATTCCCGCATTAAAGTGGTTTGATTTCCATATAAGTACGGTTAGCACATGATTGGTGCGACAATATGTCGCTGCGAGATAGACTATCCGTCCCTCTTTAAGTAAGTAAAAGACGGGAAATCTATCTCGCAGCGACATACTGTCGCTCCGAACATGTGCTAAGCGTAAAGAATTGCTTGTGGTTTAGCAAGCCGTAACGTATTACCACATTATAAAAATATGCGAATTTAATATATATGGCAATCGAACAACCTTAATGTTTTATAGTTATAGTAAATGAAACAATTAGGACCTTTTTAACAATTTTATTTTATTACAATTACAATAGTATTTTTCATAGCTTTGGAGTATCCCATACAAAATATTAAAATATTCTCATAACTCCACCTACTCCAATGATGTGAATCAGTGGCCCTAGCACATCTTGTGTTTAACAGCAACTTGCACCTACCAGATTCTTTTCGATTGCATAGATTAAAAGGAGATGTGTATCTGTAAGTTGATGTCAAATACAAGATATTCTAGCCCGCCAGTGATCTCCGCCATGAGACACAGTGGCCTTAGCACATCTTGTGTATGAAAGCAACACGCAGCTAGCCATCTCTTTTCGATTATACTGATTAACAAGAGACTGGTAGCCGCGAAAAAGCAGCGTGCTACTGTTAAACACAAGATATGCTAGCCTCCAGACTTATGAATCTATTTAGTCAATCATTTAATTTTCTTAATTTGCATTCATATACCAACTATACATAGTATAGGTAGGTGGGTGAATATCCGAGCGTTTCAACCGCTTAATTTTGGTGGCAACATTCTTGCCGAAGTTTCTATTGGTTACAATGTGCTACTTATCATGTCATTTGAAGGAGGACCGGTACCTTATACTAAATGAAATGACGAAGGATAACATTGAGAAGTTTAGAAACTTCGGCAAAAATGATGCCACCAAAATTAGGCGGTTGAAACGCTCAGATATTACCAATTTAATTAACAACTTGACGCTGGTGTATATAGTTCGTATTTAAAAAATCCGTTTGTTCGACTTATCGGGTTTCACTACGCAACCCTCGTAATGGTCAAGGACCCTATTGGATTCCAATAGTGTCTTCGACTATAAGTGATTCCGTACATGTGGAACCGTGTACATTATTATGAATATTCCTTTTTATTTAAAGTAAGAGTTATGCATTGTTTCCCGACATAAACTTTAGAACCGTAGGTATCCTATATATTCTTAGGACTACGTTTGAAGTGTCCATTACTAGTACTTCTCAACTAAAAGTTTCCAACACTTGCACCAGTGACCATTAAAGTTATCTATCATTCAATATACGGTTAACTTAGCAGACAATTTTTTCATGCGGGTACCTACTATAGCATTAGCGGTTTACTTGTAAGTTATGTTATGATATTCAAAGAATAAAGTAATATTGATAATTAATTATTAAGTACCTACTTAATAATTCATTATCAATATTACTGTTTCCTATATCCTATATACCTATATAGTAGGGTGGATCGATTTTTTTATTTTCGGGTAATCATAAAATAATCTTTACGAATCGATACTATGCGGCTAGAAAAACAAAAAATATTATGACCATTTTTGGATATTTTATCATTATGGACCCCATATAGAAGCCCGAAGATCGGCCTTATTTTTAAGGTTTTTTTAAGAAAACTCGGATGAGCAAGGATATTTTCTGTTTTAATTTTATGGATAAACAAAATAAGATTGTTTTTCATAAATTTAAGGTTTGTGTGATTTAATTATATGATAATTGTTCGCAGTACCTCCAAAAAATAATTTTCAACTTTGAGGCTCTTGGGGCAGTACTTCCCGAATGATTATCGTAAAAAGATATATTGTTGAAAAAGTTACTTTTTAGACAGGTTATTCCTATAGGGCCGCGTTTCAGAAAATAATGAAAAAAAATTTTTGTCCATGAATACATTGAAGTATGAAAAAAAATTTTTTTTTCGGATTTTTGGAACCGCGGGCCAATAGAATGATAGTCGTAAAAAGTAACATTCTGTAACAATATACCTTTTTCCGATATTCATTTGGTAAGTACTGCCCCAAGAGCCTCAAAGTTGAAAAACAGTTTTCGCCGATACTGGTTATAATTTTCATATAATTAAATTGTGCAAATTCTACATTTATGACAAATAATGTTATATTGTTTCTACATAAAAATAAACCCGAAAATATCCACGAACTACTGACTTTTCTTAAAAAAACCTTAAAAATAGAGTCAATTTTTGGGCCTATAAACGAAGTACAAAATAAAAGTAAATCCAAAAATGATCATTAGTTATTTGTACAACATGAGAGCAAAGTACGTATTTGATGCGAGTGTCAGTTTTGAGTCTTGAGCAAGCGAAAGATTCTTTTATAGAATCACGAGCGTAGCGAGTGATTCTGTAATAGAATCTTGAGCGTAGCGAGAGACTCGAAAGACACGAGATTCAAATAACTTTGCTCTCAAGTTATACATACAACTTTTCACCTCAGCATGGAGAAAAGGAAATAAAATAACTTCAGCAGGGAAAAAAGGAAATAATAATAATATTAAATCATTTATTTAATCAAAATTAGTTTTAGTACATATCATTATTGGTACATACCAGTGTTGAGGTACCATTCTTATATCTTAGGTTAACATTTTGATGAAAATTAAATATGTTATTAAACATTTATACGTGCCATCCCGTTATTTTTTGTTTTTGTTTTACCATTATGTTTGTAACAGAAAGTACATAATGATAACTACTAAAAAAATGAAAGCTCATAAAATTTTATAAAACAGTTATAATTATTTAGAAATGAACTCGTGTCGAATTTCTGAACGCGATTCTGACTCGCCTAGTACCACGATATCCGTCCGTTTTACAACGGCTGTCTTTCTCTCTGTCACACTTATATATTATATAAGAGCGATAGAGAGGTGGAATGACGGACGCCAATGTTATGTATGCTTGGTGGTAGGGGCCATATGCCGTTCGGATACGAGGAATCGGGTCCGATAAAACGCGTCGTCTAATACAACTGGCTGAATACGCTAGGATGCCATGAACGAAAAAAAAAATGCATATTATGACAATTTATAACGTAACATTTTTCATCTCTGTCTTTTTACTAACAAGTGAAAGAAACAAAAGAAAAAGTTGAAGTCTAAACGTCATGGAAAACAACATTCACTCAGTGAGCAAAATCGCACTTTGCTCACTGATTTCGCGAATCAAAAGAAGTCTTTTCGAGCTGCTGAGGTGAAAAATATTTTTTATTTCTCTAGCCACGAAGTATCGATCTATAAAGATTATTTTATGAATTTCCAAAAATAAAAAAATCGATCCACCCTACTATATAGGATATAGGAAACAGGTACTCCTTGGTGTTTGGCAATCGGTACAATTTATAAATACATACATACAAATATATATACGGCACACGCCTGATAAATATCGATGATCTTTATCAATTGAGCTCAGCAGGCTGGTCCAGATGCTTGAAGATGCTAGCGATGCTCATACCCATTCATTTTTTGATCAGACTCTTGAAATGAAATAGCGTACGAGTACAACTTATTTTGGAAGCGTTTATCCTGTTACTGATTGCTATTTCCCAGATAATCAATGAACATGAATAATAATAAGCAGGTTGTGACTTATATACCGGTATTTGGCGTCGAACCTGATACTTACCTCGGAATCTTCCGTATTCTGCTGCTCTACCTTAATTACTTACATATGTACTTCCTCCAATACTCCTTTTACCTGCGAAGTTATAAGTTTTTAAGCGTGTAAGCGAGTCCTAGTTTTGTATTTCATAAATCCTACTGAATGTTGTTATACTCGTACATGTCATAGATACATTGTTAGCGTGATTGTTTCATCGAACCTTATAAGCTTATAACCCTATTTAGGTACACATTACACACATTGTATAACAAAGCTAATTTACAAAAATATATTGACGTATGAAATTGTTAGTTAAAATAATGATTAGGAACAAGACCGCCCAACGTCTTCCGTTGTTTGCCTCAGTATTTTTATGGGTCGTCTAAAGCCACCAAAGCCACATCCATCCTTCCGAAACCTCTCGAAGAGTGCTTCGAAATCTGGCGACGGCTTACTGCCTGCGTTACATACGTATAACGGAAACAACGCAAAGACTGAAAAGCGATGCCGAGGCTACTAGGATGGAACCTTGCGGGTGTTGGGCGCCGATAATCATATCGATAATACACATATTCCATAATACTCGCCGCAGCATGACGGCGGTAAGAATACATTTCTCACCATCCCAACTCTTCCTGTGCGTATCGTAAACGTCGACTACATTATATAAAGTGTCACGACGACGGATTTATTGATGATGATGTGTCCATCATCATAGTGGGCACACAACTGAGATCGCCGACCCGCTGGCCTAGCATGGCGATTAAGTATGGGCATTTACCTCCTACTACGTCCTGCGTAGGTATAAGTAATAGAAGTGACTTTTGCCCAGCGATAGGCTGATGTAGTCTGATGATGATGAATACACGTATTCCTCATAGATTGCCACATGATTTAGTCACGTTTTATGTAGCATTTAATACATATAGTCTTGTCCTTAATAATCTTAAAATACACATACCTAAGCCACAACTTGCTGGGTATGAAAAAAGTGGTGGTAAGAAATGACAACTCTGAATTTTCTTAATTTACGTGTACGGAAAATAGTTGCTTAAGTTTTACCTCTATTAAACAAAAACCATTTCAATATAATATGATAAAACTTGACAGACAAATAATAACATAGACAATCCGATGGAAACTTCAAAGGTCCCTTATTGACGGATTTTATATTTACATAGAATAAATAGTAATGTATTCATATAATTATATGCTCTTACACACTTTAACACTACTAAAAGCAGAGCCGACTTACAACATAATTACGTACCTAAATATTGGCCGGCCAGTCAGAGCCGCCATAGTCGTCTGTTTCTGTCTACGTGTGAAAGAAAGAGATGTTACATAATTGTTGACTTATGCAATATAATATTCAAATGTTTACTATTTCTACTATATACTAATGTACTTAATTGTATAAATAATTACCGTATCGAAATAATCTTCACTTGAACACCAAGAACAACTAAACGTGTCACTAGGTGCTTGCAACGTTAAGAACACCTTTAGGTGCCATGATGTCACCTGTCAAAGCGATTCTCACACTTTTACGTATGGCTTAGGTACATTTGCTCGATTGGGTTCGAACTTTTGGTGTATTTTTTAGCCCTATCTTGTGTAAGATGTAAGGCGTTCAAAGGTAACATGACACCATGAAGCTAACGCTACTCAGGTAATTCAGCTCAAAAGGCACGAACCAAATACGAAGCCGAAGAATCACTAAATTATATTCATAATCTGTAATACCTATTCATTTTATTACATATAACTTAAATATTCAAGAAAACAACAGAAAACGGAATATGTGATTCTCTTAAATATGAAAAAGTAGTAGGTACCTAGTTATAATATATTATACAATAATGTCTGTTTCAATCTTTAACCACAAGAATTAAACCGGCTCCGTTGTAATTATGATCCCAAAAGGCTACAAGATTATACGGAAATGAAATAAGGTTAACATAAATGTATCATATTTTGTGATTGTTCCGTTGTCATCAGCAGTTCCACGTTTGTTATATTATATTACACTATGACAAACAAGTAACCTGATGGTAAACAGCTACTGCAGCTTATAAACGTGGGCACAGTGATGTCACATACGTTTTGCCGACCCTATGTCTCTATGTCGTTAGCAAAAGTCGACAGAAGTCTTGGTGGGCCCCCCATTGAATGCCCGTAGAGTTTTGGTTATGTTACGCAGCAGGAAACCATCACCATTAATAGATAGAGAATGTTAATTTGACTTTAGTTGTCTGTAAGGTATTCATCTCCCACCTCTTTACCCTTCACTTGATAAAAATATAATATTTATATGAATACGCTTGATATGTACATGAACGTACTAAACATCTATGTAAACGTGGATTTCAAGAATGAACGCAATTTCTCAATACTTGAGGAACTTAACTGATTAAAAATCCGTTTAGAAGTTCCCAAAATTCTAGGATTTCCCAACGACCCCGCCATCGGAAATAGTCTCTGACAAAAATCCTGTATTGCTTATTAGTTGCTTAAATTAATGTAAGATCGTCATATAGCGCACCTTCTACGAGTAAATACTTAAATATTGTCAGCTCATGCACCTACGGGCGACTTCCTTTACTGCTGATAGTCTGCTATTGACACTGGAAACTCTACTTGTCAGCATCCATAACCTAGCTAGCATTGACTATGCCTACGAAACTGGAGGTTAAAGATTCGAATCCCGGCGAAGACGAATATTTGTTCCTTGGTCATGGTTGTTTTCTTGTTATTTCAATATAAGTATATCTTCCTATTTCAGTACCTATAGTATATACAGTGTAGAAATTAAACTCAGGCCCTGGAGGAAAACTACTTTAAATCCTTAAGCTAGCTAATTTTACTTAAAGGAGACATTCCTTTATTCCGCCGTGTGGTGACGGCAGTAAGAATACATTTGTCACAACCCCAACTCCTCCTGCGGGTGTCGTAAGAGTCGACTAAGGGATTGAAGTGTCACTGACCATTTTACAAGATTGATGATGGGCAGCAGCGTCATCATAGTGGACACATTACTGCGATTGCCAATCCGCTTGCCCAGAGTGGCGATTATGGGCATTTACCTCCTAATGCGTCTATACGCATAGTTAATAGGAGAGGCCTACGTCCAGCAGTCGACTAACATAGGCTGATGATGATGATGATGATGATGTATATTGTACCTATCTATTATAGAAATATGTCGTCTATCCACACCACACACACACACAATATCGTCACGCATTCGCACAATCTAAGCCTTATTTATTACTTTGGGCCTATCGACTTGTAAAATATTGGTGTAAGTAAATAACATAATCCACATCTATGACAGCCGCAAACGAAATGCGTGTACCAAGTTCTGAGAGTCCCCTTGGTCTTCATCTTCAGTTTCTTCGATTTCTGACAGAAACGTTATTTAAATAAATACAAAATTCGCCATGGACAGGACATGCTTAAGAAACTTCAAAAGATCGCTTGATTTCTCCAAAATGCTAATTAGATCCTGACTTGATTGTTTAACCAATTAAAAAGTATTTTAAATAAAAAATATGTACATATATTCAGCACAGTTACTTCGCTATCGGAAAATTGGCTTTTATTGAATTTTCACCCCTTTGTTAATATACCTACAGCTATAGCTACTCTTGAACATTTCCCCCAGTTCTATAAATACATATAATAGTTACCATAACCACTACGTTTTTCAATTACATTTTCCTCTAGCCTGAAAGTGACTTGCCGCCAAAAGCTCGAATAATGAATAACGAATTAATAACTAATTTCCTAGTGGGAGAATCACTTTGACATCATACGTCATGACAAAACAGATTCTGGGTGAAGACACGACAAGACAATACGCCTCGGAGCTCTTCTAGGTGGACTTGACTTCCCTGCAAACACAACAGAAACGAATAGAAGATAAATAAAATTATTTATTTGTACCCGTACACAATATAGAGATCTCTTTTCTCTTACGATTTTCTAAGATAAAACTAAAAATATACGCGAATCGACAATGGTTTCCCTTGTAATAAAATTAAATGTGAAACGATCGTTTATTTATCAATGGTAAAAGATAGCACTTGTATACTTTTGTTGTAGACATTAATTACATGACGGCTTCCATAATTTAGTCGATAATCAGTAGTCACCCTGCTTGCGAAGCGAGGTTCGAATCCCGGAGGGTGCATCTCTTCGCGTAAGTAGTATTTATAACAAAAATATTGGTTCCTCAGTCATGGTTCTTTTCTACGTATTTAAGTATCTAATACATATATACCAAATATACATATCCTCCTTTAATTAGTACACAAAACCCAAGCCTTAATGGAGCTTACCGTGAAACTCTGTAGATTTGTGTATGAATGCTTTATGACGTTCATTTATATTTTGACTATTCTACGCAGTAGGTATGAAAACTATTTTACACTATACTTCTTAGGTACTCACATTTACCTGTGGTTATACTTTCGTAAGATACCTTAACGAAATATTTAGATTAAAAAAGGCAAGTTGCCTTGATGCATATTTATAGAACACACAGATTGATGCATTATATAGTACATTTTTGTTTACATTACTTACGAGTACATACTATTTCATAGAATCTTATATTCAAAGCTAATCTAAGCACGGACACCGTTTACCAATTTTTCAATACCAAGGATGTATACCTACCACCTTTCCTGGAGGAGCTATTCTTCATCATAATTAAAGTTCTTGACGAAGTAATATATTCCACTGTCCGTTTCATATCTATCTCATCTTGCCTTGAATGTAGTTCACCATTGTTGACTGATTAATTGCATTTGCTCTTCGATGTGCATGTAAAAAGTAAATAATATATTAGTAACTTAAGAATTTTAAGTGACTGGCCAGGTGGCCAGATATAGCACAGAACCGGGATGAATAGAAGAAGAGGGGGGAGGCCTTTGCCCAGCAATGGGACAGAATGGGCTTATAATAATAATAATAATCGGGGGCAGCTTGTGGCGAGCTGACGGTGAGTGGCGACACCGCGGACCCCTATTCCAGAGGGCCCTTTTATATGGCCCTCGCCTCTGTGCTTGCCTTGACCGGCCGGCCAGAGTGGATTCGCAAGAGCGGGACCTATGCTCCAGGTTGGAAGTGTAAAATGTCATAACGCCGGCGGCCCTTGAACGGATTACCGGGATCTGGCTACCGCAGTCTTACCTCTCGACAACCTCAAAGCCGCTCTGAAATGTTGCGCTATTGTCGCACTGTGCGTGCGGCCGTTTGTAGGGCCCACTAAATGAGTTGGCGAGTCACCACCTGCCTTTTTACAATTTTGAGACTGATTGTCACGGCAGGTGTCCGCTAGTCTCCTCCCATAACCCAGTATCCAGTCCATCCATTATACCAACCATAGCCCAAGACCTTAGTTTCCATCGCAGTCACAGTGCTGCACTGCAATAGTCTTTGCACCTGGCGGGGACCATCTCCGGACGTATCATATTGTGCGCTCGGGGATGGTATCCGCCACGTGTATCCCTTGCTTTTAGATTATTTGTCTTAAAAGGCCTCTGCGCTGTTGGCTTCGGCCCCACGTATGCCTCCCAAAGGTCCGAGACCCCATGGTCCCGAGATAAGGTAAAGACGAACAATAATAATAATAATAACTTAAGACTAGGTTGATTTATACATATATACTAGACTATACTTGACTTGAGTAATATAAAATTATACAAATTGATCGCCATTTTAAATGGTAAATGCCCTTTACTATTGCAATAATTGAAACATAAATACATTGTCATTATGGTCATTGTAGAAGATGCGTGATAAGTAGTATAATAATCACAGCGACATTACTCAAATGACTCATCATAAAAACAATCAAAATCTAGTAACTTTGTTCAAGTAAGTAGGTACCTATGAATATATGTATAGGTTACCTGTAAATTCTTGTATTATTGGAAATGGGGAAGTTTATAAGAGATTTCAAAAGAATTAAGATACTTTCAAATAACGATATTTCGTTCACGAGTCCTTTAAAATTAATTAGAAACCGCTTCGGTATGGACAGACGGACGGACCAGCACATAGGTACTATAACATAATATATGCATAGATATGTATTTTTAGAACTAGGAAAAGGACGGATGTATGACATTGATGGCATAAAATCATACCTATCTAGTACCAAACACTGCTTAGCATATTAGGACTACTAAAATTACAGGTTTCGGGTTTACGGCAAATGTGCCTACAACGCTCAAGAAAATGATGATGCATTGACCGTAAATTGGTACTTCTACTTCGTTTTTGGTATAGTAACTTAAATTGAAAATTCATACTATATCATAAATTAAACGGTGTTAGATTTATGTGTAACAATATTCTACTCTGTAATACCTAGTAATATTGCCTGAGAAGCTGGAGGTTTATAGTGTTAAATCAAATAAAGTACCTATACACATACATTGGCCGTCTGGTTATGGCAGTAAGAATACATTTGTCACCACCTTAACTCCTCCTGTGTGTATCGTAAGAGTCGACTAAGGGATTGAAGTGTCACTGACCTTTATTTTATAAAAGATTGATGATGGGCAGCAGCGTCATCATAGTGGACACATTCCTGCGATCGCCAATCCGCTTGCCCAGCGTGGCAATTATGGGCATTTGTCTCCTAGTGCGTTTATACGCATAGTTAATAGGAGAGGCCTGTGTCCAGCAGTGGACTATCATAAGCTGATGATGATGATGATGACACATACATACTTATACCTACACAGATACTTGCCATCTACAATACACTTGAAAAACATTAGACTTCAGTCATTCATAATCTAGTTTATGTTTTAGTAGGTATTAGTTTCGAGTACAAGAACATGGGGATGCATAATGAACCTGACATAAATAAGACATTATTCCGTTACGTTAAGTCGATTTGTGTAAGATCTCCCAACATATTTATTTATTTATTTTACACCTCGGCCTAGGTAGGTTACAAATCACTTATATATTATTGAGATAAGAAAACTTAATAAACTAGTCCTTTCAGAAGTATTTATGTACTAGTATCGAATCGAATTCGCTATGTGGTTGCGGTTGCCATATGATGACGGCAATAAGAATAAATTTGTCACCACCCCAACTCTTTCCGTGGGTGTCGTAAGAGCCGACTAAAGGATTGAAGTGTCACGGACCATTCATTGATAGAAGATTGATGATGGGCAGCAGCGTCATCATAGTGGACACATTAATGCGATCGCCAATCCGCTTTCCCAGCGTAGCGATTATGGGTATTTACCTCCTAATGCGTCAATATGCTAATGGGATGTATTTGTGATAGCCTGACGATGATGATGAGAATCGAAGGAGACCACGTTGCCAATAAAACCTTAGAACCTATTCACTGGCATTGGACATTTGTACTTATTTATAAACTACTACTACTTATTTTAAGTATTTTAACAGGATGCGTTATTAGATACTTCTCACCATTGTGGAATGTGAAGTCTGAACTATCTTATGTAGCATAATAATAGCTCACAATCTTATTTCCTATAATTAATTAGATAATTCGATTGATAATTATTCGGGCATGGTGCGATAGAACAATCCTATTTATATAGAAAACATAAGGCATTTATAAGCATGAACCTAAATAGCATACCATACATACACAGGTACTAAATGAGGGATCACATACCTTCCTTTTTTCTTAAGGCTATCAAAAAAATCTGATCAAAGCTTTTCATAGCTGGAAAGACAAACTGGCAGACAACATTAGGTCCTAAGTACAACTATGTGTATTATTTTACATATGAGGTTCTTTACTTTTTAAAAGACCTTCCTATCAATATGATAACAAAATTATAACACTAGTTTTGACTGCTTTTACCCCTTCCTTTACATTCTAATGAGTATTACTAAACTAAATAATATACTTTACAGAAACCACAGCCAAATTGAACTTGAGTAATTGTGTTGTCTAGTTGGTGATTCAAGCAGTCAGAACTCCATGATGAGGATGCACTGCGTCGGCGATGGAGGAATTGTCGTATCTTCTGTCCCATTTGTCGTCGTCGTCTACCTCTGGCTACAGCAGCTGCTTGCCATCAGAAGGCTTGTATGCTTTGCTTATTTGCCACCGTAATAATAAAAAAGTCAAAATGTAAGATGCCTAGGTCCTACCAACCAACTACATTTTCATCACCATCATATCAAAATCCTAGAATATGTAGCTACTTACTCTGATATCCATCCTATTTGATAGCATTAGTATGACTTACACTTATTTTACAATCATGTAAACGATTACTTAGTTATCTAGAATTACCCTATTGGCAGTGAGCACGACGCCCTAAAGTATTCCACGTGATATGTTTTAATCATATCGAGCAGTTATGTAGTACATCGTGCTCGTTATTTTGTTCTGCTGTATTATGACAGCATTTTGAACAATTAATATTACGTAAATAAATGGCTACACTGATATCTGTAAAAGTATTTTTATAATAAAATGCCCTAAGCGTGTGTGATGCCGCTGATGGCAATAAGAATACTTTGTCACCACCCAACTCTTCCCGTGGGTGTCGTATGAGTCGGCTAAGGGATTGAAGTGTCACTGACCATTTATTTATCGAAGATTGATGACTCCCATCCGCTTGGCCAGCGTGGCGATTATAGGTATTTTCCTCCTAATGCGTTTATACGCATAATTTCAGCAGTGGACTATCATAGGCTGATGATGATGATGATGATGGGCAGCACCATCATCATAGTGGACACACTACTGCGATCGTCAACCCACTTGCCCCGCGTGGCGATTATGGGCATTTACTAGTAATAGGAGAGGCAGGTGACAATTAATATTATACCGATTCATTTATACTAAATATACTGAGATATGTATAAATGTACTCACCGTAAGGATGTAAATCATGTCATTAAATATTATAAAAATATTGTCATGTGTATAATCTTGTCGTTCAGATACATTATTCATTATCTAATGATGATCGTCAATATAATTTATAATTTATATGTAGTTTTGTTTAACAATATAATAATTGATTCACGTCATCTGTCATTATGTCAAGTTTGCTTTTTTTATTTAAAAAAAGGCTTTTGTCACCCTTGTTTCATCGGCTTGTCATATTTCTCCATGTCATTTCTTCAATTGCTATTTTTGGCAGCACAATCTATCGATGAGTAGCGGAACCAAAACTTCGTGAAAACAATAATAAACTTATAACACTTTTTTTTTAAATAACATGAACCCTGCATGCCATTGGGTGTTGGTGCCATACAATGAAATAATGTCCTAATTAAGAGCTTTAAAACGAGGTATATCTCAACCGTAGGTATACATTCATGGGACACGGTCCATACAATAATGCCTATTCTTCTTTCTCGGGTATTTGCAATCTGTTTCTGTGTGCGTCCGGCGTTGGAAAATTTCATTATTTTTTCTTTGGTATATGACATCTAATATTTAAAAATATACTGGGATTTTCCCAAAAATAATAATTTCATAGTAAACAGTATACTTTTTGTTTTTCTCAAAATAATATAATATTAAATTATGTTACTGATTTTAACGAAGTGCGTTTAAAACTTACACATTTGAGACCTTAAAAATACATTATTTTCATTTTAACATTAATCAATTCTTAAAATAAACGCATTTTAGCAGTCGAACGAGACTCTTCATTATTTTGTTACAAGTCACAAGCGACAAGTGTATAATACAACCTTCGAAAAACAAAATGACTGTTCAATGCCTACTAGTACATGACGTTTAGTTGTATTTTTCAATTATGACACTTGTAAAATCTCTAGTATCCCCACTCTTGTAATAATTTATATAGATGCGTCAAACGAGAACTTGTGAAAAATATTGATTTAACAGCGTTGCCATGGATACACACTTGTAATACAAGGCTTGTAATGTACGAGAAATAGGCCCCTGGTAATAAATAATAAATTCAAGATAGACAACTGTCTATCAATATAATTCGATGACAATTATAAAAATATAGGTTCGGTTCTTGAAAATATAGGAGAACACGACTCTATTTTCAAGACATTAGAGTGCATGTTCAGATATTTTTGAGCACCCTGAATAATATATATATTTGTGATGGCGAGAATAACATGTTAGGGACATATTTCTCCTGTTAGTTGCAAAATGCCGTTCCAATTTTGACTGAGTAGAAAAAACTTGATATTATTGAAATAAAAACAAAAAAATGCTTAGGGCACTTTTCTGTGAATGAACTGAAATACACAATATTTACAACTGAGCTCAATCTAAAAATTAGGACTGTCAAGTGCGTCATAGAATAATCGTGAGATAGATGTATGCAGTGACAAGTCTGCACTGTTTTCGTGAATTGTCAAATCAGTTAATTATACAACTTACGATTGTATGCCAGTCAGACAAGGTTAGTTTTTGCTGTCTGAATACATATTTATGAATCAAACGACGTATATAAATAATTGACAAATTGGTGTGGTTACATGTAAACGGAAACCATTCATGTATACTTATTTTTGACTACGAGGTGAATACATTTAAATGGAATTTATTTAAGTATGAAACTTTGTGAAGCATTTTGTGATTACATAATACTGAAATAGTTTAATGGATACATTTTTTGGTGTCAGTAATAGATACATATTTTTGATACAATGTATGACTACATATCTATGCAACCTTGTTTTTGTATACATATTTTTAGACGTGACTGTACATAGGCCCTCCGAAGTTTCGAACTGCCAAAAAATTTTAAATTTTCGAACTGGTGCGAAAAAAGCACCATCTGTATTGAAAAACAAATATTGGTTTTGGAAAGCGCCGGTCGCCCAAGTAGACCTATCCTCCCTAGAAAATTATATTTTTTTCGATTTTTTGTCCTGAACAGATTACAATACTGCATTAGCCCTTAAGCGTATCACCACTATTTTTATTACACACTGTATATATTGTGGCGTACCGAACTATTCTAGCAGCAATCAAAATTTAAAGAATTAGGTCTTGTTCGTTTTTATGCCTTATTGCCTTTAGGATTGAGAAAGGACTTTATTTTATTATTCTACCTACTTTTATATAAAAATGTTTCCTTATTTGTCTTAGGAATGTGTTGGTGAAATTTGTCGTTTTGTATTTTAGGGACCATGAAAACATAAATTATGTCTCTACGGACCGTAGGCCCAGCGAATCGCAGATGGGAGAAATCTCGTAGCATCTTGTAGCACTGCTACGGATATCTGTAGCATCTTGTTCCAAATTGACCGTGGCTACTTTTACGTGTGTGGTTTTACCTCTCATGCTACACTAGGCTGCATTTGTGAGTATTTTTTAAGGTGCATTTAGAACAAACGAGCATTCGCTTATTCTATCCCCTACTCTACGAAATCAACGGATAGAATGAGCGAATGCTCGTTTGGTCTAAATGCACCTTTATTTAGTGTGACAGTGTGTCATGACCAAGTTCGAATGTTAACCTTTTTACAGCCACAGTCGGTTATAGGAAAGTCTTGCCACGGACGCCAACGACGGCTACAGCCGTCAATGTCGCTGATACAATAAATAGTGACTTACGCGCGGTATAAATCGTAAAGTTAAATTTCGCCTTAGGGTAAAATTATTTTCGTTGTCTTATTTTGTGTCCCTAAAAAACGTAACACAGTTGTGATTTTTGTATGAGACGATGTTTTGTTTTTAATTTTTGATGTATGGATTAAAATCTAGCGTGAAAAAGAAATACAAGTGCACCGGTTTTTTTATATACCGAGTCGAAACAGCAACTAAAAACGCGAGTGGTATGAAACAAGACAACGAAAAGAATTTTGACCCTTTACATGTTCGATGCCGGTGACACGCAAATATGATCGAAAAAACTGTAATCCTATGCCAGGGACACACATACGTGCTCAAAGTAATGTTATTCTTATGCCACAAGCATTAATCAAGCTTTCACTCCTACGCCAGTGGCATAAAAATACGAACGTTTTTTTTTACACAAGTGCTGTGTCGCCGGCATAGGAGTACAATCTTTTCGGTCACACATGCGTGTCACTGGCATAAGATTTCTATCATATAATTTCGATGGGCATAGTATTAGCATTTAGTGAAACAGTACCGGAGGCGAACATGTTAATAATCGTAAACGCGTGGCGTCTGAAGCTCGGCATTTTCCTTCGCTGTCTGGCGGTCAAAAGGTTTGCGGAATTCCAACATTTTGATACTTATTTGTGAAGTAGCCCCTGTGCCCTTTAGCCTGTAGCCTTCTGTTCATATGTAAATATACCTGATGGCGACTGCACAGTTGGATGATTTATTTTATTAGAGACTAACGCATGAGCAGACGGATGTATGGAGCCTATGGACATAATCCTTATACACATCATCAGTCTAGTTACATTTAGTCTAGTTCACTGGATGGACGTAGGCATCTCCTTCACTTAGCGTGTAGACGCATTAGGAGGTAAATGCCCATAATTGCCACGCTGCGCACCCGAATTGGCGATCGCAGTACAGTAATGTGTCCACTAAGACGACTCTGTTGCCCATCATAAATCTTCTATCGAAGGATGGTAAGTGACGCTTCAATCCCTTAGTCAACACGTACGACATGGACATATAGATAGAGGACTAACGGAAATTATGTCATTTCTATTTTGACCATCAAACCAATCCCTAAAAGCAGAAATCGTATAAGTAACAAGACGTACAAAATTACTTTCGGGTTTAAAATGCCTTCTAAATGATGGCGTTTTCTATGACACGAACTGTAAAAACATACGTTACTATCTCAAAGTCTTATTTAGACACGATAAACTGAATTTACCTGAAAACTAAATCTAACAAACCTAAAAAAGGTAGGTACTGCAAACGCGTGATGCATATCAAGCGTATTCATGTGATGAGTAATACACTAGGTACTATGTTTGCATTAACTAGTTTAATTGTGTGTAGGCTGGTGCATACGCAATACGCACTATACTCGGCTTTTACGAGAGATATGGGTCAGGAGGCTCGCTTGCGGGGGACGCAAAACAACCCACCACCAAAACGAAGTAACTGACCAGAAAGAAACCTCGTAAATTCAACCTTACTGCTACGTAAAAAGGGTAAGTTCCGCCGATTGAGGTTAGTTCTGTACAGTCGTTGCTATTTTTCACATTCGAACGCTGCTGACGTCACAATCGCGTCGCGCGGTCGCGATTCCACCCGATCGATATACGTACCAACTTCGGCATTTTCCGTAAAACTTCGGCCATCCCGAATGACGCTGCGACCACCACGTGCTAGTTACGTAACGCTGATGGCTACAATTCATTGACAAAGGTTATTTGTGAGCCTTGCTGGGCTCAACAAGCGAGTATGACACATTTGCCAGGTTAAAAAAGTTTGATGACGTCATTTATTTACAAACAATCCTATTTGCCTATGCGAGGTATGCCGTTAATGGGGAGGCGTAATACCAAATTGTTTTTACGTCTGGCCGTGACAAACGGCATTTCGTAATGAAACGTTCAGTTCAGGAATGAGTCGAGGCATTTAATGGCATTAATGTTAGATTAAGACATGTTTATCGTTGCCTTTCGGGTAATTGAAATTAGCGAGGCCAATAACCTAAATAGACACCGATAATAATGAACATTTTCAACGATAGTCTAATTTGCAGGTACTGTTTTGAAATTTCGCTAGTTTTAAAGTAATTAGAGCAAATCTACACAATAGCATAACAAAGTGTCTATAATCGATAAAGTCGTAAAGATCAAAATAAATGGCATTGAATTATAGGAACAACGCTTCTATGTTTCTATTTCTGTTTCGTCATAAGATAAGCTCTAAAATATGAAAACCCAATCTAAATATATACCTAGGTATTTAAATTATCTAATTTATGATCAAAGTAAAAAATTGAACATCGAAAAAACGTTAATTTAAAACCAGATAGATTTAGATACCTAGATAGAAACAGTGAAAAAGATAGGTAAATGTAAGAATAATAACTAAAAACCGAATATAATCATTTCATTTTAAATATATGAATGAAAATACAAAGGTGTGTGTGAGAAATTAGTTTAATTAACGATTACGGTTCTAATTCACTGCCACATCTGCATGAAAAAACTTAAAGTAACCTGTTTAAATTTGTAAGGTAATTCTAGACATATTACGTCGTATATCCCACGAAAGGGCCGTAATATGGTAATTCGACACATTATCCAGAGCAAGATCTCCCCGAGCAATTTCAAAGGTTGACTTCACATTAATGGGAATTATCACAGGAGTAGTATATCGTGGGAATTATCCATATGAACTGAACGAGCAAAAAGGTTAACACTAAAGCTTCACCTACTGAAAACACTTGGATGACAATTGCATATCTTCAAATGTCACCCAAGTGTTAAGATAATTAGTAACAATTTAACTTATTAGTCAATTACAATATAACGTATACCTACCTAACGTAAATATTCTCCTTTCCGGAAAACCGCTGACATAGGTTGTACCTAGGCCAAATTATTCAATCTAAATATTTGCACTAGTACAGTCAGCATCAGATATATCGTAGAGCCCGGAGCGTGGCAGATATACACCGTGTTTTTATTGATTTCCGTTAAATTGGACAGGTTACTTGGGACATTAATAGAAGTTGCCTGGTATATCGGCTTTTGTTAATTTCATAAAAACATTTTTTTTTTCGTTTTCATACATAATAGTTGTAACGGCAAGTGTGAGAGAACCTTAAGAATAAGATCTCAGGTGACTGACGGCATACGTCAAAATAAGTAACATTAGGATGTAATAGGGTCATTCTCATAGGGCACGTTTTTTGGGCGTCGGGTAGAATAACTTTGTATTCTTGCATATATATGGCGTAAAAAAAATGTTGGAGGGTAGTTTTCGTTTAATTCTATCTGTAGTAGTTGTAATTTCGAAGATAACCTCTTGAGAACTACTAATAAAAAAATATAAAAGCCTACTTTTATCATGCTCCATCAAGCGTACAGACTCCAAAATTTGTGACAAACCCCTTTGCAACTCGGGAACCAGTCCTATTACCAAACACAGGGTATTGTTTTATTATAGTCAATTAAACAAATTAACATTTTGTTAAGTTGATTGTTATTTCAACTGCTTGTATAAAGAAATATGATTTTTTCACCGCGCGTACGAATTTATGACTAAACTTCGTCATTGGAAGCAAAACAAATTTTCACATCACTATTTGCAATTTTACGCACATCACTATTGCATTGAGCGAGCCAGTTCAGTCTTGTCTGTGACACGTTGGGCGACGGAGGTGCGTTTGGCGACGCTGGGCGATTTTACGAACGTAAGTATCTAATCTCCGTTTTTTGTCACTTGCATTTTCTCAACTCCGTTTAGTCATTTATTTTTATATTGGTGTGATTGATCGTTCTACTATTTAAGTATAATGAATTAAACTGTATTACTTGTTAAATGCGTGTAATGTCGTTGTACTAAATAAGATAATTAATGAAATAAAAATAAAAAATAGCTTTGTCCCTAGGCTCCGTCAAATAAACTCCGTCAAATATTTAGACGGAGTTGAAAAAATACGTGTATTTAGCGTGTAAGTGAGCAGTCACATGCAAAAAAACTTGTTTTTCATCACATTTGCTGCTAAAGCAAAATTAAAGTACCTATACTCCGTTTCTTTAATTAGGTACCTACTGCGAATTTTACATAGACATGTACCTACTGCTTACAAAGTACATTGATCTACAATACTAAGAAAAATAAAACATGTGAAATTTGACGCAATATCTTCGTTCTGAACAGTAACGATAGATTTTTTTACTTACAATACCGTTTACAGCATTTTTGGAGCTAGGGCTTTTCGTTAAACTTACTTCAATTTCAATATTATTATTTTTTGTTTCATATACTTAGAATGGCGTAAATCAAAAAACCTACGGTAGAGTATATGAAAGAAGCTCAACGTAGGCGTAGAGCTAAAATAAAGCAAAATCCCGGAAAATACGCTATGTCAAAATGAAAAGAGCATCAGCGTAAAATAAGTATTATTACGTGTAACATGTTATTCACAAAGTGATTGTTAATGTTTGTTTTCGTCCATGCCTTTTAAAATTCGTATACAAATTAATAAAAAAGTCACTTTTTCTGCCCCTATGTCCCTTTGTACGCTTAAATCTTTAAAACTGCACAACGGATTTTGATGAGATTTGAAGGTTTATATGTAGGTAGGTATAGTACCCGTGCGAAGCCGAGGCAGATCGCTAGTATTAAAATATATAAATTCTCATTCAGGTTTAAGAGTACTGTATCCATCAACTCCATATCATATTTATAAACTCCGTATAAAATATATCAACTCCGTCGCAACATTCTCGACTCCGTCTTGGTGAAAAAGACAATGGCTTATAAAACGTGAACTAATAGATATATCATCATCATCATCATCATATCAGCCGAAAGACGTCCACTGCTGAACATAGGCCTCTCCCAAAGATATATATGAGGGACAAAAGTATACATATGATCTAAATAACTCAATGATTCGTATTTTATAGATAATATAGCAGTAAACATACTGTACAAAATCAAGACGGAGTTGAGGCTGAGAACGCCTAATTATGAGAATGACCCAGGTTGCAATATACTTGTTCAGTCATTAAACTTATTTTTGTAATAACTCAATAACAGTAAGAGTTAAGACACTAGTTTCTTAGAGTAATTGATTATTTTTGACCTAAATAAGCTTCCCTTTAATTTAACGGAAATCAATAAAAACACGGTGTATAAACGCGTGTTCAGATATGTTTACATTCCAGACGCTACAATACCGGTCATTACCTATGAAATTGGTGTTTTTGGTCATAGACTTTAGTTGATCCCTAATTTTATTATTTAATGAGTAACTTAGATATATTTTTTGTTTTCAACAGTGCACTGTGTAACACTAATCATTGTATCACAGGAATAAAAATTCCTCAAGTAATCTTTGAACAACTCTTGCCATATGCTGCCGGTTCATATGTTTGGAATAGGTATAAATATATGATACGTATTATCTTATTTTATAAAATAGAGACATACAAAACACGCCTTAGAAGTGTCTCATATTACTGCCAATATTTGGTTCGTTGATATCAAAACATATACCTACACAAAATTAATTGTATGGAAAATAAACTTTTCGCAAATTTCTCCATACAAACCCCCAATTTCATAGGTAATGGCCTATATCTAGTGGCGAGTGTAGGTACTACAGAACCTGGGTCAAAATTCTTTGCAATGTCTTGTTTCATATCACTCGCTTTTAGTTGCTGTTTCGACTCAGTAGATATATAAAAAAAATCCGGTGCACTTGTATTTATTTTTCACGCTAGATTTTAAACTATACATGAATATATAATTGGAAACAAAACATCATCTCATACAAAAATCACAACTGTGTCACGTTTTTTAGGGACACAAAATAAGACAACGAAAAGAATTTTGACCCACCTGACAAAAGCAACTTGGTACTGAAGAGATCATACTCTTAAAAATATCGTTTCAATGAAAACTTAGGCGTGGTTACTAATAACCGGCTTATTTATATTACTGTTGACATGCTACGGCAATTTAAACATCAAAAGGCTGAGAGTGGTCGTTTACCACCGCGATTAACGCGCTTCCCCGGGGATAAGTCCCAAATTTATTATGACACCTCATCGTATCTCGTGGCGATTTATTAAGCCAACGGATACGGTTGGCTTTTCTAAACATGAGACCGATCAACGGAGTCAATGAGCTAGTGTATTTTCTGGCGAGGTTTGGGTCCCACTGAAGCCTTTTTTGTTAAGCTAGGGTAATCCGTTATGAATACCACCCGGCCCGGGAGCAACCAGGTGGTTATGTCCGACCCGCACGGACTAAACCCCTGGGATGTTCCACCTCTCGCTTTATGTGCAGGGCTTCGGGAACGCTGCTGCATACCTGCGAGAAGTCTGACTAAAGCCTACACTAACGTGCAAAATTAGATATCAGAGAGCGTAGCCAAGTTGCCAACTCTGACACTCAGTAGCGTGAGATAGTTTTCTCTCTCTGTCACTCTTTCTTATTAGTGCAATAAAGACAGTTAGTTGCCTTTCGTTCGCGATTCATGATTGAGCGTTAGCGATTGGCATCTTGGTTACCCACCCTGATATTTTTTCTTTTTTTTTTGTGTGACGAAGGTAGACAACTGAGCTCTCAGCCCACCTGATGGAAAGCACGAACTGAGGCCCATGGACATAGGGATAAAAAAATCGCCTATGCGCTTCGTACCCTGAGGACTTAGATGGATTATTCTATGCCAGTAATTACAGCGGCTATCTTACCCCCAAACCGAAACACAGCAGTGCAAACACTGTTATTTAGCGGCAGGTTAACGGGTAAGACGGTGGTTGCTATCCGGGCGGACCTTGCACGAGGTCCTACCACCAGCAAATTATTATCTCCTCATTCGGCATTTCCAAGTAGTTCACCTTTGAAAAAATAAGATTCTAAATATTTTTTTATATCGAAAACCCTCATGGGTACTATCCGTGGATATATTACCTATCTGACATCAATAGTGTCAATACTCGCCTTTATAAAACTATTGAGGTATCATAGCGGCCTTAGCACATCTTGAGTTTGACAGCAACACGCAGCCTTGTGTGCTATACGTGTCTCTTTTCGATTATATTGATTAAAAACAGACAGGTATAACAACGAGCCAACCCAACTCCTCCTGCTGGGTGTCGTAAGAGTCGACTAAGGGATTGAAGTGTCACTGACCACTATTTGATAAAAGATTGATGATGGGCTGCAGCGTCATCATAGTGGACACATTACTGCGATCGCCAATCCGCTTGCCCAGCGTGGCGATTATGGGCATTTGCCTCCTGGTGCGTTTATACGCATAGTTAATAGGAGAGGTCTAGCAGTGGAGTATCATAGGCTGATGATAACAACGAAAGGCGTATTCCATCCTAGCCCCCCTGGGTACTTTATTATCCAACGCGAATAAATTTTAAATAGATGAAAAATCTCTGCTAACTTTGTCTAATGTACCTTTGGAAATTTTTACAGAAATCTTCCTTGTTTGTTGGGGTAGGTAATATTTTGTTTACGGTGGTTTCAAAGGGATTAAACCTGATGATTTTACATAAGGGTTTTGTATCAAAAGAGACTAATTTTCAGTAGAATTTTGACAGCAGTGTTAATAAACCTGTAGGTACATAGTCCGGCAGCTAATTTATTCTTAATCAAAAGTTGAACATGTAGATATTACTTCAATAAAGGTATAGGATATTACGTGTAGGGGAGGAACACGATTTTTTTTCTATATTTTATTCTACTAACCTCTAACTCACTATTCAACTAGATATCGAGCAACATAATAAAAAAAATTAAAAAGAGTCGAATTGAGAACCTTCTTCATTTTCGAAGTCGGTTAAAAATGCCAACTATTGGGATAGCATCGTCATCATCATCATTTCAGCCATAAGACGTCCACTGCTGAAAATAGACCTCCCCTTTGGACATCCACATACACGGTTGGAGGAGACCTGCATCCAGCGTCTCCCAGAGATCTGTAAAAGATCGTCTGTCCATCTCGTGGGTGGACATCCTACACTGCGTTTGCCTAACCGTGGTCTCCCTTGAGCACATTTCGACTCCTTCGGCCATCCATTCTGCGTGCAATGTGGCCTGCCCATTGCCACTGCAGCTTGCTAATCCGGAGGGCTATGTCGGTGACTTTTGTTCGTCTATGGATCTCCCCATGTCTGATTCGGTCATCTAGAGAAACCCCGAGCACAGCCCTCTCCATAGCCCGTTGAGTGACTTTGAGCTTTGAATGGCATAATTTTTATAAGCCGGCTTTAGGCGATAAAAATATTAAACAGCTAAGTAGGTGGCTTATGATTATATCGATGGCAAAAAGCGAGAACGTAGTAACCGCCACCTGGTCGAAAAATTTTTTTTTGCGTATTCGGAATCAGCGAATTTTTCTGCGTCGACTGGTCTGGGTCCCATGGCTCTACGACGCTTAGAAAAAACTGGACTACGTTGCAAAACGAATGTATTTTTTTGACGATGCCAACATCTAATTGCTGTAAACACCCAAACAGTAGCAATTTTCTAAACGAGTACATTTACGCCAATTTTGTTTTTTCATAAATCAAAGCGTGTGGTGGTAACAGCGTTGCCGAAATTTTGTTCTGTGGCGGTTACAGCATTTATGAAAGTAGTGAAAAAAATTCGAACCAAGTTTACTGCAATTATCCTAAAACAAAATTGTCAATGATTGACGCTTACTACATTTCATTCGAAAATGAATTAGCACCAAGCCACAGTAACGACATTTGAAACACAACGTGATTTGGGTACCGCTTGAAGATACAGCAATAAAAATGTGCGCTCGCGGCGATGTGGCTCGTGAATACGACCTGTGATTTAGTCTACTGGCGATCACTGGAGCGAGTGGGTGTACGTAGTCTGCGTACTCTGTGTGCCCGTGAAGTGACAATGAATTCCATCGGAATGCAATTTTTAGGTTCCTATTTTAATTTCAAGTGATATTCTGCCTAAGAAAAATTACTCCAAGTTTTTATTTAAATAAATAATAACAATTTTATTTTGTTAGTTGTGTTTAGTTGTTTAAGTTAAATATTAATGGTTCAGTAAGATTAGTTCAAAGAAATATTTTTATAATTGTTTTGATAGTTGTGTTTAAACAATTATTTAAGAATTATGTTGAAAATTAAATAACAAATAATACTTTCGTGCTACGCAACAAAGAGCTGGTACTGGTTTAAGATTGATATTAAAAATGCCTGCAACTGCGTCGGTCGCGATGCTTTGTTAAGAGAGAAGCAAAAAAAACTTCTTCTTCATCATCATCATCAGCCTATGTTAGTCCACTGCTGGATGTAGGCCTCTCCTATTAACTATGCGTATAGACGCATTAGGAGGTAAATGCCCATAATCGCCACGCTGGGCAAGCGGATTGGCGATCGCAGTAAGGTGTCCACTATGATGACGCTGCTGCCCATCATCAATCTTTTAAAATGGTCAGTGACACTTCAATCCCTTAGTCGACTCTTATGACACCCGCAGGAGGAGTTGGGGTGGTGACAAATGTATTCTTACTGCCGTCACCACACGGCATGCAAAAAACTTACCTGGATTATATTCCATGCAAAAAAACTTACCTGGATTATATTCCTATCTCTGGCAATGTTACAGCAGCCCTTCAGATTTCATGTACGCGAAGCACAACATCTTGTTTGCAATAGGTTGTCAACAGGGTGATCAACTTGGGTCCGCCTTTTTTTAGCCTTGCCATCCACCCTAAGTACTATCTCGACACTTGGCAGTAAACTCAACATGTGGTACCTGAACGACGGTAGCCTCGGGGGCGAGGCAGAGTCTGTTCTGAGTGATTTGACCTCCTTAGCTGCTAAGTTTAGAGAAATAGGTCTCAAGCTGAATATGGGAAAATGTGAGCTATATGTGAGCTCACGCAACGTAAGCAGGTCCCAAATTATAAGCAATTTTGAGAATGTCTGTCCAGGTATCAAGGTGATGAACGCGGATTCTTTTCATCTACTTGGAGCCCCTGTATTTGAGGAATCAATGCCTGATTTTGTTGATGCTTCAGCGTTTCTCCCAGCATTCAGACAGTCTGCTCAAGGTCTCCTCGCACATGACTTTTTCATTGTCCGGTTCTGTCTCCTCGTGCCAAAGTTGACGTATGCGATGTGATGCAGTCCTTTTTGGATGTTTCCGCAACTGTGTGAGAAGTTCGACAGTTTGATATACATCACAATGCAAAACATCTTAAATATCAAACTGGATGAGAGGCAGTTAATCCAGGCAACTCTTCCAATACGGTGGCTTAGGTCTACGGCGGGTGTCGAGTATTGCTATTCCCGCTTTCTTATCATCTGTGCACTGTACGCTTACTCTCGTAGGAAGTATCCTCAATCCATCACTACTTAATTTTGAGGTAGCGTATTAGGCGGAGGCGATAGATGTTTGGAGTTTGGCCTGTCCGAGCAACGAATTGCCATCAGAGCGGGACGTGCAGAGGGCTTGGGATGAGCCTCTGTCCGCGTGGCACAGTTGGGCTTGCTTGACTCCACCACCTCCTCAGCTGAAAAAGCCCGTTTGCTTGCAGCGTCGGAAAGGGAGTCGGGATATTGGCTACAAGCTTACCCATCCAGGAGTTGCGCCACATTGCTGGACAATCATTCCCTAAGGTTGGCTGCTGGGCTTCGCTTGGGTGCAGATATATTGCTATTGCAGCGGTGAGGTAGACTCCCGGGGTGGCCACAGCCTCTCCTGTCGGAGGAGCGCTGGTCGTATACCCCGCCACGCCAGTCTGAATGACGTGATCCGTCGGGCTTTTGCCAGAGTGGGCGTGTATGCCGCGTTAGAGCCCCCTGGCCTGGCTAGTGACGATGGCAAGAGACCAGCTGGGATGACACTCATACCGTGGCAGTTTGGGAGGCCGCTTACTTGGGATGCGACGTGCGTGGACACCCTCGCGCCTTCACAGGTCAGGTCAGGGCGGGTGGTAAATGTAATACTTACATTCAAAACATATTTTATAGTTAGTGGGTTTAATAGGTAGTGAGTTTTATATCGATAAAAGTTATTTAAGAGAAAATTTAATGCCAAAACTGAGGATAAAATCTAAAGAGTTCTAAAGTTTTCACGGTAATATTGAACCTCATTACCTATAATAATATTATTTACTTTTAGCAGATAACAATATTATAGTCTGATTAACCCTAAGAATATTTATGTTTGTTTTAGCATGATACAAGGTTGTCATTTTATATAAGAGATTTTATTAGCCTTTTGAAATGTTATAAGCAACAGAGAAGTTACTTTCATAATGTTTTTATACACAGTAATTGAGACTAGATAGTGTTTGATATATTAAGATTGTAATTGTTGCATCTGAGCTTTTACATTGTAAAAAACCTGCATTCAAAATTTGTAAACATTTTAAAAAAATATGTTAACAAAAGTTGATTGATACTTAAGTCGTTCTGTTTTCACAGTTTCTTTTTGGCGGTTGACTCTTACCACATTTCAGTTAGTCCTATAAAGAACGTAATGACATTTATGTCAAAATTATTGCATCTTCAAAATAAATATGCATCATTACAGCGTTTCTGATTTATGGAAATTTTACTCGTTTCACTATTTTAGTACATTTACTTCTGGCGTTTACAGCGTTTTCGCGTAACGAAAAAAAGAGTTCAATTGTCGTAACCGCCACTAAGTCGTAAACCAGCCATTTTTGTTAAATATTAAATATGACAGTTGAAAGAAAACCATAAGTTATGAATTAGATCCAAATATCAAGCATTTTCGTTCATAAATGAAAGAGTTATGAATTTTTTTCTTGAAATCGAAAAGTTTTTTGGCTCTGGTGTAAAGTTTGCATTTTGGCGGTTACTACGTTCTCGCTTTTTGCCATCGATATGATGGTCGCGTTTTGTCCTTTTATCGTACCACCCATAGAATAAAAATAACGTTTTTTTTGTTTTGTGGTAGGTACTAGCCGTCACTTTCGCACATGCATAGGTACTTATTAAAACGTGACGGTAACGGCGACAAACTATTCGAAGCGGTAAGCTTCATCATCATCATCATAATCTCAGTCATAAGACGTCCACTGCTGAACATGGGCCTCCCCTCTGGACCTCCACATGTACCGGTTAGATGCGACCTGCATCCAGCGTGTCTCGGCGACCTTCACAAGGTCGTCTGTCCATCTTGTGGGTGGACGTCCTACGCTGCGTTTGCCTAACCGTGGTCTCCACTCGAACACTTTTCGACCCCATCGACCATCTGCTCTGCGTGCAATGTGGCCTGCCCATTCCCACTTCAGCTTACTAATCCGGAGGGCTATGTCAGTAACTTTAGTTCGCCTACGGATCTCCTCATTTCTGATTCGATCACGCAGAGAAACTCCGAGCATAGCCCTCGAGGTAAGCCTACAGGAACGTATTGAGTAACATATAAAATGTTGTAGATACTTACCGGAAAATCTGCTACAAAACTTGCATGCTAGTCATGCGCGCTAGCAACATGTTACATTTGGACGGTCGACGCAAAAAACAAATGAACCATTTCGCTCCTTACGCCTTCGAGATACGTTCTAAAATGTAGACATATTTATGAGACGTGACGTGAAGGGTAAAGCGAAGCAAAACTCGCGACAACGAGTTGGAAACTTATTTAAATTGGACGAAACTTGTGGCTCTGTTTTACTTTAATTAAGCAAGCTTGTAAATTATTCCAGAACGCCATTTATCGTGGTTAAAAACGAGGGTGTGTTTGTTTTACTTATGTATCCTAACGTCTTTATACAGGTTGATTTTTTATTTACCGTTCAAATTTTAGGGGTTCATTCTGTAGGCTTATGATGATTCCGTGTTATTCGTTTATCGGTGTTGCCGTGACGTTCTGACAAGTAAGTATGCAAGTGCGTGAGTTACAGGTAGCACGAGAAAGGGTAAACGTTTACCCGGTAAACGCTTGACCGTTATAAGCCACCTATGGTCATATTGATGAACTCCTAGGAACTACCTATGGGACCGACATCCGATTCGAAAAAAAAAAAACTGATGTGCCGTACATTTCCGCCTACTAATCTCAGGGTTTGTATAGAACATCGAATTTTTTTTCTCGAATCGGATTTCGGTCCCATAGTAAAAGGTCATCAATATAAACTCAGAACTAACCCTCTATTTGAACGGTGAATAAAAATAATTCTGTATAAGGTGGCTCATGTACCTTTATTTAGAATTTTGGAATGATTATGTACTTTCAAAGATTTCTGGAATTATGTAAGGTAAGGTGGGGTAAGATGAAACAGTTTTATTAATAGGATAAGACAATAAGTCCTCCTTCTGGCACAGCGTCTGATGGTAGCTTTTTGTCTTTATCTTAGCCCATCTTACTTAAGTCTTTAAGACAACCTGTTATCCGATGGTGACCGTACATCATCGGATACACCGAAACGGCCAAGATTTTCAAAATATCTGAACTTGCACTCTTATTTCATAATAGTAGGCAGAGACCCTGGCTTTGGCCGATCCGGTATATCTGAAGGCGAATGTATGACTTGAGTTTCACACGATTTGGTATTTCTCTATGGCTAAGGCTTACTAAGCTTCACTGACAATGAATAAGGGGATAAGCATTTATAGGCTTTTCCAACTTTTTATACTGTATTTTAGCACTACCAAATGAGCATAAGCAATTACCAAACAGACCCTAATAGAACCCAGCGATTACCTCCCTAGTTCATTGTCGTGCGACTCGCATTGTAAACACAACTAACGCAGGCACCTGAAACCAACCCTTTCAGTAATTGAGCGAATAATAAAAAGTTTGTGTCAAAACTTAAATTGTATAGTTATAGGTACGATTGTCTAGGCCAGGGGCCTATTTCTCGAAAGCTTGTAACTTGTGATACAAGCGGAAGTTCTTATCCAATTAATAGTGTCAAAAAGAGACTTATATTACAAGTTACAAGCTTTCGAGAAACGGGCCCCAGCAGGCCTAGCCAAATGCCATTCTGAATCATATGCGAAAAGCGATAAGCCACCATAATAATGTATGGAAATGGTTTTGGTTTGAATCTGTCATTATTATACATTCATGATTTGTCGCTTATCGTATAGGTACGATTACAAAATGGCGTCTTGGCTTAGGCACTGGTATCACCGTGAGCTACTAAGCTCTGAACTATCGGCTATAAACACGAACAGAAGATACGCACTCCCATGTAAATAAAAGAGACACGGCGATACTCGCCCGGCGGTGATAGCTGATAGCTGGGCGTGTATCGCCGTGTCTCTTTTATTTACCTACATCGCGGTGAGACCAGTGTCTAAGCCTGATGATGTTTCATAATTTATGACGCAATATTGCATTGACGTGGATGTCGAATTGATGTACCTACCTACCTATGTTATGTATCAACTATGTACCAAAATTCATATAACCCACAAAGCGGATTTCTAATAAGCATTTGTTTATCCTTCACATATGTACATATAGTATTAACTTACGTAACAGTTTTCAGCAATGAAACGAGTCCAAGTTCAACCCGTGCGACTGATATCTCTCCATATCAAAACGACGTATGTCACGGTACTTGTTTAAGCTGATACGACCTTCTGTAGCTACTGGAGCATTGGTCATCGGAACTCGTGCCCGATAGAGGTTGACACTGTAAGTATTTCAATAGATTATGTCTCGTAGACCACGCATTTTTAAGTATGGAAGAACTACATCACTCGTAGCATACGAGATAATCACTACGTGCGACATACCGTCTTACAAGATTTAGAGGGTAGATTTCGTGAATCCGTGATAATAAATCGATATGCTTGATAATATCGGAAAGCCTAGGTCTCCATTATCAAGCACTGAGCCCGCCTTCACGCCTTGCTACTTGCGAGCGCGATGCGTATTCGTGAAAATATTTAACCGTTTAGTAATATAACTGTAAATAATAATAACTGTAAATATATAACAATAATTATGTCTCACGAACGTTTAAATGCAAGATAGTCTTAGCACATGGTCTGCATAGGCATAAAATAAATTCTATTTTTACTGAACGTATTGCGAAAACACAAATCACATGATTTATTAACTACATATTTTGAGGGGTACAGGCATCAGCCGCGAAAGCTGAGTACGTGGGTTCGATCTCCACCTCGGACATGATCTTGGTCGTTTTTCTTCGGTATATGACATCTAATATTTATAATTTCTATTTTTACGTTATTTTTATCAGGATGAAAATAGCCCATCAACATCATGCTGTCAATTCATGCAGTCAACCAACATGAGAAAAGTTTTTTGGAGAGGTGTGGTCGAGCTTTAGTAGATACGTATCTCTAGGCTCATTTATTTCATGAACATTTTATTGATTTAGGATTTGCAATAATAGGAACGTCATTTAACTTCACATTCTTGAAATAAAACTATGAAAACGGATAAACTCGCGTATATTAACTAATTTTAACTTCATTCCGACGTTTCGAACACTTTACAGGGTTCGTGGTCTGCGGATGACATCCGCAGACCACGAACCCTGTAAAATGTTCGAACGCGAGTTTATCCGTTTTCATAGTTTTATTTCATGAGTAATCCTCGCGGTAACCGAAGAAAATATTATTCACATTCTTATTTAATTTGCAGTCAATTAAAGTTCTTATTTAATATGCTTAGTTAAAGGCAAAAACATTATATTAAAATAAGTTTCTCTAGCTAAAAATGTACGTGATTGAATTAATACATGTACGCTTTTGAAGTGGGTTGGTATGGGTTTAACATTCATTCATGCTAAAAACCACTGTGGCCTCAAGGTCAATCGGTTCCCCGTGACGGACACACAGTTGTCATTGTCAAATACGCCATCCAGTGCAAGTGATCTGTGATTTCAATATTGTTTACCCCGTTTTACGATCCGTACCAAAACGTACGATTTATTATCACGGATTCACGAAATCTACCCTCTAAATCTTGTAAGACGGTATTTGAGTTTGGAACAGATTCGGAATTTCTAATTTTGTAAGCAAACCTTCATGTACTTATTATAATACAAACAGTCAAACAAGGAATATTCGTTTCATAAGCCTCGTACGAAACTTTCGAGTTAATCGTTTATACATATCTGTAATGTAACATTTGAATTTCTTGCTTATATTTTAGAATGTAATGTCTATTACCTATATATTCACTGCGATTTCCCTTTTTAAGTATTTGCGTTCATTTAAAGTTGGTTGGTTGGTGTGACGGAAGTAAGAATACATTTGTCACCACCCCAACTCCTCCTGCGGGTGTCGTAAGAGTAGACCAAGGAATTGAACTGTAACTGACCATTATTTGATAAAAGATTGATGATGGGCAGCAGCGTCATGACAGTGGACACATTACTGCGATCGCCAATCCGCTTGCCCAGCGTGGCGATTATGGGCATTTACCTCCTAAAGCGTTTATACGCATAGTTAATAGGAGAGGCCTACGTCCAGCAGTGGACTATCACAGGCAGATGATGTAAATTTGGCTACTTAAGTAGGTAAACATACGTCCCTTTCTCTATCTGGAATAAATGCATACGAGGAAATAATAATGATTGTACAAGTTGTCTCAATTCCCCACATTTACGCTTAGGTAAGTGACCTGGATATCCAACCGAATGTATAACCAACATTTTTATTTTGCTATTCACATAACACTGAACATGCAATAAACGCAAAACAAACCTGTTGTGGGTACTGGCTTCTAATTCAAAGAAAAGCTCGCCAGTAGCTTTCTATTAGCATGTGCTTGTTCTATTCTACATTCTGTATGTAAATCGTTTTGTAGGACTTTTACGTGGGAGATAAGTGCACACAAGTGTCAATTAAAACCCGATGACTAAGCAGAAGATTTTCATTGCACGAACTTGCAATATTTTTGCCTCTCACGTGATACACACTGCTTTTATTGTACCTAGTGTTCATTGCAGGAAATAAAAGTCAAAGACAAAACATGTCATAACTTATTAACATTTATAATTCTTCGGGAAATAATAGTTTCGTATAACTCTCGCTAAGCATACGATAAATTTAATGGCGCTAACTAAGCAAGTGTATGTAAAGGAAAATTGTATTAATGTTTTTACTATAGTTTAAGTAATCATTTATATCGAGTTATATTTTCGCAGATTTTACCTACATAATTCAAACAATAACTTTATTCATGCAAGTATGAAGTAAGTAATACCTAAGTAAAGATTGGCTCAAGGTACGCCTAGTGTATTTTTAGCCGTCATAACTTGTATTATAACTTCCAACGGCCCTAAGCTAACGTGACTCAAGCTAAGGTGAATTGCAAGTCACTGAACAAAAAACGTCAATACAAGGCAAGGGATGACCTAATTTCATTTAAGGGTCAGTGTACCAGCCATGAGAACTGCACCAGGCCCAGGATAGTGCAATAATTGCATCAAGTTTAACCGGGTCCGATCGATGTGAGGGTATTTACCTCTCCGGGCGAAAATAATCCGGTACCGGTGATGTCAGAGTGAAGCGTAGTACGCTTGCGCGGCCCGTGGCGAGCGGTGCTGCCAGATGTAGGCTTTTCCGCGGTTTAATCAGCTTTTTTGACCGTGTACCCTCTTTTTCGCTGACACGTATCCACTTTTTAAAACGTTTAATTTTTTTAGAGGGCTCGCTGTCGCACGAAGGGGTAGATTATGGGATTAGTGGGTAGCGATCGGGTGAGTATTTTCAGATCAGCCGAGGTTGCGAATATTATGTTCCTTGTTTTTTATGTTCCTGTTTTAAGACGCGTCTCTCTTTTTATTCGTCCATCCCATTTTTTATTTTATGCTTCTCGGTGGTTAACAAGCATACGTAAGGCTGGATGGTAGAGCGTACAAGCTTGTTGCTAATCCAATAAAATCAGGATAATATACTGTGGGTGACAAAAGGAATAGAAGTTTTAACGACTGCACACACAATTAATCTTTCTGAAGCCTGGCTGCCTTACTCACGAACACTAGCAGGGTCTAGTTCGGCCCACTTTTCACGTCCCGTCTGGCAACCCCGCTGGCGAGTGGCTGGGCGTCAGTCGGTCGCCGGCCCGCGTGAATCGGGCGCGCGAGTCGAGATATGCCGCCCCGCGGCGGCCGGTAGGGCGGCGGCCCCGCCGACCGCCCCGGGTCGACGGGCCAAGCCAGCTCCTGAGACAAGAGCCTAGAGCCTCACCATGTCTTTGCTCAGCGTCACAGGTAGCTAGAACTTGGAGTGTGAGCTATGTGACTAGGAGGAAAACAATCAAAACGGATCGAAATAGCTGCAGGATGTGCAAATGTTTTGAAAATCACCTAGCAATCACTCCAGGCTATTATTGTTTTTGCCAAGCGTCACAGGTAGCTGAACCCTGGAGTGTGAGCTATGTGACTATTCGGGGGAAAACAATCAAAACGGATCGAAATAGCTGCAGGATGTGCAAATGTTTTGAAAAAATCACCTAGCAATCACTCCAGGCTATTATTATTTCTGCCAAGCGTCACAGGTAGCTGAACCTTGGAGTGTGAGCTATGTGACTATTCGGAGGAAAACAATCAAAACGGATCGAAATAGCTGCAGGATGTGCAAATGTTTTGAAAAAAATCACCTAGCAATCACTCCAGGCGTTTATTATGTCTTTGATAAGCTTCACAAGTAGCATTAAAACCTGGAATGTGAGCTATGTGACTGTATTCACAGGAAAACATAATCAAAAAGGATCGAAATAGCTGCAGGATGTGCAAATGTTTTTACTAATTCATCTAGCAAACAATCCAGGCGATTATTTTATGACAAATAAGTGTAGTGTTGCTCGATATTTATAATGGAAAGTTATTACCTTGAAAGCCTTGAGTGTTCGCATTAAAACTGTCCGTGAACGTTTATAATGTGTTGTTTTGTTTTGTCCATTTGGATTAAAACACCTGGATGCACATCAAATGGTTTTGCTAGCGGCCGAGTGCTTTAACTTCAAAATGTTTATAGGAAATATAATAAAGAATGTGTTTGTTTTCGTATGTATGTTAAAAATATTCTGATTCTGATATAAATTAACGCTTTGACCACATCACAAAACCTTTGTGTGAGTGAATACTTGAATAGGTATACTATGCAGGCAAAATGTTTTGCCATACATAGAATAACTGCTTTTAACATCATCATCATCATCATATCAGCCGAAAGACGTCCACTGCTGAACATAGGCCTCCCCCAAAGGATTTATTTTAGTCCCAAGGTATTTCAATAAATTGTCACAAACTGCCACCGTTTTCGTTTTACTTGGAGGCAAGAATTTCTCGCTATGCGAAATAGCTCGAATGTTGAATTTCAAGGTTTGAACGCACCTAAATCCCAAAATGCTTAAGTGAACATTCGTGTCGTATCCCATAGCGGTTGACTGGTTCCAGATGTAACATAATTTGATATAATATTTCAAATAATCCTTTCTCCAATTTCCTCATTCTTAACTCGTACTGAATAACGTATATTTTTACAAAATGTAGAATTCTCCAACAGTCTAGTCGATCACATAAAGTAAAAATGCATTTAAAATTAGTTTACATGACGAAGAATTGTATAAACATACAAGTGATGATTTTTTAAGATATACTTAGTAAAAATAATTTATTTAACTTGATAGAATGGAAAATATCCTTTCTTATACTTACAGTTGTAACTCTTTCTTCGGAGCCGACGCTGTTATAAAATGCTATTAAGCATGCGAATACTTAAGACATAATTTTGTTGGAATTAGCTTGGTCGAGCCTTACATAACTTGAGGAGGTATGCTAATACTGGTATTTATCCTACCACAATTACACTTACAAGAAATAAACTAATAAACTTAGGTATGTACTATATCATTTACAGAGCTCGGTTTAAAGTATAGACACTTATTCCAAAAAGATTTACTGAATCGATACCTGTTGACCAAATTGATGTTGTTACCTACCGGTACTTATTAGGTACCTACATATTTCCGCACCAAATGTAAGTTTTCTGTTTGACCCAATGGTTGACTGGTAGAGAATGTCTTAAGGCATTTCCGCCATGTTTACTTTTATTTTTTTTGTAACTGTGAAATTAAGGTTAAATAAATAAATAAATATTTCATGAGAAATGAAAAGTGAAACAGCTGTAACTTATTTACATCAGACTTATACAAGAAGAGTGTCATTATAAAATTAGTACATCAATAATTATTATAGAATTATTTATATTTGAAATATGTGTACATACAGTTACATAATATATATTGCCTGAGCTCTGCCAAAATCATTTTCTAGGTGTATGTATGTAGGTCTGTATGTATTTACAGTTCAGTATTAATGGATCTGCCCTTGTCTTACTTTTGTACTAGGTAGGGTAAGTTCTCCAGTGAATGAACAAATCCAGTGAACGAACAAAATGCAAGTTTTTTTAGTAAAATAAGTTTTCTGTACATTTCTACCACGCGTTATATTTTTTTTTCGGGTAGGAGCTTTATTTGACAAGTTCTGTTAGCACTTATATCAACTCATATGCATAAATGTCCAAATAGAGATGATCTAAAGTGGGCACATTACGCCGGTTCGTTTTTTATATGGAGGTGTTATAAGGATTGAGGGAAGCTTACGTTGTGTTTAATGTGTTATTGTGTGCGTTTCGTGCATCTCCCAGGTACAGCGCGTGTTTTATTGAAACCGAAAGGTTATGATCATGCTATTGAAGTATAGTTTAATGTGATTTCGTTTCAAAATGTGGTTTTTAATCCAGTGTTCTATAACTAGAAGTTAAAAATGGCTTAAACCTAGTGACCGAACGGGGGAGTTCATTCACTGGAATTGCGTGATTTATTGTTTGTTTCATATCTGACGTTTTAGTAGTTATTATAAGATTTGGTTTTCTATGAATATAATAGAAATGTGCTGTCTTGCAAAAGGCCAGTGTTCGAACAATACTTGATATATTAATTTTTTAATGAACTACCGCAAACATAGTTAGTTCATTAATTGGATTGCGAAAACCAGTGAATGAACTAAATCATTTATTTTGTATTATGTCTGGTTTTAAGACATGGAAAGGTCAAAAACATCGTATAAAAGATTCCATTATGACCAAGAATCTCTCGACAAACCTCTAAAAGCTGTTGTAACTAGTGAACTATCAAGTGTCAGTTTTAATATCTCAAAATCAACGCTATTTAAATAACCGAAATTGTCCAAATTCATGGCACTGAAAAACTAATATAGACAGATCTTTGGTTAATCAAAAGTATTCAACTGCTATAATCGATATACAGAATGAGCCCAGTTTACTTTTTAACGAAAGCGACAAATAAGGTCACTCTTCAATGGTAACGGAAGAGTTAATTGAACCATCCCAGAATACGCAGAAATGTGGAACTGTAATTGATGTCGTTTAATTATGTTTATAGTTATTATGTCTCCTTGAAGTTCAAATTCAATTATCGAATATTACTAGCACTAGCAATTAAAAATAGAGTACTTTTTGCATTTTAAAACATTATTTTTAAGGTAGTTCATTCATTGGTTTCATTTGTTCATTTACTAGAATTTTGTGTTCATTCACTGGTGATTTTCCATTTTTTTCCCTACAGCTAGCTATAATTTAAAACTGTGCAGCACTAATGCAAAATAAAATTGATTTTAGAAAACTACAATAGTGGTTTATTCTATAAGAACATTCATATTTAAACTTCATTATTGCTCCCGGAAACAAAAAAAATATTAAGTTGAAAATTTCCTTAAGTGTTCATTCACTGGAGCACTTACCCTACTTATCAGAAAAGGACGGTAGCTTTGAATTCAACTTTCGATTGCATAGCTGGTACTACGAGTATATCAGATGCCTATCGCTAGCAGTTTACTGTTAATCGATAGTGTGATAACAATCGCATGCAATCTTGTTTTTAATCTACTTTCCAATATGTTTTATACAAAAAAACCGGCCAAGAGCACGTCGGGCCATGCTTGTTGTAGAGTTCTATGTATACTTATTCAAAAACAACTGGGCCGATTACATGCAAAATAGTTTTGAAGTTTTCGATAAGCCTAATCTTCACGTTTTTTTTCATATTTTTCGGACCCATGGACCAAAAGTTAGAGGGGGTCTCAATTTTTTTATATTGTGGCAGTTATCTCCGTAAATATTGACTTAAAACAAACTTTCTTATTATTTTTAAAAGATCTATTCAACGATACCCCATACTGTAGGATTTAACTAAATAAACAAAATCATCCCCACTTACATTAATTTTAACTTTCACGATTATCACTCATATTTTAACAACGAAGGGGTCTTAATCGCGTGAACTTACGTATATTATCCAGACTTTATACGTCCCATGGTCTGTCTGCGGGCACAGGTGTAACGTCATACCCGCTTTACGTACGGGAGGACCCGATTTTTTTTATATTTTGTTCTACCACTTTTTCGGCGTGATTAATATGTAGGTAATACTCACTTATACGAAATCGCTCATTTCTAGTACTAACCGTCTTTGAGTTGTGCTTCGGACAGACAGACGGACATGGTTAATTGGTTAAACTATAAGGGTTCAATTAAGACACCACGGAACCTTAAAAAACAATACTAGTAAAGTTTAGTTTTTGCAAGTACAGTGATCTGGTAAAGGTAAAGAGATCAGGGTTACCATGACGTACGAATGCGATTCAGTTTGGATTCAGATAAAGGGACAGTGATATATAGTGATGTGCCGTTCCCGGGAATATTCCCTCACATAGGGAACATTGAGGAATTTTGAAAGTGTGTAGATTTACAAATTGTATGATCGAAGATTACATTAAAGCGTTATGCATTGAAATATTTACCGAGACATTAAGCACTGAAACTCGACTACGAAAGTAAATTCCCAATGTTCCTGGGTTTATTCCCAATTTTCCCTGGGTTTATTCCCATTGTTCCCGAAGTTTATTCCCAGTGCTCCCGGGAATATTTCCATCTTTGCTAGTAAAATAAAAAAAGACAACTGTTTTTACTGTTTCTGCAGTGCTGCTCATCGATGTACTCGAATTATCTGTGATATCAGTCACAGACGTCATAGTAGAGTCTCGGCTTGACTCTTTATATTCAGTGTGAAGTGAAGCAGCTGAAGAACAACTAGATTCACCATGTGCTGATACCAGTGATGCCGATGATTTACTTAAGGCATTGATGGAATCATTTTTTTTTTCGGTTTTTAAAAACACACTGATCATCACAAGGTGTTCAGGGGCATTTACCTAAATGACAGGCGAATTTTGTTGCATTTTTGAATAAATAGACAAAATTACAGTACTTGCAAAAATACGTCACTTTACCTAGTCGGTCCTAAAGTTCTGTCATAAAAGTTTTGACGTCAACAAAGCTGACAGGTACTATTAAATATATAACTATATATATGGTTTTAAAGGTATTTTAATAGTGATTGACGTACAATAAATTTTCACAAAAAATATTGTTTTGTTTTCGCACAAAGCCTCGTAACATGTGAAAAAAGGTATGAAAAAAAACATGTCAAATTCACGCGGCCGATTCGGGTAATTTTAGCACCTATTATTTTTTATTTCGTTTTCTATGGCTTTTTCGTAACAAATCATGATAGCATGGTCTATTACCTTTATTTTGATGTACAAAAGTCAACTGGTTTTGAACCTTAAATAGCTATTTTACGCGTTTTACCAAATGCCTTTATTTTGGGACACTCAAATCTACGCGTTTTTATGCGAGATTGTAAAATACGAAATTTTCTAGATATGACCATCAGTGGCGTAGCTAGGGGGGGGCAGGGGGGGCTCGTGCCCCGGGCGCCAAATCAGAGGGGGCGCCAAATCGGCCAAAATTTTTGATACACTTTTGCATAATTTATACATAAGAAAAATTAAAATTCATAAAATGCTAGACGTGTACATTTTCCCCGGGCGTCAAATTAAAAGAGGCGCCAAATCGGCAAAATATTTTGATTTCCTTGTGCATAATTTACATATGAAGAAAATCTGTAGGTATACTAGGTATGCATAAATTTTAGAAAGGTACATTTTCCCACCCTTTGGCGCCCGCGACAAATCAGAGGGGGCGCCAAATCGGCCAAAATTTTTGATATACTTTTGCATGATTTATACATAAGAAAAATTAAAATTCATAAAATGCTAGTCGTGTACATTTTCCCCGGGCGTCAAATTAAAAGAGGCGCCAAATCGGAAAAATATTTTGATTTCCTTGTGCATAATTTACATATGAAGAAAATCTGTAGGTATGCATACATTTTAGAAAGGTACATTTTCCCACCCTTTGGCGCCCGCGACAAATCAGGGTGGGCACCAAATCGGCCAACATTTTTGATTTCCTTGTGCATAATCAATGAAAACATAAAGAAAATCTTTATGCGTAATTTAAAAAAATGCTAGATTGGTACATATTCCACGGGCGCAATATCGGGGGGGGGGGGCGCTTCAAACCAGCCAATTTTTTTTATTTCCTTATGCATAATTTACACATAAAGAAATCAAAAATGTTTACAGAAAGGTCAATTTTAAAACTTTATTTCAGAAAGTCCGTAGATGCTGTATTTTTTGTCGTTTTCTTTAGATTTTTTTCTCTTAACCGCGTAATACCTTATTTGCAGAATTTTTAGTACCTACCAAAAGTATGGAAATGTAGTAACTTATTAGCTTCGAACAAAAGCTATATTCGGACTTTCATACATATGCGACCTTTGATTGTAGGGGATGAATTTTTTTATGGTAAGCACCCCTAATGGCTTCTATTAGATATTTTTACCAAGTTTCAGCTTCTTATGTTTGTCAGTTTCTGAAGTACGTCGCTTATACGGTTTTCAGAAAATAACGTTTTTAGGATTCCGTAGCCAAAATGTCAAAAACGGTACCCTTATAGTTTCGCCATGTCCGTCCGTCCGCAGCATAGTTCAGTGGCCGTTAATACTACAAATCTGCAATTTGGTACAGGTATACCTACGTATTAATCATTCCAACAAAAAGTACAATAAAAAGTAGAAAACAAAAATTTTTCGGGTACGTCCCCAATTGGTGAGGTGGAAATGTTTTTTTTTGTTTGCTGTAATTGTATAGTTATCATTGAATAGGTCTCTTAAAAAGAATAAGGATATTGAAAGAATGAATTTCTAAAGTCAATGTTGTCGGAGATAATCGCTCCAGAAGAAAAAAAAATTGTGTCCTCCCCCCCCCCCCTCTAACTTTTGATCCGTAGGTCCAAAAAATATGAATCACTGTGCTTATAGAATACTTTAAAATAAAACTATTTCGAACATAATCTGCTCAGCCGTTTTTGAATAACTACGTAACCCCACACAGCATGGCCCGAGATCGTTTTTTTAATTATTAGTCCGTATTCTATTAACTAAGGCCCATCTGTACAGAAAATATTAATATCACTTGTTTAAAAAGGAAATAAAAGGAATCGAAAAGTTCAAACTTTGTTTTACAGGTACCTATTATAGATTTTTCATATGAGGCGAAAAATAAAAAGGGTTAAATTTTAATGTTTTTGTGTCAAAATATCTACGACAATCTGTATTATTATGTAGCCAATTTGTTAGTCTGTTTGGAAGAATAATTAAGTCATGAACAATACCACTATAAGTATTCTTGAAATATTTTAATTATCATCAAATTTTTGACATTTAATTGAAATATTAACATTGGGACACATTTGCACCTAAGTGTATATAGGCATATTGTACATTCTAACAAGACATTTAATGATGTACTTACATTGTACACAAACTTCTGATTTCTAAATTAGTTTTCTTATCAATCTTTCACGTTAGTTTTATATAGATAAAATCACTGCTGGGCATCTAAAGTCACTAAATTTAATGTCTTGTTAGAATGTAGTACAGTACACAGTATGCCTACATATACACATTCGAATTGAGAACCTCCACCTTTTTTGAAGTCGGTTGAAAATCAACTTTTTTATCCTGCCTAGTCGGTTGAATTTTGGAAAAAATTACTTAATCCTAAAAGTGAGCCATTTCACGGAACTCTTAAATGGCTCACTTTTAGGATTACGTAATTTTTTCCAATATTCAACCTACTAGGCAGGAAAAAAAAAAGTACAGTTAAGGAGGGGGGGCGCAAATTTGGCGCCTGCCCCGGGCGCCTTTTACCCTAGCTACGCCCCTGATGACCATTTGAAGTACGAGCTTCTTAGACCTCTACATTCTAGCTTTAAAAGATGTCCTATTATAGAGGTTACATAAAAACCAAAATGTTTGATTCGGATACTTCTACAATATTAGTTTTCTATCAGTTTTGTGAAGCATGTTTTCAAAAATTGGCCGCGTGCTGACTATCGTCGAGAATCTCAAGTTTAAAAGGAATGGCACAAAATGTGAATATTCATTTCAAAACAATTATAACGCAATTTGATCACCATAAAATAAGCTTTCAAAACATGGTTACGTTTTTTGTATTTGTTGTTTTTACAATGTTTTATAAGACAAAATATTTATGACAGAACTTATGGACAGACTAGGTATTGTTCACTGTATGAGTGGTGAAATGTTCAAACACTTTACTTTTAGGCCTCATGACTCAAGCACATCTAATCACGTATTAATAGCACTAGATACGGTAGAAGACTGGATGAAAGCACCACGCGCGGTTTTACCTTTTAGAGGAAGGGAGATAACCTATATATTGAAAGAAAGAGATAGAAATATAATATCCGCAAAACACAAAATGCATAGCCAAAAGAAGCACGACTTTGTGATCCAAACAAATGCTCAATTTAAGTACCTATGTAACGCATATATTATGTATATCTAGTAAGTAAAAAAAACGAGTTTTTTTGTGACAGTCATTTTGCCTCATAACTCATAATTAAAGAACTTAATTTATTTTTTAATTGCCTAATCTGTATTGCAATATTCCCCAGTTTAGGGAACATTCCCGGGAACAAGGGAATATTCCCGGGATTATTCCCAATGGGAATATTCCCATTCCCGGGAATATTCCCACGGCACATCACTAGTGATATACGACTCGTATAGCCTTGTCCCTTTCTCTCGACCTATACTGAACCGCGTTAGTATCATAGTAACCCCCCAGATTGTTATTTAAAACATGACCAAAGAATGAACAATATTGCTTTGCTCTTCCGCGATACAGAACGTGTAGTCAGACAACATCGTCAACTCCTGATGACGCCTAGTAGAAAGGCGAAACACGTGTCGAGTATAGTGTTATTGGTGGTGGTTTGTTATAGTTATTTGCGTATTTATTTTTGCGGCGGGAGGGTGGCAAAATTAATTGCATGCAAAAAATACGCAATTAATTATAGCGGGTTACACTAATTAACTACACGTTCTGTATCGCGGAAGAGCAAAGCAATATTGTTCATCCTTTAATATGGACTTCCGCAAAGTAACGCCTGATTCAATTAATGACCAAATAAATTAACATGTACAGTTGCATACCGAATCTACCAAGAGGCTTGCTCAGATGTTTTTAACCTCCTGCCTACATCTGTCCTACCCAAAGGACATACGACACAATCACTTTTTTTACTCTATGTCAATTAGACAAATTTCCAATTTGATTTGGCAAATTTTGAAGTAATGTAGGCACGAGGTTAAGTACTCTGTCGCTCCGATATATCTGATGGCGACTGTATTGAAAACCCCTATTTTTCAGCGGGAAAAAATGTCTCAGGCAAGGCTATAGCTGTGTCTAGAATTGTGTTTTAATTAACCGCAATCGATAACAATTACTTAGGTATATGTTCAAGTTTCATGGATAAAACTCAGCGTATAAAACTGTAGTATTTATAACAAAGGTTCTGTTTTGTAGGCTTTGACTCTTTGTTATGTTGGCTTTTCTGTGCAAAAAGTATTTGGTCCAAAATAACTTCGTCTATAGTAATAGTGATGTTTTTTAGCACCTAGTTCGATTTTCTCCAAAATATAGATAACATTTGGAACTCGAGAAGTTACAAAATTGTTTTGTACAGTAACAGTAACTTCTCCAGTTATCGATGAAAAACTGTATTTCCTCACTACAATGCCACGAAGGTTAAGTATAAATACCTAATTTTAGATATAGGGGAGGATAATAAGCTGTAGAAAACTTGAATAATTATCAAACTACAATATTTTTATATAAAACCTGTATGGTCGTTAACCGGAGTTCTGTAGCCGTACCATGACTTTGCAAGTATCGGTAACGTTAGGTTTTTCTCGATATGTAAAACAGGCCATCGCGCGATAGAATGTATTTCGTGTGATTGAACCTATGAATATCGTGTAAAACCTGAGGGTGCTTAGACAAGTTGCCAATCGCTAATGCTTAATCGCCAATCATAAACGAACCAGCTAACTGTCTTTGTCGCACTAATATGAAAGAGTCACAGAGAGGGAAAACTACGATACGCTACTAAGCGTTAGCTAACTTATACTATATAACATATACAATATAACTTGACTAAGCATCCAGGTATGCTCCATTTCGAATACCATGACCCGATGCCACATAAAACTTTGAAGTGGATTTGAAATGGAGTATACTATACCTATCCTTTACTTTCCAACTCATGGTATGGAGCCGGCTACTGGAGCCATTGTTCGTAATTTAGCCGTGTATATCGAGCGAAGTCGTTGCCATAGTTTCGTTTCCCATTCGTGTTAAATGGTTAAATTCGTATAAGCGCCGCGGAGGTCGTCATATTCTTAGTAAGTCCCTTTCGAGATAGGTCATGTTCGGTAGATGCCACTTTCTGATGCCAATCGATCCCATTCCTGATCAGGATCATTAGTTCCATAGGAGTCAACTTGCGAAAACGCACAGGAGCGCCGTAAAATGCGAAAGTGACGTACTCCGAATGCGACAAACTCATAAAGTGGCGATATAAGAATGTGACGTAATTAGAATGTGTCGCTCTTCGAAAGCGGCCTTCTCAGAACATGACATCTACCGAACATGACCTACCTCGAAAGGGACTTATTAAGAATATGACGACCTCCGCCTAAACGCTTAAATTACGAACATGGCAAATGACTCGACAATCCCTGTTCAGAATAGTAAAGTCCAGTCCATGTAGAAAAATACTTTTGGTGTTTCTATGAAAATAATCACAAAAAAAACCGACTTCAATCGATTTCTCCAAGACCCCAATGATTCCATGATCAAATCCCGAATTGGTGCCAACTGGACCATCCCGGGGTTATACCCGTTCGATTAACCCTTAATTTCGCTATGTTCGTCACAATGAACATAGTCTTTGACCCACTTTTTGTATTTTTTAAAGACATATTTTTCTGCTCTACACAGTGGCAAGGAGGCTAGAACGCCCGATTTTTCTTTAATTCATGAAAAATCTTGTCATTCCAACATAACCTTACGTAGTTGACAAAATAATAATTCGGTAAATGTTGGTATTCAAAGTGAATAATCTGCGAAAAGTTGGCAAGCAAGTGATGAAATTCTGTGAAAAGATAGGATACCGAAACTGAAAAGGAAACAAAATGGGTCATAACATAGTATTATAACTAGACGGATGCAAACGGTACAAGCATAACACTTTTAAAATAACGTCTTTTATGAAATAAATAAAAAAACTAATAATTTCTTACAGATTCTCTTTTTTTTTGGGAAAATCGAAGTTTCGTAATTTTCTTCTTTGTGATCATAGCTCTTCGTATAGGTTTCGTTGATTACTTATTCGAATTACTTTTTAGATCTTGTACTTACCTATTGAGAAACTTGAAAGCGTCATTGCAGCAAAACAATATTTACTTGTATACATATATTTAGGTCTCAGTAAATAAAATATTCATTAAAACAGAACCTGTGGAGTACCCGTGTTGACCGATTCAGATATCGGATTGTTAATCAAAGCTCACTTATCTGGTATCGATTGACGAATATTGCCAAATACTTCTGCGAAATACCTGATGCGAACGGATACTCACTCTAGATAACAGTGTGTCAGCTGCAATGCAACGCCATTGCAAGATAACCACGTATTTTAAACATAGCTGTTTGGCTTAGTGTAATGCCGCGGCCACGACATTGGTCCAAGGCGACCGGCTTAGCGGAAAACCATACGTGCGAGAGGGAGTACCCATATCAGCATCCCGCTCCAACTCATGGATTCGCTCGCCGCTGGTCGCCTTAGACCCATTGTCGTGGCCGGGCCATGAGTTGGAGCGTTATGCCGATATGGGTAGTCCCTCTCGCGCGTATGGTTTTCCGCTAAGCCGGTTGCCTTAGACCAATGTTATGGCCGCGGCATAAGGCCTGAGTGGCGAGCGTCAAGCGGGGCGGGCAGCGGCGCGTCGTGCGTCCAAAGGATTTAGCTGTCTAAATCCTGGCTGTCATGCACTCAGGCCCAGGGATCGGAACCGGTTTCAAAATACCGGTTAATATTGTTCGTAAACAGTTTAAATTTCTGTTCTGTCATTAACCGATAATTAGCAATAACGTTTTCATAAAGAACGAATCAATTTCGGTTACCGGTATTTATGAAGAACAGAATTTATTTCGTTCCGTGAAACTTTATTGAACTGGTTAATAAGGTGTCAAGTTTGTCAATTAATTTATTTATCTATAACAGCCACTTCAACCAGCAATACACTGATATCGCATGTTAAGACTCACCTTTTTATTGTGCGGAGAAGTGACATGAAATTTAAGTGAAATTTATTCGGTAACATTTTTCTCAGAAACGTTTCTTGTCAATTATGTAATTTTCAGAAGTATGTATGTGTAATATGTTAAATGTTTCAGAAATTGCCCATCGCTAAATACAATACAATACTTTGTGCAATGCTGACAGTCAGCACCCTATTAGCGTTATTTCGGCACCAGTCACAGTTCTAGCGAGCCTGGGGTCCGCTTGGCAACCTAATCTTATGATTTAACGTAGCACTATTTTTTGTGGAAACGCCTTATTGAGATTAGAGACCGGTTTTCTCACGACGTTTTCCTTCACCATAAAGCTAGTTCTGAATATCAAATGACATTTCGTACATAAGTTCCAAAATACTCATTGGTCGAACTGAGGTTTGAACCCAGAATCTTCCAGATTGAAAGACCAACGTCTGCTACCTACTACGACTAGTAGGTCACAACCGTTTACGGAATTACACAATGCTGAAAGTAAAAACATTTAAAACACTATCTCGGACACAAACTGTCGAATAACTTTTTTTTCCTGGTTGATACATAGGTAAGGAAATGATTTAATTCTCTATTTTAAAGCTAGTTTGGTCTCTATACGTGAAAAATCATAAAGCGGGTCAATAACACCCAATGACCTTTAAAGAAAGACCTTAGAAGCTTCGGTAGCCTAGTCGTTCAAGCACTCGACTTTCAAACAGGCGGTGGTCGGTTCGATCACCGTCCGTACCACTGAGTTTTTCTGAATTTATGTATGGAATGTCATTTGATATTTATCGATAGCTTTTCGGTGAGGAAAAACATCATGAGGAAACCTGCATACCTACATCTGAGAAGAAATTCAAAAGGTGTATGTGAAGCCTCCAATCCGCACTGGGCCCGCGTGGAGACTTGCCCATACCCTCTTATGAGAGGAGGCCTGTGCTCAGCAGTGGGACGTACATAGGCTGATGATGATGATGATGACCTTTAAAGTAAAGTGTCCAATGCATATTAATGAATTCTTAAAACGATTTTTCTCGGTATCTAAATTATAAAACGCAAATATGGAAAAAGTTTGCCTACTACGACGATCGAACCCGGTACCTCCATATTCCTAGTCAAAACTCAGAGCCATCGTTGTATCTCTGACATTGACATCTCTGACGTAGAAACCGGTTAATTTCGTTCAACAAAAACAAAACCTGCTGAAGAACAGTTCTCTCATATTAACCGTTTAAAAACCGGTAACCGAAAACGAGAACACTATTATTTCGGTTTGACGTCTAGAGGCAAAACCGGTTTGGTTGAAAATACCGGTATCCGATCCCTGCTCAGGCCACGCACATACGTTGGCATTTGTTTAAAGGTGCGTTCAAACTAAAAGAGCATTCGCTGTTCTAACCTGCCACTCTACGAAATTCGATCGGTACACAAAACGTGATTGGTTGATTTCGTAGAACGGGCGCTAGAACAGCGAATGCTCTTTTGGTTTAAACGCACCATTACATGGACGTACGCCCCGCTCGAGCGTCTACTCAGGCCTAAGGCCCTGGTTTTTCTGGTCAGTGACCGGCGACCGACGCGTGTCCGCCGCCGACGACGTTCCAATGTTTTGTTCGCGAATGTTTGAGGGTGGTTTCTCTGAAACGTCGCCGGCAGCGGGTAACCGACGACGTGTCAGAGAAACCACCCTCAAACATTTCCCGCCGGCGACGGGTGGTCAGAAAACCCAGGGCCTAAGACTTAAACTTTCACGACGTTTATGACTCCGGGACTTAAGCGCGTTTTACGTTGAATATTATCGTGACGTTTCGGGCATGATGGTCTATTCGTAGTCGCAGGCACACTCTGCGAATACTTATTTCTAATCGTCATTATATCTTACGCTCGTATTAAATACTAACCCTGTATATCAGTGACGGGTGATCAATTATGGAAACATTACACAAAGCTTGGCCCGACATTCGACATAGTAACTTAAATAGAGAAATAACTAGTTCCAAAATGTTATCGTAAGGTCAAGTGTTAAGCTAACGAAGTTGTTAATATTTGCTCATTTTATATAAATGTTATGTTTTAGTAGTTAAGATTTAATTAATATTGTACAGTGGCGCTCGCTCGGAAGGGCTTCCACGGAAGACCAGCGTCCAGAAATCATAGAGATGACTCGACACAAAGCTGATTGGAATATTTTTCAGGAATGATTTTTTATGTTATTTTTTTAGTTAACAGTCCTGTTTTGTATTAAGTTCCTGAATAAACAGCTTTCTATTTTATTATATTTTAAAACATTCTCTTGTAGATTTAACAAGATAGCTTTTTATTTGAAAGTACAAACGAGATGTTTAGGTCAGTTTTGTAATATTAAGATAAGCACTCAAATTGGGAATGCAGCTATTAATGCTTTTGTGATCAAGTTAAGTATGTACTTATATTAAGTTAATAACATGTCTGCTTACTTAAGAAGAAATAAAGGGAAGAATAAAAACCACAAAGACAATAGGTACTCGTTTGTGAAAGAGTAATAGAAATGTAAACCAAATCAATCCGTTTACTAGAATACATTAAGCATAGATATTATTGCCTAATAGATGGTGTACTAAACGATATACAGTTTGACTTCAAAAGAATCCAATAATTCTAAGTCGCCATGGAAATATCAACTTTGTATACTGCGACCAAAAGATCACAATTCCTTACCAAGACGTTACACGTGTTTCGCTAGAGCCAAGTCGTCTAAATTCAAAAAGCGTTTCATCCGCAACTCTATTACTAAAGCAATTAAGGTGGTTTTGCTTGGGTTAGTGGAGGCTCGCCATGGCTATCGGAAATCCCGTGTGCAATAGGTTTTCCTGCTTTCGATGACGGAACTGAAATGGGGCGACGTTTTACCGAGGTTTTATGTTGTCGGCTTCGCTTGGTTGGTACATTTAGGTATAGTTCGGGAAATATTATTTGACCGACTGTTATCTCACTTATGACCTTTTGTATTGCGTTAACGCTTACTAAACAATCAGCAGTCGAGTACTTTTCTATTGTTAATGACGCAAAACAAAAGGTCGTAAGTAAGATAAGAGTCTGTCAAATTATATTTCCCGAACTATACTAATTCATCATAATTCATTTCAATTTGACACGTAACGCAACTAATGTTTAGCTTTTATTGATATTTAATGTTTCTTTTTAATTTTTGGGGATGATTTTGATTTTGTCTTCGATTTTATGATGTTTTAATTTTTTGGTGAAAAGTGGGCATTTTTATTTAAAATATTTTTTATTCGTAAATGCTTGTACATGATTCTTAGAATACATAGGGCTCTTTCGATACCAGTTAACCCTTTATACGGCAGAGGAATATGTTTCCCACCACGTTTCAACATTGTGTCAAAGTGGCAAAAGTTCAATTTTGATCATTTCTGACGTCTGTCTGCCCGTTAAATGGTTAATGTTTATCATACCGACTATGTTGCAGAATTTACATAGGTAATAATTACTTATACGTTCCGAGGGCTACATATAAATCTAGAAATTTTATCTATACGAGTATATGTCGCCAGAGTGTTTATTGCTTGTTAGGTTGCACACTGTATCGGAAAAATCGATGAAGTGCATACTCGTTTGTCACACTTCACACTTCAATGTTCTTCATAATTTTAATAACAACTAGAATGAATATGCTGATGTTATAAAATAAGCTTCTATCTATTTTACTATTTCGTTACTTTATGACGAAAATGTACTGCTAAATAAATGAAATCGTGAAGGTCGATTGCAAACAATTGTACATATTTAAAGACTCAATAAAAAAAAAATCACGATCGCGTTAATTGTGTCACTTTGTCAAATTTCTTCAAAAATTCAGAGAGGCCTGCGGTGGCACTGAAACAATAAACCTTCATTGCTTAAAAACAAAGAAACTCTTAGAAAATTTTACTATTTAAGAGCTACACTACACAAACGATATCCAAATGAAAAAACTGAAATTTATTTTTTCTAAGTGCATAATTGCCATGAATGCAGGTTTTCTTTTTACTAAAATAATCGATCTCTTGGTTCCTAAGACAAGATTTCGCTCTCTGTTATGGTTTCCAAAAGTGTGTTTCCAAGGCTCTGCAAAATCTTGGATTAAATAAGCAACTAACCTGAAGTTAACTGGTTGATTATAATAGGTACACTTCTAACTGATAATTTTAAATTATATAACTTTCTCTAAAACCAAATCAAAATACGGAGGATAGCCTTTGATGCAGATAGCGAACACAGGCAGTCACAGTCCGCTTTTCACAATAGAATGTCCTATTGTAACAGCAAACAAAACGGCATGTATTGTTTTTACCTTAGTGTTTAGTATGGTCTTTATATATCACAACGGTAGCAAATAAGCATACTGGCCATCTTAAATAAATAAAAAAAATATCTTGGGACATATTACACAAATCTTAACACGTTCATTGCCACATCACGCGACGTCGCGTGATGCCGTCCATTACCGTGTGGCCGACCACGAGACGTCGCGTGATAGTGCCTTACGATTTTGTTTACGCGTCAAGATTGTAGCCGTAGCGTAATAGATTCTGGCATTATTTTTGGCCACTAGGGAAGGGTTTTACCTATTCGGCAGGTGGTGTGGCCTGTGGGTAGCCATCTCCATTATTTTTCAGCGCGTTCGCTAGTTGGCTTGCCGCAGCCGCGCAGTACAGATGTATTCCTTTGCCGTTATATTGTTATTTCTCGATTGGATTTCGTGATTTAACATAGGAATTTAGCTTTTTTACTATGAATAATAACGCAAAGTTGAGAAATGTGTAAGTACACATGATATGTTTTCATCACGTGAAGTCGCGTGGAGCGGCCATGTGGGCAAGATATACAAGGAGAAGTGGATACATTTCCTTGTTTATCTTGCCCAAATGGCCGCGCTCCACGCGACTTCGCGTAACAAAACATATATATATATTTATAATATCTATATGTTTACATTTATAAAATACCAACATATATACACAAGAAATGCCCAAATAACCCAATTAAACGAATTTTATGTGTTAGCCATCTCGGTATGTTCACTAATTTTGGCTTGGCAATGAACGTGTTAAATACATAGACAGCCATGACCAAGGAACATACGAGTATATTTGGGATAAATAAATACACAACTATTGCCCTCGCCGAGACTCGAACCCGGAACCTCCAGCTTCGTACCAACCAATCAAGCTATCAACTCCTCCTCTCCTTAGCTAGCAACTAGGCTACGGAGGCTGACCTGAGGCTGGCTTATGGAAAACAAGATGCTAGTCTTGGAAAACCTCGAAAATTCACGACTTGTGTCAACAGCAAAATTAACAAAACTGATACGTTTCGTGAGTTTTCTTTCGTCGGCACAGTGCATCATCAATTCATCATCTACATACTGTACACAATATTTTGTATATAGTCGATTTGACTCATGTCACTACGATACGCCGCATAGTAACGGCAGTAAAAGTTAGTCACCATCCCAACTCTTCCCGTGGGTGTTGTAAGAGTCGACTAAGGGATATAAGTGTCGCTGACCATTAATGTATTGATGATGGGTAGCAGCATCATCATAGTGAATACACTACTGAGATTGCTAAATGCGCTTGCGCTGCGTGGCGATTAAGACTTTGAGCTCGGGGAACTTCCGAGGGGAGCTCTCTGTGGGAGGTTAATTTTCGCTACAAAGCGGAAAAATCATGGGATCGGCTACGAGCGTAGCGCGTAGCACTCATCCGCAATGAAAGTGTTTAGGCATTATTTCTTAATAATGCTAATGCATAGTTGAATAGAACATGTAACTGATTTCTCTTTCTAGTTCTTGCAAGATAATTTACTCATATCATTTGATACACATGTAACTCATTATCAGCGAAAAATGTTGATCTGAAGTTAGTTCCTTAATAAGCTTTGAAGTAAGTCATTATTGATTTCCTGTACCGTACTCCCCATAAAACTTGTAAATCGAATGGTCTTATATTACTCAATCACTAAGTTTTCAGTAAATTTTCAGTACAGATAGCGCTTTTTTGCGCGCTTTTGCGAGAAGTTAATTTTACGTCAGGTCGAAATCTTCAGAGGGCCATATGTACTGAAAATCGTCGTACAATACACGTGTGAAAAATAAATTCGTAACTCGTGTCGATTTAAAACACTCCCTTCGGTCGTGCTTTAATTCATCTCCGCTCGTTTCGTACTTATATCGTAATGTACAGTCGAGTGCATTAATATATAGACACATTTGTAAGGTATCAGTATGGATTAGTGTATATGTATTAATGCCCTTGACTGTACTATTCTTAATCTGCTCACACTAAAAGAGTAATTGGGCATGCATGAAATATTATTAAGTTACCTATCAATTTGACTTTGTTTTGAATTTAATTATAGAACTAATTTTAAGCACTTTTAATTAACACTAATCACTAATTTTAATTTTAAGCATTTAAATGCACTTGCCAAGACACGCTAAATACAATTGTTCTCGTTTCTTTAAATCCAGGCCTGAATGATAATTTGCGTGCTTCGTTCACGTTGCTGCGAACATAATAGAATGTACGATTTATAGAATATTTCACGAAGCTGTTACAGTGGTTAGATAAATTCAGTAGTCCAGGTTTATGAGGGAAACGTTTCAGGAATTATTCCAAACACTAAATGTTGAGAAAATAATCTCCGCAGGATCTTCTTAATGGGTTGAAACACGTTGAGACGTCTTAAACTTTTAATACGTGAGTTTTGCTTTAATATATATCTGAAACACACGGCAGTTATAAATCATAATTTGAAAATGTGGGGAAATGATTGTTGTAGGGACGGAGGTATACTAAGGAATGAGATAGTGATATGCCTTAGTATAGCTCCGTCCCTACAACTTACGTAAGCTAAGGACTGTACGGCTGCTCTAATGCCATAGAGCTGACTTTTGTCTTTTCGCTCGCTGATTCGCAAGAACGGTTTGTTTTTATGATCGGTTGTTAAGTCAAAAACCTGCGGGCCTAGCTAAGATGCCATTCTAAAACCGTATACGATGAGCAATGAGTCACGTGACCACAATAATGTATAGAATAATGTATAGGCATCTGTCATTCTCACACATTTATTAATTTATTATCGAGTCTAAAAAAAATATAATAGGTAACAATTTGGCAAAGTTTATTTTTCAACGTGTTTTGAACCTACAGTAAAAGTTTTATTATGATTTCTACAGATAAAACCTATGTCATACAAAAATACCCGAACAAGAATTACACGGAGACATTACATGATTTGTTTAATTAAAGTTCAATTCCTTTAAGATACGTGCTTATAGTAAATGAAATGTTTTTGCGTACCCTACCATTTTGACCTATAGGTATTGTCTTAGTGACAGAAGCGAAAAAGGTACGTGAATCGATTTTCCTTGACTGTACTTCATACAGTGTGTTATCATGATACACGCTTTTAATGAAACCGGGGAATGAGATGCAGATTTTTAGCCAAACCGTGAGCATTATTTGATTCAAAATCTTAATTTGAAAAGTAATTAATTACTAAGAAAATTTAGTTCAAAGATTTCCTAATTGACCAGGCTTTTTATTCCGTTCGGGAATTTTACACAAAAACCTAATTTGTTTTTTTGTAGTATTGGATGATTTTCGTGTATTAGTTTTTTAATTTATATGACAATTTTTAATGTTTAATTTATATAATTTCAGTTGTTTTCGTATTTTGTATTTTTTTTTATTTTTGACTTATGTTTTATGAACATTAAAGAACTTGAACTTGAAATTTTATTGAGAAGCAATGTAGTTCAAAATTAATCGTGAATTTGCAGTTGTCAATGACAGATCGCAGCCACTCACAATGTTTAACAAGTAAGCAGTCAGTACACTCGTTACATTGATCGTTCACAGGAAATATATGTAATTAGACGGTCAAATTAAATATCTGTCTAATAGTAATACTTGAAAACGATTGCTAGTAATGCGTATTATTTAATTACCAATTTTCGTAAAAGCCCAGGTCATGGTAGCACACTGTATATTTATTGAATACTCATAGGTAGACAATGTATGTGGTAATACGGAGTGGCAGGCGGAAACGGTACGGGCAACTTCGGCACAAGAGCGGTCGAAGTGGAGGCGTGCAAGTTGAAGCCTATGACAGCCTTCAAACGTTGGGAAGTTCATGTTAACTGCTTTTCTCTGAGGAGTGTGTTAGAACATTAACATTAACATGTCATGTCTTTAATAACAATATACATTATTGCAGATGCCGGGGAACCAAAATTAATACACATACAAATTCTTATTTCACGGCTTTTAACGGAAATATCAAAGATTACCTCAAATAGTTTATAAAACTGACGAAGAAATTGTTTTTTTTTTTTAATGTTATAAATTCGTTCCTTTCTTTGACTCATTTGTTTATGTACTACGAAATGGACTTACGATATTTTGTTTCATTGCAAGATTCACTGCAAGTTTGAGGAAAGTACTATACTTCCTTCGCCGGGGAACCTAACAGGCTTTGTATCTCTATTCGTAATATACCGTATATACATATATTTATGTAAAGATATATTGAAGAATATTTATATATTTCTATTATTATTTATATTTATGTAAGTGTAGTATATTTGTGAAAGTATCCTATCTTAGTATGTCATTTTATAAGTTTGGAAGTTGCACCGCCTACATTCTTTTCTGTTTTGCCCTAAGATTGACTGGTAGAGAATGCTCTGTGGCATTAAGTCCGCCTTTTGTACGATAAGTTTTTCTTTTGTGCAATAAAGATTAAATAAATAAATAAATGAATACCTAAACAGCCTGCTAAGTTCGGTTTCCCGGCGTCTGCAGTCATGTACGTATAATATGTGCTCACCGTAATACAATATACGTAGCCGAGCATAATTTTGGCTAGCTGGTGCTAAAAATATAGGCAACCATGTGACATTTTGGTTTTTTTTCATCACACCTGTTCGGTAAGTGCGCCAATGCGCTGCGGCGATGCGCGCCGTAGCTGCGTCATTACGCCCTAGGGCAATCAATGATTTTCACACAACATTACGTCGCACTAGCGCGGTGCCTCCGCGCCGGGGTTTCTCTTATAAAAATAATTAGTCATCCCTAATTTTGAGAAATAATTTAGACTATTTTAGAGTAGTTTTGTAAAAATATATTGTTTTATTTACTTTATTTGCCTCACAGGTGTGATGAGAAACATTGTGTGTGCCACGGGCGGTACATACAAAAATTATTCAAATTTCTTATTTACCGCCCTTAATACACAATGTACTATAAAAATGGCGTCGAACTGTAATACTGTTCCGGAATGTTAACCGTGTAGTTGCGTAATAGGAACCGGCATCGTATTTCGTTGTGTTTTCATTGTTCCGCTTCCATTCCTCAGTCCAATTGTAAATCTCAATATTATTAAAACGTAGACATTCAGCACAAAGAGGCTTACAAAGAAATTTATTGATCATTTTATAATAAAATACTCCTAAGAATCGCTGCCGGCCCAGTCTAGATGTCATTTCGCTAGGTTTACTTACCGATTTGGGACTCGAACCCACGTACTCAGCTTTTTCGACTGATGTATAAACAATTCGGCCTCCCTGTTCAGCAGACATCTTAGGGTCAAACTTCTGTAAAGGCATATGCAACCTTTTATTTGATAATTTAATTTTATGAAATAAAGTACAGGTTCAAAATTGCATGGACAGTTTATGAATGAATTCATCGTCATCAATCGTCCATGCAATTCTGAACGCCACTGTACAACCAAAGCCTAATACCTAAGTGGATTTACACCAAATGAGCGAATGAATTCTCATTCTATCCCCTCTCTACAAGATTCGTTCGTTACCCAAAACGTAATTCGTCGAAATACGTAGATTTCGTAGAATGGCATATCAAATGAGCATTCGCTCGTTTGGTGTAAATCCACCTTTAGGCATTTCAGGAACAATGTCAAATAAAAGCTATGCATCAAATTGTAAAAAATCTTAGTATTTATCATTTTGACATGGTTCTAAAGTAGCCTAGAGTGGAAGGTCGAGTACAGTTGAGTAGGTACAGTCGCCATCAGATATCCCGGAGCGGCCAGAGTGATCACAAATATCTGAGCAGGGTGTTTAACCAAGTTGCCAATCGCTAACGCGTAGTAGCGTATCGTAGTTTTCACTCTCTGTCACTCTTTCATATTAGTGCGACAAAGACAGTTAGCTGCCTTTCGTTTACGATTGACGATTAAGCGTTAGCGATTGGCGACTTGGCTAAGCACCCAGGCCTCTATTGTCACAGCGAGAGCGTATGCTCAGATATTTTTGAGCACCATAATCGCTCCGATCAAATGGCAAAAGTACTAGCTACTTAAGCACCGAACCCATTTTGTATTTAGATATCCTAACCGCTCGAACTCCCGAAAACTCTCAGTGGTATAATATGTGAAGGTATTTTGCAATCTCAATAATTGAACCCTTCTCGTATATTCTCGACGTTGATTGATTATATTGTGGAAGTTACGTTTAACGGGTACTGTGAGAAATGGGGGTACGTGGTACATTCTCCTAATTTCAAACTTTTTTATTGGCTTCACTTTGTGTTTCGTGTGTAACACAAAACAAATCTTAACAATTAGAATCTCGCCAAGTTTAGTTGAATAAACATTTGCACAGGAATAGTAAATTACTATTTACAAGTCACAAATAATAATCATAGTAATAGTTCTCCGTGTACGTTACGTTTTAGTATAACTTTATGTGCCTACTGTCAAGGGCAGAGTTAATATGTAAACGTACTCTACTGCGTACGAAGATACAATTTTGACCTACCTATAGTCTTGCAAGCCTTCGGAAGTAACAGTAGGCACAAAAACCGGCCAAGAGCAAGTTGAGCCGTGCTCAGTGTAGGGTTCCGTCCGTAGTTATTCAAAAACGGCTGGGCTGATTATGTTTGAAATAGTTTTGTTTTAAAATTCTCTATAAGCCTAATATTTTTTTTTTTTATATATCCGGACCCACGGTTAATGTCCCTGTCTATTCCTCAAATGAATAAAACCACCACACCTCGTATATTTTAAAACATTTTTTTGTGCTCTAAGTCCTAACGCTCCTCAGCAGCTCTAGTTAAAAATAATTCTTAAATTTAAAGTAACAAAGAACATTAAATTACCCTATTTGGCGTTTCTAATGCAGATTCAGCCGAAAACAGTTTTATATTTAAAAACATCACATTTAAAAAAATATACACTATCTACTACAGAATTTAATTTTCGTCAAATATCGTTATGTACTTAATTGTTAAATCAAAGGTATCTTCATTAACATACAACAATATTTGGACTCGAACACGAACAGGCCCAGTCCAAATACATACAATTTCCAAATACCTCAAGCATTAGATAACTGTTTTATTGTCAAAGAAAATACACCTTACCACAACGGAATAATTACCATCTTGCTTTGACTTACACTGAAAAAACAGAGCTGTTATGCAAGCATCACGTATGCAGACTCGAGTGATGTCACCCACATAAGGTAAGCTCACATTGACACATAAAATATTAGGGTGTGTTACAAGCGACAGTATGAAGGTAACCTCTCTTTGGCTACGCATCTTCCTTCTCCAATTTAAGAGCTAGATCCTTGTCGGTGCTTGGTGAAGTGCTTTCCATATTGGTCGATATGAAGCCAGCCTTTTTATATCCTAATACGATCCTTACGTGCTCCTTTACTTGGCTCATATACATTTTCCTTGGTCTTCCGTCTCGTTCTCTTTCCATTCATTGGCCGTATGATTTTTGTATGAAATGATCGTGCCGTAACAGGTGCCCATATTTTTTCTTGTAGAAAGTCTGTTTCGCCATTGCAATCCTCGCTTTTATGTCCGGAGCACATCCTAGATATCCGAAAAAGGTTTTGCAAAGAACTGTAGACTAATCCTAAGATTCAAAAATCAAAATTTTCTACCATCAGCAGCTATCAATCCAAGTCTTTGGAGCGAAAGTGACTGATCCTCGAAATGTACGCTTTTCGAAGTTCGCCGTAGGCCCTTCGTAGGTACCTATTTCTGACAATCTTCGTTTCACCGAATGTCTTCAAATTCCAAGTGTTTCAAAAGAAAATGAAAAATTTGGAAGGTATCTATGATCAAGAGTGGTTTTAAAAGTACGTTATGATGTAACACCTCTAGCCGCAAAACTTTCTGGAAAATGGGGGCATAATATTATCTCTTTCTCTTTTACCCAGTTCTAAAGATTGGCGGTGATGATAGACGGCGTTATAGTTTTGTGACAAGTACGTATAGTAAAATATGTCTGCGTGTTTATTCTGATTCTAAATTCACTAGCTAATACCACTTTAGTAGTACTTCTAGCTTCGTCAAACGAGCTACATTAGTCTATTTTAGGAATCCCTGGGGATTGCGTAGGTATCTTGTACGACCAACAGTTCAAACTAACTCGGGTGCCAAATAGAGACAAAAGCTTAAAAAAGTGGGTTTTATGATATGGTCACACGCCAAGGCAGCTAAAAGATGTACTTAGTTTAACGTGGTGTATAGTCAGCGTTGAATACTTTATAGCAGCTAAAGTAGCCAAATGGTTCGGTACACCATAATAAATTATGGTGTACTGAACAAGTGACGTACTTACAAATTGATAGTTTTATAAGGATGAAACCTCCATCCTTTGATTTTGTTTGGGTATTATGTAGGCCTGTTGGGTACACTTAATTATTTTGACGCCAGAGTTTTTAACGAGCTATTATTAGATTAATTGAGTACGTATGACTTAAGACAGTTTTGACCAACACCAGCAGATCAAAATAGTACTCGAAAACCGTATGGACTGTTACTGTACCGCCATTTAGTGTTGTGAGATAGTATACCTGTAAAAGTTTACCTACCTTAAAATTAGGTACCTAACGTCGGCATGTTTAGCCTTATTGCTTGTAAGCTGAATAAGGAATATTCTACGTATAAACATAATAATATACACAAAAGCCATTTACAGGGACTATTGAAGACCTCGGAAATGTCAACAGTCATGTCTAGATACATACAGTGTGTTGACATCATGTAGGCTTTTATTGAAACCGAGGATTGAGATACAGATTTTTAGCTAAACCGTGAGCATTATTTGATTAAAAAATCTATTTTGAAACGTAATTAATTTTCCATGAAAAATTCAGTGAGAAGCAATGTACTTCAAAACGAAACGTTAATTAGCGCTTGACAATGACAATCCGCAGCCACTTGCAGTGTTTGACAATTAAGCAGGACACGCGTTGCATTGATCCTTTGATGGAAATAAAATTAATTGTACAGTTGTCAGTTGTACCAGTTGAAAACAATTTAATGCGTATTATTACCCATTTTCGTAAAAGCCTGGGTCATGGTAACACACTGTATAATATATTACACTTTATCTTTTGATGAGTAAAATATACTCGTACTTCCAAATGGGAATACAAACTTCTGGAAATTTATCTTTACACAACCTATAATAAATAAATACATTCGACCTTGAACTATTCACGAGTTTCCCTGGATTTCCCTATTCTGCCGTGCAATTCCTAAACCGCAGTAACTGCCAATTTTCCGATTTTTGGTTTATTGGTGATCTATAATCAGCAAATCAAAACGCATAATCCCAATCGATCGGTTTTTAATTTGGAAAACTGGAACATGGAAACTCGAATCCCCAAAAGCAGTAAGTGACTAGTTTTTCCTGCACAATGCAATATAAAGCGCAGTAAAATGGTCTACGGCTACGGTTTTTGGGCTAATACTGACTAAAACGCAGTACAGGTGTAGATTTTCATGATCTTTAGCCTGTAAACTCATAGTATCTCGTTTATAAAGAAACGAATTAAAACACAGTATACAATTTTTATGCTAAAAGTGTTGTACTGCGTTTCCAGTTTCATAGATTAATAAGCATAATTACTAGTTAAGACGCAGTAGGAATAAAATAACGATATTTAAAGTGGTACACTACTGTTCAAATAAGTATCGTATTGCCATCTAAACTGCAGTAACAAGTTCATTAATGTACACATTATGCTGTATGTTGTATTACTTACAATAGCAATAATACTAGCTAAAGGATAATAGCACCCCAAGGGGCTGCAGTTTAGACAGTATTTTTATGTTATTTGACTATTTTAACTGCATTTAGACGTTTATTTTAAGTGGCAAATTCGAGTTACGAGTAGTTCCATCTCGGAGCTTCCTTGAAGATAGCTTATAGTGATATCGTTAGAACATCCTGTTTAAGGTAGTAACATAATTCTTGACCTATTTACAATTTAAAACAACCAAGGTGTCGTCTGTTGATAAACGAGTAACAACTTATATAGTTAAACACATAAAGGTATTATTACCAGTGATCGGTTTTTTGGATTCCCCCTAGCGGGATTTCGCGTATAAAAAAATATGGGTGTGACAATAAAAAAATATTTAATACTATTGTATTATACACACCAGAGCATATGTTATGAAACAGAAATATGGCAATATAATTAAAGTTTATTTTTCAAATTACTATAGAGACCCGCCGGGGGAATCCAAAAAAACGATCACTAATTATTACCTAATTATAGGTTCTTAAAATACAAAAAAAATTACCTTCTCTTTAGTTTGTACACATTTAATTTTGCTATGCGAGTTATTTTATTTTTATTTATTTAAACTTTATTGCACAAACAAAGAAAAATGTACAAATGGCGGACTTAATGCTAAAAAGCATTCTCTACCAGTCAACCATTGGGTTAAACAGAGATAAAACAAAAGTTGGTGCTAAAGAAAGAATTTAACTGATAAATGTTTTTAAAGTCATATTGATATACAGTATGTATGTAGTCGTAGAGCAAAGAAAGAAACCCATCAATATTTAGATCATACTAAACAACTTTTACTATGGGGCCAAACTCGAATTCGCGAAAAAAAAATTACTCCATTATTATTAGTTATTATTAGTTATGGTTCCTAAGCGGCGGTATCATTTTATTAAGCAATGCCTTGCCAACAAATATCATCGTTATGTCATAATATTGTTACATTTGTTCTTTATTGCGGTACCTCGCCGTAACGTATGAAGTAGATTATACATATGAATTATACGAATATCGCCAATACCGGTCAATAATCGAGTATTTAGAAATTTGTATTTACCTGTTTTGGGATTCGATAAGATTGCTACATACTTTTTGGTTTAAGTTTCTTATACGGTAATTCCAGATGCATTTAACAAATTTCTTTATGTTAGTTTAAATTCAAAGCTAAACATAAAATATGAAAGTAAATTCTTAATCATTTCTTTAATGAATTGCTACATAATATATATACGGTGTTATTAAATTAGTCACAAATATTTCAGGGACTTTAATTTAACATCAAAACAATTAAATTTCACTAGAAATAAAAAAAAACATTTACCGAACAAAAAAGAACATTATAATTTATTTTCTAAATAATCATCCCATCAGTAATATCCTGTCAAGATGTTTGTTTAACACTGTCTGTCATGGCCTTATTATACTTAGGCCTCCACAAACCGGCCGGCGGTTCTAGAATTATGACTAAAGAGGTTTCATTTATTTATCTTATTAACAGGGTGCTTTAACGAACCAAATTTGTTTCCTAGTTTTCTCCAAAAAAACATAACAAAACCTATAACGTGTCATACATAAATATACTACAGGAGCGGAGTACTATTGTAGTAACAGATCATAATTGATGACAATTTATTATTTTATACGGTTTTGTATTATAATATACAGTATTCTAAAGACTTTTTGATTTATAACTGACACGAATACGTAAGAAATTATATTTATTAAAATTAATCGTAGAAGTGCTACGCCATAATCAGTCGTGAGCTTACTCATTGAAATTAATGTAAGGCTAATTATAATGTGCCATTTACTATGATTACAACCGATACTGGTACCTTAAGTTGATTGTTATTTCATTTCTTAAGAAAATGTGGTAATAAAACCTTAATTTTTGTCTAATTTTTGTATTATTGACGACAAATCCCTAAATAAACTGCGTTTTCCAAGTAACTTTTAAATCGTTTTTTACATCCTTCTGTGTCTCACATTGGCATGAAACTTGATAAGCGTGTTTGAATTTCTTAATAATAAAATCATGTAATGCTGTTACAAATTTTTGTTGTATTTTAATTACTTTATTAAAAAAAACTATATTTTACTGCTGTGAATGAAGTTCGTAGCACGAAAATTCAATCAAAATACTAGTTAAATTACAGTACACTAGTCCCTTTTACTGCAGTTTAATCTGTAAAATGCCGCCTATCTCTAAAAAGCACGCAAAATTTGTGCAGTAAGTGGTCATTTTACTGTGTCTTAATTAGTAATTCTTATATTTTTCCCTGTTTTTAAAAGCGCAGTACAAACACAGAATTTCGAAAAAACCACATATTTAATTTTAGAAAATGCAGAAGCACGTATTTTTTAATTTATCATATTGTATGATTTAAATGCTTCATTTTGGTCAAAAAAATATATCAATAACTATCAAATCTTGGAAAATATATTATTTTAAAACTGTTTTTTGCTATTATCTCAAAATCGACTTTTGTCAGTTACTGTGGTTTAGGAATTGCACGGCAGTATTTGTAATGCTAGTGTCGATTCGCAGTAATGCAAAATTGATACTCGAATCCAAAGTATTTATTCATTTCCATTTTATGCATGTTTTAAGGATATTATGCTGTTTAGGAATACACACGCAAATACACTCATACTCTATTTATGAAAAAGTTGAAAAACAATTATATAATTATTTCATCACACTTGCCGCATATTTATACTTATTGCAAACTCTTCTCATAAAAACCTTCGGCTTCATAATCGGGTTCAATATTCCTCCGTTTACAATATTGCGAGTCCTTGGTAAAAATGTACAAAATTTTGCCTTTGTCATGTTGAAATGAAGTGTTCCCCGCCTGTAGCTTGCGCCAAGTCAGGTGTACTCCGGAAACTATGTCATGTCAAGACGGTAGGCTGAAATGCAGTTCGTTATGATGCCTCTGTAGTAGATTCGAAGGAGGCTACAATAATAATATCTCGCCTCTATAGCCATTAATCTTTGAAATAGGATATTTTTTAAAAGTTGAAATAAGACACAATTTACAGACGCAGCGCAATGTACGTATTGAGCATGTGTATTTTTTGCAATATTTATAATATAACATACTTAAAACCGATTGTAGGTAACTACAACCAATTATATGATTTAAACTTTGAACTCAGTAACAATACTTTGTAGGAGCGAAATCAATAATTAATTACGTTTTCTTAATTATTGTCACAATTTTTAACTAACTGTAATTATGTCTTGATATCAAAAACACTATGTAAACCCTGCACTCCTGTCATACATAGGTACGCATATAAACATATGATGAAATGGTCACTTTCATTTTATTACAAGAATTTATCCCTGTAGTAAAACAAAAGGAAATATTATACTTACGATTAACTCCGTTTTAATTTGTTATTAAAAATATGAATGCTAACGTACATACTTCACATAAAAAAGCCTGTTCGAATAATCAATTGCTAACAATCGATTTAAAAACGAAGCTTATAAATTAACTTCAATAGCCCATTTAAACCTTATCTAACTAATAACCCGACGATGAAGAGACTTAGGTAATAATATAGTGGACATGCAAGCCCGTATAATGATCGCCTTCGTAGGTGCATTGCCCGTGGCTCCTATAGGAGTCATGTTCTGCGGAGCCTTGGGGAGGGGGGCGCTTTGCCGAAGTTAATGGCAGACACGTGACTTTGTCTGGGTATGACAAATAGGGCTTGGAGAAATGCGAGTCACTCGAGTCATATACAGAGGCTATAGCTTGTCAGTATTTGACGGCAGCTTCAATATGATTTTAATAGGCCTGAGAATCGATGCTTCAAATATATGGTTCCGTTACCGGACACCAGACCGACAACATCGTCAACTCCTGATGATGCCTCGTAGAGAGGCGAAAGAGTGTCGAGTATAGTGTTATTGGTGGTGGTTTGTTATAGTTATTTGCGTATTTATTTTTGCAGCGGGAGGGTGGGAAAATGAATTGCATGTGGTGGCGCTAGTGCGCTAAATTCCTTTTCGGCCTAAACTATTTTCTTTCATAGTCAGCAGGTGACTTGCTGGCCACCTACATTCATTCTCTTTAATACGTCAAGAAAACAGAAAAGTCATTCGATATCATTTTGTCAACGAAAAGGAATTTAGCGCACTAGCGCCAGCAGCATGCAAAAAAAAAATACGCAAGTAATTATAGCTGGTTACACTATTTAACTACACATTATGTATCGCGGAAGAGCAAAGCAATATTGTTCATCCTTTAATATGGACTTCCGCAAAGTAACGCCTGATTCAATTAATTACTTGAATATATCATCATCATCATCATCTCAGCCATAAGACGTCCACTGCTGAACATAGGCTTCCCCTCTGTACCTCCACATGTACCGGTTAGATGCGACCTGTATCCAGCGTGTCCCGGCAACCTTCATAAGGTCGTCTGTCCATCTTGTGGGTGGACGTCCTACGCTGTAAATGTCTAGCCGTGGTCTCCACGTGGTCAAATATATCAGAGCTGTTAAAATGCTTAAAATACTGGGCACAGTTTTCAGTACCTTGGTCGCGTCCAAGTAGTTGATAGTGATATACTGCGAGTGTTTTAAAAACAACACTAGTGTAATGCGATTTCATGGGGAGTAACTATTACAGAAAAACTTGTAAGACTTATGTAAGTGAAATTGAAAGACTTAAAAAACATTTTGTAAGTCTTGTAACTTTTTGCACTGTGTTTCTTTATGATTATTCTGTTATCTATTAACTAAATGGCTGATATTCTTTAGTTAAAGTTATCACTATCCATACTAGAGCTAACATTTATCTGTCATATAAGTATTATACTGTTAACTGGGGATGAAAAATCAGTTCTAAGGCGCTTAAATATTAGGATTGGTGTCTTGGTCATTGTTAGCATTGAAAATGTCGGAATAAATCAAGTGTATTTTCGGGAATGTATGAAAATTTAGTTTTAGAAAATAATCAATGTCACTGTGACTCCTTGCCATCTATTTCAATTGATTTTTCCTCGATGACATCGCGTTCTCCTGGTATAAGTGAAAATCAGACCTAATTCACATTAGTTTCGAGTTGAAGTTGAGTTGAATATAAAAAATCTTATATCCGCTAAAAAATTCTACCGCGCGTCTTTGAAAATTATACTAAAAACCTACATTAAACGGAATTACTCCGTCTAAAATAAGTGAGCATCCACTGACCCATTTGGCTTTGAAATGAAATGCGAAGAATGGGCGGAGAGCGTTGAATACGAAAAGCTGAGTCGACGCCTCCATTTGCCGCTGGTATTGTTGCTGGCGTTCGTTTGTTTAGGTTCACTTCAGCCGAAATTGTGCAACCCGTTTTTGCGTATGGAGATTCGGTGTTTATTGATTAGGAGAGAACGTTCTGTGTAGCGAACGTTCGACCCGTGTGGTGACGGCAGTAAGAATACATTTGTCACCACCCCAACTCCTCCTGCGGGTGTCGTAAGAGCCGACTAAGGGATTGAAGTGTCACTGACCATTCTTTGATTTGATTGATGACGGGCAGCAGCGTCATTATATTATATTGGGCACATTACTGCGATCGCCAATCCGCTTGCCCAGCGTGGCGATTATGGGCATTTACCTCCTAATGCGTCTATATGCATAGTTAATAGGAGAGGCTTACGTCCAGCAGTGGACTGTCATAGGCTGATGATGTGTGATGTGATGTGATGTTCTGTGTAGAACACTCGTATTATTGGTAGGCACTGAACTGTTCTGTGTAGTAGACACTAGTGAATTCATTTAATTTGACGTGTTTCACGTGTTGCATATATTTTGGCAGTTTAATAGTGCCAAACTTGGCGTTTGTAACAATTTTCAGTGCCAGGTTTCGTTCGAAAACTAGATATTACGAGATTTTAATACCGGAAATAGGGAAACATTGTAATATTACTAATTGGCAAGTTAGTAAAATATTAAATACGCCTGCCTCTAGCACGGATGCCACTTAATGATTTCACTGCCAAAACGATAGAATAATAAATGAAATGTAATTGCAAGCGATTAACTCCCTATAACCTTTCTAATATGAAATACATGCTAGGTACTTGTATTTATTTGAAACACCGTAACTTAACTAGTATTTAGAGTGGGTTATTCCCACCTGTTACCACCAACTTGCAACCAGTGGTAACAACTGGGATTTTTTTCCCACCTGTTACCACTGGGAACAACTGGGAATTAAAATTCCCAACTGTTACCACCCAGTACCACCCAGTAGTTACCACCAAATATTTTAGTGGTAACTAGTGGAAAAAAAATCCCAGTAGTTACTACCAAGTACTCTGGTGGTAACAGGTGGGAAAAAAATCCCAGTTGTTACCGCTGGTGTCAATTTGGTGGTAACAGGTGGGAATAACCCTTTAGAGTATAATAATAAATTGTAAATGTATCGCCCGTCAAGGTAAAAGATGCGTGCAAAATGCCATATTTATTCTTCCACAACCCTGTCACTATTACTATAAGGTTTTGTATACATATTATTGGAACTATACGCGCATCTATAACTCTTACCTCGCCTATACCTACCATTAGTAGATATTACTAGTATAGGTAAGCAGAAAATTCTTAAATATGTACACTTGTACAGATACAGACGCTATAAGGATTACAACAGAACGTAGTGTTAATTTTTGGCTCGCCGGGCGACCTATCGACCTTGGCATCCCCACTTGGCATCTGGCGAGTCCACGGCCATTTTGCACATTATTTGCAGTTAGCCCTCCCTTCTCGCTTTTATTTAACTTAAAACGCTTTTAAGCGAGACTATGCATGTAAAATCCTGCCAGTTTTATTTTAGCTCAGCGAAGTTAGTCCTTTGACGTGTAATTTTAAAAGGGTTTTTGCACAGAAAACCTATTCCTCTTTTAGTAATGTTTTGTAGAATCCGGACGGAGTAAAGTTAGATCTAAATTATAAAACTCCTGCATGTAAAGGCTGCTCTTTAGATGACAAAGACAAATATGCTAAACAAAATTATGCTCGTCTGCTACCGACACGGTCTCATGGTATTAATAAATTGGTTTAATATACGTAGTACCACGTAGGTAGGTATATTAGGTATTTTACTTTAGAGGTAACTTAGTCACATGGCTCAAGGGTTCATCTAAAACTCGATGAAATGTGCGAATAAAATAAGTTAAGAAAATGTTACATAAGAAACTAATATTTCAATAATTATCCAGGCCGATTTACTTTTGTGTAACTCCTGGCTACTCATCAGTGCGCCTTAACAGCAAGCTTGAACTGACAATAGGTACTAAATAATGTTAATTTCATTCAGCATTTTAATATAAACTATTGATTTAAACTTTCACGATTGTCACTTATATGTATTGTAACGACAAATAAACGGGTCTTAAGCGCGAAAACTTACATTAAGCATTATCCTGACGTTTCGGCCATGGCGTTACACCCGTGGTAATATTAAACGTAGGGGAAGGTGGCTCAAAGAGGGCACCTTAAGGGAGAGTTGAAAAAAAAGTGGTTTTTAACCTAGCTAGCTTATTCTTTTTTTTTTTCAAAAGGTACATTATTTAAAACTTTTCGATGGAGGATGGCTTAATTTATCTAAAAATGGTAAACAAATGAATTATACGCAATTTTCAAAACCTCGACGATTGCCCGCTTTGCCCTAGGGGGGGGCCTAAAGTGGGCATCGGCTTAGGGCAAAACGGGCATGGGCTGGGGTAAGGCGAAGTCACCCAAAGGGCAATGAAGAGGGCTGTGATAGAAGTCTCATTGCGTGATCGTATTAGAAATGAGGCCATCTGCAGCAGAACCAAAGTAATATAGCTCTTCGAATCGCTAAACTGAAGTGACAGTGGGCAGGGCACGTTGCACGTAGAACCGATGGCAGTTGGAGTGGACAGGATCTCTAGTAGAGGCGACGCACCGGAAGGCGCGCGTGAGTAGGCCCCCCCACAAGGTGGACTAATGACCTAGTCGACGTCGCAGAAGTCCGCTGGATGCGGGCGGACGGCAGGACCGGTCATTGTAGCAATATTTGGGGGAGACCTATGTACAGTAGTGGACGTCTTTAGGCTGATATGATGATGACGAGGCATAACCATCTATTAGTTACCTTTTTTATTATTAAAATAATTATATTTCAATTTCCTGACACATATTACAATAATAGGACCTGATTTCTGGACCTCATGTTCAAGATACATGAGCCCACGAGTCGCAGTCATTACATTTAGTCCAGTCCTCGACAGGTGGGTCCTTTAAAGTTTGTGGCAATTAAAATAACGATCCTGCTGGGACGTTGGGATGCTGGGAGGCTTAGTTTTATAAATATACCAATAATCCACTAAACTTTACATTGTAAAATAAAAACCGGCCAAGTGCGAGTCGGACTCGCGCGCAAAGGGTTCCGTACCATTATCAATTTATTATTAAAAAAATACAGTTAAATCAACCTACCTCAAAAACTATAAGAGATAATTTTTTCAAACCAAAAATCGTTGATAGAGTTTATTAATGTGCATATCATATATTTTTTTCGGAATTTTATATCGCGTAGTTTAAAAAATAGAGGGGGGTGGACACATTTTTCAGACTTTGAGACCTGATATCTCGAAAACGATTTGCTTAAATAAAAATGTGATGTATAAACCTTCATATCATTTTCAAAGACCTTTCTATTAATACCCCACACGCTTATGTACAACTAAAAAAAAAATTCTATCCCTCAGTTACATGTATGGAGGGCCCCCACCCCAATGGTTTTTTTTACAATTTAGTATCACATTCCTGTAGCGGTTCATACAACACATATCCTTACCAAATTTCGTTACTGTAGCATTTATAGTTTCCGAGTAAATTGGCTGTGACAGACGGACAGACGGACAGACGGACAGACGGACAGACGGACATGACGAATCTATAAGGGTTCCGTTTTTGCCATTTTGGCTACGGAACCCTAAAAACACACCGGGCAAAGCGGACAGTGCCCACATTACCCTGCCCGCTTTGCCTTTTTCGTCAATTACAAAATGGAAGCAAAATCTACCCTCAAAATGTTGAGACACGAGGAGTTGAATGAAAGGGTATTACGGTCAGATAACTAATTAATAAGTAACAGGAATTAATGACAGCATTGCAAGCATCGAAAATGAGAAAACACACGACTCACACCTTGAAATATTTTTCAAAAAGCAGCAAAAAACATGTTTTTGTTAGAGACCGTAACGGCGTGCTCATAGATTAGCCGGGCGAATGACACGAGATGCGCGAGTATGGCGGGGAGTACTGTAACGTGTTACAAACACGCTCCATTTTGAAATGGCAACATAAAATCCAATGCCCTCTTTGGGCGCTATGCCCTCTTTGGGCTACCTTCCCCTAACTATGTCCCGAAAATATACCTAATTTTGATTTTTAACTATATTCACTAAGTTTTTTTTTCTGTCTATCTCGCAATCAAAAAGCATACGAATCATAATCGGCTGCAAAGAGAAATTAAAGTTTAATGGATCATTCTTTTCAAATTTGTCCCCCCAATTTTTTTTTGTAACATAGATATTTATTATATGATTTTTACTTAGAATCGTGAGCTCTTCCGATTCTAATAGTAGAAAAATTTTGCCCCAAAAATTACATCGTTTTCGAACTATCCATATAGTATCCATTCCGTTACAGCCATAAAAAATGTATGAAAAAATTGTAAAGGAAAGAAAAAAAACCTTGTGACTATTTTTTTTCTCCTATCAGGAGAATGGAAATCATATTAAAAGTTCCAAATCCAAAATAAAACTGAGGGGAAACAACTTCGAAAAAATGGGTCTAATAAATTTAAAAACCGTTGCAAATAATTTATTATAACCTACAAAGCAGCTTACTGTTGTATTTAATCAAAACGAAGCTTAATATCATTAGGGTATTGTAATAGGATCAGGGTAAACCTCTTCTGCGAACCGGTCTTTGATGACGTGCTTGTATTGCAGATTCATGATACAATATACTCGTAATAGCAAATATGTAGTTACTTAGGTATATGTATTCATGCCGTGTGGTGACGGCAGTAAGAATACATTTGTCACCACCCCAACTCCTCCTGCGGGTGTCGTAAGAGTCGACTAAGGGATTGAAGTGTCACTGACCATTTTACAAGATTGATGATGGGCAGCAGCGTCATCATAGTGGACACATTACTGCGATCGCCAATCCGCTTGCCCAGCGTGGCGATTATGGGCATTTACCTCCTAATGCGTCTATACGCATAGTTAGTAGGAGAGGCCTACGTCCAGCAGTGGACTAACATAGGCTGATGATGATGTATTCTTAGTGAAGTACGTAGAAAATTACTAGATATTAAAAAAGTGATTTATAAGAAAAAATCCAGCCAAGTGCGAGTTAGATGTCCGATTTTAACATGAAATGAATTATCGATACGTTTTTTGCCGATAGTAAAACTTCTTGTTTTAAAGCGACACGATCCTGTATTTAACGTTTCAGGAGTTACAGGCATTACAGGTAGGCTATGTTGGCTACCTACTTACCTCCTTCGTATGCTTATTTGCCAGATTTCCTGCCATAAAAAAATTATAATTTTAAAATAGACTATGTTCGTAACAAGAACGTCATTATTATCGTGACATGTGTTCACGTGATTATACAAGTGGTACAACATGCACAACTGCACATGCACTTACAACATCATGCATACGTATTTTCCTTAATGTGAATGTTTTGAGCATGTAAATATTTCAGTCATCAAAATTCATGTTTGTTATATCTGTGATCGACAATACCTATATGTTATTTTTATTTTAGAGTTCCGTAGTGGTCAGTGCGGCCGGTAGTATTATAAATTTGCAACTTGCAACATATTATTATTAATCACGCCGACAAAGTGGTAGAACACGGAAAAAAAATCGGGTATCGCCCTAGTAGAGACGTGGGGATGATTTTAAGTACCAAGACTCAAGAGTGTAAAACAAAGGCATCTGTATGTAAAAAATCTCTCCGCGAAAAATAAACTTAAGCTTCACATACCCGAGAATTTATAGTTTATGACCCATTTACACTTTATGTAGTCACGTACTTCCCGTATGCGGCTCGTGAACGGGTCGGACACGGCTCGTTCCGTACAAAGCGTGAGTCATTGTCAAGATTGCTACTTCCCCGCAACAACGCAAGACGGACGGTATTCTATTATTAGAATGCGTGACTGCCCAGCAAAGCCTCTGGCTTACTATTGTGACTGAGACAAGGTAAAGTCCTTGTATTTCTATGGTAATAAGATGAATGGAAATTTAAACAATCAGTGCAGACTAAAGGTAAGGCTTTAAAGTAAAGAAACATCCATAAGTTCAGTAATAAACTAACTCTTCACACAAAAAATAGGGAAATGATAACCTTATGTACCTACATAAGTTACGTTAGTTAGTTATGACTGAAGAATTACAACCATCAGGTGTATCATCGTACTCAGGAGGTTATCGATCAACTCTTAGTGATGGTGATGGAAAGTGAAAGGGAAGATATGAAGGCCGGGCCGGTAAGGATATATAATATTATATAATATATTATATATACATATTATTATTTTCCAGGGGAAAGAGAATAGGTTGTATCGTAGCAGGCAATAAAGACTAAGCCCTTGAAAGAACTACATGGAAATTCCTCCACCGACAAGAGCCCTGTTTTCAAGTTTAAAAAGAATAGGTATTGAAATTTGATTGAAACTCAACTTTGTAGGAAGAATCATTTGCAACTAGCCTACGGAGACAATTTCAGAAAAGTAATTATATTTAATTTTCTTATGTCATATATCAGTAGGTATTGTCACAGAATAAATAAAAGTAATTTAACACTGTCAAATTCTGTGACTGTAAATCCATTATTCGTTGCGCATCGTAAAACGCTGCCGGGCGAATCGTGTTAATTCGCACCAAATAGGTACCCGATAATGATGATAAATAACAAGAACTCAAATAACATTTAATTAATGTATTATTAAGGCGTCAATTAGGACTGCTTGTAATAAAAAAAAGCATGTGCATGTGTGCGCTTCAAAGCACTGTGAAGATAACAGTGATCTACCGCTTCCGGAACAAATATAAAGTGACACCTCCTTGGTATTATGTCATCCCGTTACGATTTAAATATATTGTTCGTTCATCTATGCCTGATGAACTTAAGTCCACCTCACACTTCATCATCATCATCATAATCATCATCAGCCTATGTTAGTCCACTGCTGGACGTAGGCCTCTCCTATTAACTATGCGAATAGACGCATTAGGAGGTAAATGCCCATAATCAAGCGGATTGGCGATCGCAGTAATGTATGTGTCCACTATGATGACGCTGCTGCCCGTCATCAATCTCGTAAAATTGTCAGTGACACTTCAATCCCTTAGTCGACTCTTACGACACCCGCAGGAGGAGTTGGGGTGGTGACAAATTACACACTTCACCGACATAGTATTTACATAATCCCATAAATGTCAATGCATAACGTGTCAGCCAAACGACCCGCCAACACGCGACGCAATGATGCCATTAAGCGGAACTGCACTTTATGCACTTTTGCATCCCATATGTCATACAAATATAGTCGCGAAGTGCTTTCAAGCGTGGCCTTGGGTGCGTCCCAATTAGTGCCCTACAGCGATTTCACTATTGTGCGCGTTTAAGGGCCATTCTGTTACGGGTTGAGGAATTCGTTATTTTATGAGCACACGAACGTTGAATGAGCTATTAACTAGGTTTTATGTAAAATTGAATGTGGGTTTTAATTGCTGAAACTTCATTACGGGGCTTATCTTCATACTTTGTGTTGACCTCACTGTTATACACTTTATACTGGATGGAAAGGGACGACGATCTTTCCCGCTACCGACCGAGTCTACCAAACATTACGATGAACTTTCAGTATAGTACCAAAATCGAAATACCTTTTAAAAAAATTAACTCCTCATACAATTTCAGTGATTAGTTAGATAATATTTTCTTCGGTTACCGCGAGGATTACACATGAAATAAAACTTTGAAAACGGATAAACGCGCGTATGTTAACTAATTTTAGCTACATTCCGACGTTTCGAACACTTTACAGGGTTCGTGGTCTGCGGATGTTAATATACGCGAGTTTATCCGTTTTCATCGTTTTATTTCATGATTAGTTAGAGTTCAATAGTAAAAAAAAGTAAGTAAGTGAAAAAGTCAACTTTCCATGTACTCTTTCGATGATGATGTTTTCGTTTTTATGGGTTTCGGGGAGTTATCGGATAAACTTCAACGGATTGGTGTTTTTCGTGTAGTTTCCTCCATGCTTTCCCGCATGCTTTGATTTTTGGAATATACCCTATTGCTGAGTGAAATACGACTGATGACATGTTATTCAGTTACAACTACGTAAAGCAATTTTCATATTATATATATTATGTGAAGAAGATTTGTGTCTTTTCAACCCGATAATAAGGAATTAATAAATAGAAGAAAAGTTTAGGATGACGAAACCCTCATTATGACAAATTACGAAAAGGGACATAAAATCATTTTAATTAATGTATAAATACCATTGGATAATCTTACACAACTCGACCTTTTTGACCTACCTACTTATGTACCTATCGCTAACGTACATTATAGCGATAACTTCAAATGGCATTATCGGAAGATAAGCGGTGGTATATTACCTTGTTACCCTTTCGTACGAATTTGCGAGTGCGACAGAGGCAGGACATTGACCCGTAGTTCGTAGCAAACATCAGGGCGCTTAGACAAGTTGCCAATCGCTAACGCTTAATCGTCAATCGTAAACGAAAGACAGCTACCTGTCTTTGTCGCACTAATGGGAAAGAGTGGCAGAGAGGGAAAACTACGATACGCTACTAAGCGCTAGCGATTGGCTACTTGGGTAAGCATCCAGTAGCCGTACCATGAGTTGGAAAATAAAGGATACTTTATTTTTGGAGCGAGCGCGATGGCCTGCTTTACGTATCGCGTAAAACCTAATGTTACCGATACTTGCAAAGGCATGGTACGGCTACTGTTCCGATATTATATTATTTACGCGCTCTTCAGCTAATGATACTGTGTTACATATACCGCATAAACGCTTAAGCCGTAAGCGTAACGTTTATGCCGCGGCCACGACATTGTTCTAAGGCGACCGGCTTAGCGGAAAACTATACGTGCGTGAAGGAGTACCCACAGCGGCATCCCGCTCCAACTCATGGATTCGCTCACCGCTGATCGCCTTATGCCCCGGCCACGACATTGGTCTAAGGCGACCAGCGGCGAGCAAATCCATGAGTTGGAGCGGGATGCCGATATGGGTAGATCACCATACGTTTTCCGCTAAGCCGGTCGCCTTAGACCGATGTCGTGGCCGCGGCGTTAGAAAAATGTCGTGGCCTTTAAGGCGTAAGGCCTTAACGAAATAGCTAATGTAACAAATACTAATTGTACCTATACAAAAATAATCACAACGGGTATCATGAAGACCCGGTCCGAAATGCAAACTCGCGTTCTGAATTACAGTAAACGCTAACACAAATGGGCCAGCGTTAGGTCGCGGTCAAGACACGAGCGGGCTAGAGCTCGCTACGCCCGACTAGCGACAGCGATGAGCAATTTTATAGGTTGAAGCGAGAAATTGATATTGGAACTCCCTCGTGTATTTATTAGCGTCGCTCGCTGCTGCCTCTTGTCACTGACTAGTATGCAGACGAAGTATAGAATGTGAAGTGCAAAAAAGAAACATATTTAAAAGGCCTTTTCTACCCTCCGGCCGGCAAACAGCACATTGCCAGCCGCTGCTCTAAACTATGTTGCCGCCGGCCGGCTCCGTTGAGCAGAATAATAGTATACACACCTCGGCCGTTAAATGGCAAAGCCTCGGATCACATCTTTGTCGGCCTCGGCTTCGCCTCGGCTTACAATTACATTTCCCACTTACATAAACGGCCTTGGCATATAATCTACTATTTAATGAAAACAAAAATTTACTTCCTAATTTTTGTGTAACGAGTTGTGGCAGTGAAAATAGGCGTCAAATTGAAATTTTCTATGGCCGATCAACAATACGCGCTTACCTTTTTTGAATATAACGCATTTTTCTACTGCTAAAGGTTGTTGGGAAGAGTACGCAACACATTATAATTATTACGACTAAATAACTAGGGCGTGCATGTTATCCATCTTAAAAAGATGTATGCTAGTTATTGCATGTTCTTTAAATCTCTTCGACGTACGCCGAACGCACCGCTATGTACTGTCACCATTCAGATCTTACAGTAACATATTGAGTTTATTAATAAAACGTCTCATCACATCGTCGCATGAAATCTAAAAAAATACCAATCCTCGTTTCTATACCTATATAAGTTTTTCGATGTATCTGTCTATTACATTGATTTGTTTGTAATATATTGATTTAAACTTTCACGATTATCACTCATATTTTAAAGACAAACGGGTCTTAATCGCGTAAACTTACTTTTAATTATATCCTGACATTTCGGGCATGACGTTTGTTTGTATCTATCTATTCCTCTGTCCTCTTCTTTACGCCACTTTCCTCGGTCCTGTGCTAGTCGCATCCCCTGCTTTGTTGCCGTTCGACAGATACCGTCGGACCACCTCGTCGGTGATCTCCCGACAGATCTTTTTGTTTGTAATCACTTACATCCTGCGACAAAGATTAAATAAGGCTTCTCCCCATTAACATGAATTTAGTTCCTAGGATATATAATATTATGAGGACTTATACACGGTGCTCGTGAGCATTCCGAAAGATTTTAATGCTGAATTCCTGATAATATGGTCAGGAATTCAGCATTATAATCTTTCGGCGTTTTGAGTCGCAATCCTAGGAACTAAATTCGTGTTAATGGATTTAGTGTACTTAATGTCACATAATTTTTTCTGGATTCGGCTTGGTTCCAGAGATAACTGACCTTTTTTCTAAATAAGTTTTTCGATGTAACTCGTCATAAAACTTCTTTGTGATTACAATGCTACCACAATGTGTTTTAATATTACTACACATGCCTGACAATTAAAACATAAGAATAGACTTGACGAAAAAACCTGTCCCTAAAAAAAACATAAAAAAAATAATTTCAACAAATTGTTGTTATGATAAACTGTATTATAAAGTATTCAAAAAGTCTAAAAAAAAAGAAAAATTTTTTTTTTGTGGAATTTGACATTAGGTCTCATAATACTTTTTGTTTATTTTGATGTCTAGAATGTATAGTTAAAATCTCTCGCAATGCTCGCGAGTACCGTGTATTTAACCTGTAAAGGTGCGTTTAATCCAAAAGAGCATTCGCTGTTCTAGCGCCCGTTCTACGAAATCAACCAATCACGTTTTGTGTACCGATCGAATTTCGTAGAGTGGGAGGTTAAAACAGCGAATGCTCTTTTAGTTTGAACGCACCTTAAGAAGACTCGCCGCTCGCTTGCGTGCAGGCCGTGGCCTTAGCGCTTCTTAAGCAAGAACAGACAATTTTCCGCCTTGTCTCAATGGAATACGGCGGTTCTGCGGGCACATAATGTGAAATGTATTTTATACAGAATTCAGTAAACAGGGAGCTTTGTTAAGACGATTGTTAGAATTGAATTGAAAGCGTAGAACCTTTTCAGCTTGTAAAGTGTAAGATTTTCTTTAATAACCGGCAAAATTCACATGTTTTTTTATACACTTGTATCTTTAGATGGCATTCGAGTCTAGTCTGTGTAACTTAAACTTTAAATCTCGGCTACCATTTCCAATATTTCATTGATTTTACATAATAGTATTTAAGAAAGGACACTAAAGGATCTATCACTTTATCAGATTTGCCAAATAAAACGCTGAAATTATGTATATTTAAAATCTACGATATCGAAATCGAATATCGATATCAGTGCTTGAAAACAATACCGGTATACGTTCGCTGTTCTGTTGTCCCATTTTTAAAGCTTAGAACGTTAATGAACCTTGATTGAACAAAATGAGAAATAAACCTTATTTGCGTTTGCGTGGGAGAGCATGTGAAAAGGTCTACAGCGTAGTACGTCTACGACGTAGCCAGTTCGTAGCAACTTCGTAATCGTAGCACACGTAACTTGCTAATATACTTAATTCTTTTGAACACTGAAAATCGACTTTTAATTCACACGTCTAGGTTGGGTAAGCGAACATGTTTTGGTCCTAGCATTATCTGCTTATTTCTTGCTTTGTCTTTGACACTTGCGAACAATAAAATACGAGAATAGTACATTACGACGCAAGTGCAAAAACAGGAAATCCGAAACGAGTTACGAATTTCCTTTTTGCACATGTCTCGTACGACGTTTTTTAGCGCAGATGGCCCTCCGAAGTCTTGGACCTGACGTAAATTGAGCCACTTCTCGCACTAGCGCCTAAAAAGGGACCATCTGTACTAAAAAAGCATTATTACCATCATTATTATCGATGAATATATGAATACATGAAAAGTCGTCAGTAAGGGAATAAGCTTTTATGACCTCTGTATAACTTCGTCCTATCCACATTTTAACAACTTTCTAACCAAAATCTAGAATTATTCAAAGTTTTTCTTTAAAAATATCAAATAAATAAAGTGCTCCCAGCACGTTTTATAGATGATAGCCCAGAACTATGCGTGCGACCCGACTCGCACTTGACCGGTTTTGAATTTCATGATTGCTTCCTTGATCGCTCTATTGTGGCCGTCTGGCTGCAAGCCAACGTCTCCTACGTAATAACTTGCCTTAGAATGTGGACAATTTGGAGGTAGGACTAAAATGCCACAAGTCCGTTTTATATTGCACACTGTGCTGCTTAAAGCACAAAAACTAATCTTAAGATAGGGCTGGCGATTGGGGTTTTACAGAGTGTAATATAAAATAACCCCCTTATTCATAAACGTCTGCTAACTTAACAAGCCGCTATAATTGTTTATCCCTTTTGCTCTTATGGACACATTGTTAAGACCGAAAGGGACAAACAATTATTAGCGGCTTGTTAAGTTCGCAGACGTTTATGAATAAGGGGGTAAGTGTTTTAAAGGAATGTTACTCGAATTTTTAACATCTTGTTTATGTTCTTAGAAATTGGGTGGGAAAACCTTGCAAAAATATGTATAAGTTTGGCCTGGTTTGGGTTAATATGTTTTAGTCCTTATCTGTCACTCTGGCAATGGTATTTGTAAGAAATAAACAATAGAATACATTTGAATTAAAATTGACGTGTTGGGCATTACGAAAAAACTGGCCAGCTGCTCAGCGTAGGGTTCCGTAGTTATTTAAAAACGGCTGGGCCGACTATGTTCAAAATAGTTTTACTTGAAAGTATTCATGATTTTTTTCATATTTTTTGGACCTACGGAAAAAAAGTTAGGGGGGGGGGGGTATTGACTCCCCACTTCACCAGTTGGCGAGGTACCCGAATTTTTTTTTATAATTTTTATTGTACCACTTTGTTGGCATGATTAATATGTATACATGTATCAAATTGCTGATTTCTAATATTAACGGCCACTGACCTATGCTGCGGACAGACGGACAGACGGAAATGGCAAAACTATAAGTGTTCCGTTTTTGCCATTTTAGCCACGGAACCCTAAAAAGGGGTTACTTATAGTGTATAAATTATAGGCGTTTACAATAAAGGATTATTCTTTTACACTTTCTGAGGCACTTATATTCTTTTGTATCTCGTGAGCGGAGCTGTAGCTTAGACCATAAATAACTAAGATATCTACGAACTTAGTCACTAAATGGTAGTACTCATGCTCGAGAGATAACACGTGACCAACATTTGGATAATTTATGTGAATGTATTGTGAACCTAATAAACACGATTATTACAATATAGTCTGTAACCATGATCTGGGCTTTTACGAAAGTGAATACAAATATATCTCACATGACTTGAAATTGTATATGTAACATTTATTTTCAACTGAAATGAATATGAGTAAAATCTGTATCGGACTGGTATGCTTTTTACGATAATAGGAATAATGACTGTAGTTAGAATAAATCATTTCACATTATGCATATTGATTACGAATTTTATGAATATTGATTTGACTTGCGAGCCATCATGCTTATTCTTTTCTTTTATCTTAAAAACAGTGTGAAATGTCTAATATAATAGACTCAAGCCTAATCATTAAATGGAAGAAACGAATTTATTAAACGGTACAAATTGTACATATAAAAGGTATATCATTAAATTAGTCCCATAATCATCACGTGTAGTCGTTTCTACATTGCGCTACTTGTTTTTACGTCTACTGTATGTACATACATATAGTACGTAGATATACTGAAATTTACATTATTTAATATCATAACTTTCATCAGGTTGTAGGTACTCGTAGGTTTGTTTTGGGAAGATTTGTTTGTTTAGATTTGAATGTAAACTTGTATGTTAACGTAATATTGTAATAAATTGTGCTTTTTAGGTCTCTTTAAGGCCCTCGGGGTAGCCATTTGCGTTGAACAAATGTTATTATAAATATATTAGTCGGTATTCTGTTGTTTCCCAAAAACAGGTAAATATGTTTTATTTGAACAAGGTAATAAAATTTATTATTTTCTTTTCAGGTAATGAGTCGACTTTAACAAAATACTACCGAAGCTCTACATTTTATTTTACATTTATGAGTAAAAAGGTAAAACCATATTCCTGGCGGTAAGTGGTAATAAACCTTTTTCCCCCAGGGTGACTTTTATCCATGAACTATTTAATATGCTGCTTAAAACATAAGTAAAGCATGTAAATTGTTACATGCCGCTATTTACGTTCATCACATCTACGTTACCGTTGTAGCTAATAAATCGTTTATCCTTATTATCAGTATTATACGCATGCGTGTGTGCGGAAAGCTGGATGTAAACTCATACTAAACGTTCATTTTTTATAGACGAACTGCGTAAACATGCTGATATACAATGTGCCCATGAGGATAGGGAAAAAATTCAACAGCGGATTACTGACCAAATTTGAAGTTAAAAATGTCATACGAAGTTTTCTGGATTCAGTCTATTTTAAGAGAAAATTTGTTTTTTTCTTAAAACCGTTTTAGACCGTTACGCTATGATAAACGCATTTTAGGAAACGATTTTGTCACCATGTTGTCTTAGTCTTGTCACACTTAATTGACAGAACATCAAATGAACAAAAATATCTTTAGTTACCTAGAAAATGTAAAAAAAAAACTTAATAGTGCATTTTTTGCGATAGTTTGATTAATAAAATCCTTTTTTTATGTATTAAGGCATTCAAAACATCAAAAAAAAAACAAAAAAATTTTTTTTGCGGATTTGTCCAAAACTCATTTAAAATTTTTTTGCTTCTTTTAGTCTCAGGAATATGCTCTTAGAATTTTTCCCTTTCCTCGTGGGCACCTTGTATATGTCTTCATTCTTCACGCTTCACAGCTATGCGTTATGTAGAAAGAGACAAAACATTAATTGACTAATATTTCTTCTCAACCGGTCTTATTTTGTAAGTTTTTATAAATAAAGTGGATAGTTTTTGCACAGTCCTCACTTAAAAACCTTGACGTTCCTTGTATAAATCATGTATGCCAACGTAATGGTTTCGTTCACCCCAATAACGTACGCCAAAAATATTTTCCAGTTTCCAACACGCATCATCAAAACAACATTGTCATACGAGCTGACACGCAAATTACCCTGGTGCGGCTTTCGAAACATACAATTTGTTTCCAATTTAATCTGATGTCGTTTTACTCATATCTCTCGTGTTATGCATGGTAAGAGTGAGCGTGATACTGCGATTGCTGTGAATATGGTATAAACAAAGGAGAACATTTAGATTTTGAAGCTAATAGCCGTATATTTTTCTTGCTAGCATAGGCGACGGCAAATCAGTTTTTTATCGAATATCTGAAATAGCAGCAAGGGCCTTATCCTCTTTTTATCTTATGAATACGGGGATTGAAAGATAAATTAAACTGCATGTACAGTAAACCAGGTAATTTGTCTCACACTTCCTTATTAGGTACAATTTGCATGCAAAAGTGTTAGATTAATGGATTGATTGTACAGTCAACTAATCGGAACTCGAAACCGTGACGTTATAAATTCGTTTTTTTTTTTAACATTAACATTAGTGCGCTCACCTGTAAGTTCTTACGTAAGTTATAGGGACGGAGCTGTACTAAGGAATGAGAGGTGAATATCACTTTCTCATTCCTTAGTATAGCCCCGTCCCTATAGGTGTACGGCTGGCCTTATGTCCTATATATACCAAAGATAATATACCGAAGTTTACCAAACCGGATCCCTCCTCTGGCGATTTCGGTATTTTTTCATTAAATTAGATTGCTAGAAATTTAATACCAATTGTTATTTTGACATGGTTCTAGAGTACCCTAGGAAGGGTCCCTATTGATTGAATATTCATCGTAAGGTGATCAGTAGGAAGCTATTAATAAGTACGGCATAGGAATAGGTTGACGGTCTCTGTAACACCACTCGAACTTTATATACAGGTTCGCTAACAGTCTCACTACTGACTACTAGTGAGACTGTTTGCGAACCTGTATATAAAGTTCGAATCCTGAAGAGAGCATTTCGTTGTGTCTTTATCACTAAAAGATTTGTTCCTCAGTCATGGTTGTATTCCATGTATTTATGTAAGTATGTTATGTAGCTGTTAAATGAGCATGTTTATTTAAACTTGTTAATCACTAAACAAATTTACAGCATCTCAAATGATCACTAAATTAGATAACTACCATAAATTATTCACAAGAGGTTGATTTACCGTATTAATTAAAATAGTTACAATAACAATAAGGCTTAAAATATAATCGTATATCAAAACAGTTCTTCAAAGTCGTAGTCAATTAGACGCCATAAATTCTTTAGACAAGCAGATTTTAGTTTTATGTACTTATACTTAATTAAAATTTAAAGATTAAATCTACTGAAATATCAAGTTCAAACTCATTGATATTCGTAGATTTTGTTAAAGCTTATTTATGATTTAGTTTCCATTCTGTTTTATGTACTTACTTACCACTACAATTGTAACTTTCATTACATACTCGTAAGTTAAGTACCGAGATCATGAAATTGCATATCGTCACTACTTAGGAATAATCGCGTATTTCATATTCCTATTCTAAGTAAAAACATAGTAAGTCTACACATAACATACATACTATACGAATTTTTTCTTTTGGCTTGTTGTACCAGATACGAGTTTTTTTATGCAGTGACGATGTGTAGTGATATTGTGTATATAAATTCTCACTGGCATTTTATAATAAATTGAATCTTCCTCGATTCTTGTGCCTAAATCATAATTTCCACCATAACTTTGCTCTCGGTAATCAATATTGTAAAAAACCCTTTCTCAAGACAGAAAAAAAACAGAGTTAACTTTTATAAACTAGACATAAGAAACCGTGTTGAATTGTTGATACCTGAAAATGACGACGTCAGTCAATAAGAGAGAAGACAATTCCTTTACAACAAACACTCGATAACATTAGCATATTTCCCTCTTAATTTGTTCCATGAGCTTTTCGGTTGCGGAACGGGATCCGACCTTCGGCCCAAGGTCACGGCCGGATTGCGTACGATTACGTCACGACCCGCATTTTTACAAATGTATAGCTAAGCTAGTAGCTGTAGGCATACTTCATACTAGGAAATCGTAAATTTCGAGCATCTGTCATTGTCATTCCAATGAAAGTGTCATTCGAGTCAAAGAGACTCGAAATTTATGTTTTTGATGTTCGCGGTAGACGCTTTGGAGAGAGACCACGATCTGCTTATACGATTCAGGCCTACTACCGCGAAAATTGAAATTCGTAAATTTCGCGGATTTTTCTCTGTCACTCTAACGAAGGCGTCATTAGAGTGAGAGAGACAAATCCTCGATTAGGTCTCCAGATTAGGTTCTAAACTGCGGGCAGTTTAGGACCTAATCTGAATCACGATGTCTCAGTCCCATAGGGGCATTTTCACTTCTAGGCACACCCAATTAGCTTAACTCTTACAAAAAAATTAACTTCGATGTCAGCTTTGTAACGACAATTAAGCATTAAATATTAACAAAAATATAATTTAATCCAGAAAGAATTACGCGGTTATGCAAAATAAAAAAAGAAATAAAATGGATTTACGTAAATATTTCATGCTTAATTGTCGTTACAAAACTGATATCGACGTTAACTTTTTTGTGAGAGTTAAACTAATTGGGTGTCCCTAGAAATGAAAATGCCCATAGATAACCGTCAAATACCGACAAGTAGAACCTAACCTGAATCGCGTATGAGATCATGGTAGCCCCCGGTTCTGTATTATTTTTGGCTTGCTGACATGACATGTTTGTAAGTCGTCTTTATGTCGTAACTTCCGATTATTGTGGAAATTCCTGAGGCAATTTCCGCGTAAAAGTTTACGCAGCGTTTGGCGTATACTGGATAGTTTCATTATTATAATGGGTGATACGTACAATAATTTAATAAACCATGATCATGGAAAACTTGTAAGCCAATATTATAATACTAGTTCTTACCATAGAGAAAAAATGGCCATCCGAAGTTTCGACCTGATAATAAAAGAATCACTTCTTGCACTAGCGTCTAAAAAAACTCCATCATAATAGGCTACTTGACTCATATCAAATATAGTGCAAATAATATAATTTTTATATATCAATATTTTTCGATTACGGTGTATTAAAAGTGTTTGATGGGTACATATTTTTTATTGAAAAATTTGTTTTATTTTTTTTAATTTCGTACTCTGAAAACGGTGTCGGCCATGATGTGACGTCATAGGAACTTAAACTAACTTCATGTCGAATCTTATACGAGTGAAATTCGCCATGGACATGTAGGCATGTAGCTTTGCTGTGACATTGACATGACATAAGTGACATGTTAAATGTTTGTTTTCGGTTTGAGTGACGTCACACCACAGATAATCTAAGCATTAACATGGCTAGTATCGTTTTCGCGCGGTAACGAAAGTTTAAATTTTAAGTTATAATTTTGCGGTTTTCTAGGTCGTGAAAAAATATATTAATATTTTTTTTCCGTTAATCAGACATTGATTAATAATATAAGACAAACTTTAAAAATGGGTCAAGTAGCCTATTATGATACTGTATATGTCCTTGATACCCTAACGCGTAGTTTCGACCTTGTAAAATGGCTAAAGGAATATATAATACGTAGTACGTGCATATACTAGGATATATAAAGACAAAAGTCTACAGGTAAGGTTCTAACATCCGCGCTCTGTCAAGCGCGAAGGTCTAGGCTGCAAGCTATACACGTGTTCCTGACGTACCCTTATTGTTGCACTATTTTTATACTCAACCCCGATCACTTTTACCCTCTAAGATTATACCTTCTTTATAGATTTATTCATGTGCCTATTTTAATATTCCCGACGCCAGTAGAAAACGAAAAAAAAAAAAAAAACATGGCTGACTTTCAATAGCGTTTGTCGTCTTTGACACATAATAATATCATGAAATACGTTGTTAGATTTATTTATACGTTAATGCTAATAAACTCTTTTTTTTGTGCTAAAGTAGTATGTAAACTCAAGGTTTAAGGCTTATAATAATAGCTTATAAGGGTGATAGAGCTAATATGTTCTGAAAGTGCATGATTACGACAAACTCAATGCAAGTTTTTAGGTCAAAAAATTCTTTCGTTTTCTCCCACATTCTAAATTGTTTCTCTAGATACAAAAGTTAGGTTTGATTATGCCGAAATTAGTTATTTGTTATGCAAGTCGTTGTTTGGCGCGCGTGCTATAAGTATCGAAAGCTTAGCAAGCGAAGGGTTCCAGGTTTAAGAAGATTAAAGGTTGTCTGAGCTAGTAAGGTGAAAAATATTTTGATACTGTATACAGTAACCTATTGGAACCTTAGGCCACTCAGGAACTTTTCAGAGCGACTTTACAATTATATAGATATTTCACTATGAGAAATTAATTATACTGCTTCCCTTACATTTAAAGCAAATGGACAAAGACATCCTGTTTTTTGTAATTGTTTTCATTTATTGAGGTGTGCAATAAAGAGTATTTGTATTGTATTGTATCCTGTACGAATGTGGACGAAGTTTATGGAAGGGGATCCAGTCCACAAAAATCTGTCAATTCAATTTGAATCTTGTGTCAAAGGGAAAAGTCATTTATTTCAGTGACATACAGAGTTTGGATCCTTTTCACTAAACTGCGTCCATGTATGCGTGGGCCAATTTGTATACATACATAAGTATGTGTAGATTTTTTTAATTTATTAGAACTTTTTACCTAATGTCATTTGGAGCCTCGTCTGTCATCAAACCATACTCTGGTTTGGCGGAAGTTGTGATCTAGTACTAAGATTTGTGTCTGAATAAACATTTATTTCATTTCATTTTTATTCATTTTATAACTAAGATTATAAGACATCTCTTACTACTTATTATTTTGACATGGTTCTAGACTGGCCTACTACCGCGAACACCGAAGTTCGTAAATTTCGGGGATTTGTCTTTGTCACTCCAATGAAGGCGTCATTAGAGTGACAGAGAAAAATCCCCGAAATTTGCGGATTTCCAAGTTCGTGATAGGGCTGCTGGCCTATAGGTCAGGTAAGTGTATGTCGGATCGTTATCTTGATATAAAATAGAATTATTTGCGGGAATATGGGTCTTATCTATGTATTACGCAAATAAAACACGTCAGCGGCATAATGATAATCACCGATATCGGTGGACTTTCTTTTGTATGTATGTACATTCTTTATTGTACACAAAACACAGGTAAAAATAAACATATTCATAGCAATGTAGACAGAAAAAAGGCGAACGTTTCCCTGTAATTGATCTCTTCCAGTTAAATTTTGAGCAAAGGAAGCAAAAGATAGAACATAGGTACAGTCAAGTGCAAAAATAAGTAGGTATCGAAAGAATCCGCTCATAAATATGTTACGACATTCTTATTACTCAGAATTAGAGTGCACTGGGACATATTTTTTAAATTTTTTGTGTACAACTTATTTTGTCTTTGACTGTACATAGTACACGTGTTCAGTGGTGTTTGGTGTTTGAACTTCTGTTTCAGGTTTTCCAATTATTCTTAGTTGCACTTTCTCCTCGATACGAATCCCATGTTATACATGTTATCATGAAAACATGCATATGCAGGTAATTTAATCTGAAAACATCCTTTGTATTCGAGATGAAGTTTGCAAGTGCAATATACATTTATTTTGCTGTCATTAAGTTTACATGTTAATACTTGAAATTGATAGAATTACGTACTCTTACCCACTGCATACCTTGACCCCACCTCTCTCTCTTGCACCTACTATTATGAGTTTATGAGAGTGACGGAGATATACAATATATACATTAAGATATCTTACGGTATATTTATAAGTATATTTTTATGGCTGCGTTTGTGACGGTCTTAATAGTGATTGTACGTAGTTGAGCTGTATTTCTTTGAACAGGATTTAAAGTCTGCTGCAGACAATAGTGACTTTCCGACTAACTTATGCATACCCGCACTCGTTAACTTTGTGATTGCTTTCTCAAGTTTCTACTAATTTGAATGAGTTGGACCGCTTTCAAGAAAAGACGCGTTAATTACGAGTAAACTATCATTTATTTACAATATTTACTAGAATCATTATGCACTTTCGACGATTGGTGAGTACGAGTAGTTGGCTACACTTTGACCCAGTGATTATGAGTAGCGAGTAGCGACTGACGAGATTTCTGTTCTGAAAATGTACTATCTATTGAATTGAATACAGACTTCCTGATCCACAATAGGAACTTGCCATAGTAAAATTTAAATTACACGACAGTTTCTGGGTAAGGCCGCGGATTTTGACGAATATGACACAGACATAACATAAAAAAAATACGTTACGTTACCATAAAACGCAACGAAAGTTACTATAAAGCTCAGCTTATACTGGTATGAACTCTTATTAAATAAAGGTCGTAAAAAAACACGTTTTTATCGCTAAATACTTGTTTTAATCAAATATAATAATCAACCCATATAGTGTAATTTCTCATACTTAGTAATTACTTAAATTAACAGTATTTACAAATGTTTTAATGCCATAATCTTTGGTACTAAATAAACTAAAATAAATCACCATAAATGCTTAAATGGAAAATGAACTGTTATTAATTAACACTAATAAACCCGTTAATAATATACTGTATTTCATTAGCCCTAAGGGGGTAAAATTACCCACTGGAAAAAGCTGATTACTTCTAAAAACGCAAATCTAAATACCTAAATAACAAAATAATTTGATTTGTTTCGCAAACACTTGTTACAGTAGGCTGTCATTCAAAATCTAATAAAACTCATTTAAATTAGTAAATTTCTGTGTCCACTTCCCTTTACCACATATTTTCGTTACGTAACATAAAAAATACGTTACGTTTTGTAAAAATGTAACGTATTCGTAACATAAGTGTAACGTATATTTGAAAAAAAGGTTGATTATCTTGGTAAATAATTGCAATCTGAGCATAATAGTACATGCTACTGACGTTTAAAACTAAACCATTTCGTATGAAAAAACAGCCGTTTAATAATAATCACTACTTACCGTGAAAATCACACTACCACTTTAGACGTTTTTTGCAAAAACTTTCGCCGCGTGCACTGTGACAACCATTTATTAACGAATTAATGGGAGTGAGTGTGCTTATGGGTGTCACCCTACTAGAATAAGAGCTGCTAGTGTCGATAAACAAATCTCTACCAACATTGGCTCAAATATTACCATAAAAAAGCGTTACGAAAGTATCATAACGTAAGTTTGGAATTGGTGACCCAAAAAGTAAAGGGAAAGAAAACAGTAAAATTGTTCACATATCATAAGTCCTTAATGAACGAAGCAATCGTTTATCATTATAATTTGGTTTAAAAACAAACATTTAATGCTGACAAGTCTAATAACATAAAAAAAAGGTTTAAAACCTTTTTTTACGTACTCGTAGTCGAAAAAATTACTCGACTTTCGTTACGTTTTTGGCAGAAATATTTATTTATTAATTTTAAATAAAGAGCTAAATTAGGTATTTCATTTGATTACATGTAACTGTGCATAGGGGAATATTTCAAAAATGATCAGAGTTCTCTAGATGTTATCAGTTTTTTTTTATGAGCAAGACAAATTTTAAGCTCCGAATTCGTCAAAATCCGTGGCCTTTCCCTTCTGCGATTCCACTTTTAATGTTACTATGACAAGCTCCTATTGTGGGTCAGGATTCAATTATGTCGATAGTTCTCGCCAGCAAGTGACCAACTATAGATATATCTGTCACTTTCACTGACTCGAGATCTACATATATCTTTTGTTCGTTTCTTGAGCGAGAAAATAGTCGATAGCTCACACTTACTCGTCTTTGGTGAAACAAATGCCATAGGCACCAGTTTCACCGCGAGCGAATAAGCTATGATCTATCTATCGGCTATAGAAACGATCAAAAGATCAGCGCTTCCATGTGAACAAAAGAGACACGGCGATATATACTTACAGGGTGAAATCTTTTACATAGTACAAAGTTACATTTTCTGGATCTTTACGATGGGGCTTATATTAAATTCGGCAGAAAAAAATATAACTACTATAGTCGAGTGCAGTAATGTGACTGTATACACATTTAAAAGAGATGAGTATGGATAATTGTATACCTACATATGAATGACAACTTGATTGTAACTAGCGACAGCTGGTTTCACAACTTGTATGGAGATGTAGCTTTTGTGGTAACTTTTTCAAAGATGGTAGTTGCTTTTGGTAATTGTGGTTACCAACTCTCACTCTTATTTTACATAAGAATAAAGATCAACCAAAATTTCAGAGCAAATGAGTGGATAGTAAAAGTTAGCTGTAATCTTGAGTAGATCCAGAAAATATAATTTTGTATCATGTAAAAGATTTCACCCAGTATAGTTACTTACTCAGCTATGAGCATGAATGTCATCGTGTCTCTTTTGTTTACACGGGAGCGCTTTCGTATTTGGTCGTTTCTATAGTCGATAATTCATAGCTTACTCGCTTGGGCTTGTGCATAAATCACGCGAGGTCCTATAGGGGGGGAGGGGGTCCAAGAAAACATCACGAAAGATCACGGTAGGGGAGGGGGGGGTACAAGGAGACCTCACGTGTATTTTTTTACGATGAACAAACTAAGAAATATTGTCAATTTCGGCTAGCGAACGTGAAAAGTTGAATGAGAAAAATACACGTGAGACTGCTAGGGGGGGGGGGGGGGGGGGTAGCCAAGAAACCCACAACATCACATGATTTATGCATGAGCCCCTTCCGGTAGGACTAAGGTAAACGCAGCTATTAACGCCCCATCGAAAATCCGAAGGTATTAGCGACCTAATAAGTAATTCGGTATTTTTTCATTGCCACAACTAATGTGAGGGTAGGTAGGTTGTTTTCCAGAAGCGTTTATTTCTTGAGTATAGGGTACGGTTAAGTTAGTTTGAGTCGTAGTTCGATAAAAGATAAAAATACATCAATCAAGTTGTGAGTACCGAGAAAGAAGGACATTCCATACTGGCGCTTGCACTTTCAAGTAAGGACTCGACTTATCTGTCTAAGACGTTTATTTTAACAATTGACTACTTTACATCTACATTTATTTCTAATCATATTCATTTATTTATAAATTACAGATACTTTATCACAATTTATCAAATAACATCCATTATCATATATAAAATATAAAATTAAATTTGGGCGGTGATTGCTTCATTATTTTTAGTAGTAGCAGCTATCAACGACCCATAGGTCGGTAATGACTAAAATGTCATGTTTAGTTTTTTCTTTCTCGTACGATATTATTCTATGAAAACATAAGTATGTTCATAGATTAATTGAGATCAAAATAATTGTAATTTTCAAAAAACTATTAACGACATACACATTAGCACTTGGTTTTCTTCTTTTGATGTTATAAAGTTAACCAAAATACAATATTTTTGGAAAACGGATGTTATCTTAGACATTGTTTATTACGAATTTTTATCCATCTAAAGTGCTTTTAGGTCCTAAATTTTTAATATCACGTAATCAGAAAGCGACAAAGATAATAAAAATACAATATTGTTATTGTTTAATATGGATCGGTAATACATTTTACGTTAGTTCTTACATATTCTATCAACGACTCATAGAAATCGCTGATACCAACCATAAGAAGGTATTACCGACCGTACCTAAATAAGTAGGTAGTTATATTATTAATGCCATAAATTACTAATTACAAAAATACAAGTTTTAACAAACATGTGGCTTTGGTAGGAAGAGTTGCCCGATCAGCCTCTTCCAAAACGAACACATTAAAAACTGTTAAACATTAAACTAAATGAAATCCATCAATTTATTAAATATTACCTGTATAAATATATTTTATTTTCTTCGTAATCAAAGTGAAAAGCGGTGTACCACAAAGGCATAAATGTCCATTTTTACCCTCGTCTACTATTTTAACATAAAATTGCCTCGGGTAGAAATGGTTCCCTTTATGCCCATGTTGTACAATCTACTATTGAAACTCAATCGGTAATGGCTGCTTAAAAATCGTTGATACCTTCACACCCATTTTTATGGGTCGTTAATAGCAGAAATCGATTCTGTAATTTAGAAATAGATTTTTGACTTCTTAATGTTCAATTAAAGGACGAGTAACTCATTATTTACCTTTTTTAATTATCATAGTAGCACATAAAATAGGAAAATTAAATTTTGGGACAACGTGTATACTTAAAAACTAGGCCTGATTAAAAAAATGCCTTAAGGGGGGCGTTAATACCTGCGTTTACCTTAGTACCTTATTGTCTGGGGTTCAAACAGTAAGATTTCCATCTCTTGGGCAATTGCATCCAAGATGGTAATGTAAGTGATAAATTTTTAGCGTGTTTATTTATTAATTGTGCAAATTATACTGTTATTATTTCTAGATATCAAAATGATAGTTATGTAGATATAATGTAACACTTAAACTTGGATCATAATTAAATAAACAGTCGATAAAATAGTCACTTTCATTACAGTTACATGGATTTACCCTATTAGGTATTTTCAAATTTCATTCTACATATAACACTGAATAATTCATGAAATAAAACTATGAAAACGGATAAACTCGCGTATATTAACTAATTTTAACTTCATTCCGACGTTTCGAACACTTTACAGGGTTCGTGGTCTGCGTATGACAATAAACGCGAGTTTATCCGTTTTCATAGTTTTATTTCATGTGTAATCCTCGCGGTAACCGAAGAAAATACTGAATAATTCTTTAGGCAGAAAGCTAAGTGCGCAAGCTTTTAAGGTTACTTTTAAATACTTAACATCACAATCCAATTAACTCCTAATAACAATCATCAACTATACTCAGGGTGTATTAATTAATCAAAAAGTTGAAAAAACTTCCGCAGCTGCCACCGGAATTTTAATCTTGAAGTTAGGAGAGTAAGGTTGGAAATTGGAGCAGTTGGAAAGAGGGAAGTTTTTGCAATCAGTTGGGAGTTAATGGCTTCGTGCCAACAATAACGGATAACCGGTGCACAGTAAAGTCTGATGCAGTAGATAATAGCTGAGTGTACTGAAATAGTATTTTTTAGTACAGATGGTGTCTTTTTTAAGCGATAGTGCGAGAATTGGTTCATTTTACGTCAGGTTCAAAACTTTGGAGGGCCATGTGTACTAAAAAACGTCGTACGAGACGCGTTTAAAAAGGAAATTCGTAACTCGTGTCGAATTAAAACACTCCTTTCGATGGTGTCATAAAACATCGCCACTCGTTTCGAATTTCATGTTTTTCGCACTTATGTTGTAATGTACTATTTCTCAATCGTGTCGTAATAGAGTTTTTTAGTCGAGTACTATGTTTAGGCCGCGAAGGTTGCTGAGGAACCTAAGTAAAGTACGAGATTAAAACGACTCCCCATAATATGTAAAAGTCATAATGAGTTACTCCCATAATGACGGAAAAAATATTCATTAGACCTTCAACCTTCTTGACCGTTGAAAGACATTTCTTTTTCACTTCAAATTCTACATTTGTCAGCCAACGTAGCCTAGTTGGTAGTAACCATGCCTATGCAGCTGGAGGTGCCGGGATCTTGGCTAGGGCATTACTTGTGTAACTATTTATTTATTACAATATTACTAATATTTGGTCCTTGGTCGTGGCTGTCTGTCTAATGTCTAATGTAATGTACATATAAATATTTAACATTTATATGTATATGTCTATTACATTATACACGGTGTTACGTCAGCATTCCGAAAGATTTTAATGCTGGATTCCTGACCATATTTAGAGTCTTTAATGTTATATAAAATTTCCTGGATTCGGCTTGGTTTCAGAGATAATCAACCTTTTTTCGAAAAAAGTTTTTCGAACTCGTCATTTAACTTCTTTTGGATTACAATGCTACCACAATGTGTTCTAATATTACCACACCTTTTGCCTGATAATCAAAAAATACGAATAGACTTGACGAAATAACCTCTACCTAAAAAAACAATTGAAATAAATAATTTAAACAAATTGTTGTTATGATAAAAAGTACTGGAAATGTTAAAAAGTATTCGAATCAGCCTAAAAAAAAAGAAAAAAAATTTTTTTTTAGTGGAATTGACATTAGGTCTCATAATATTTTTTGTTTATTTTGATGTCTAGAATGCATAATTAAAATCTTTCGCAATGCTCGCGTAACACCGTGTATGCGTCACTTGGTACCCCCATCACAAGCTTTAATTGAGCTTACTTATTTATTCATTAATTTTGGATGCGAGGTCGTTATATTCTGTAAACGAACCTCTTTTTGCGATTTAGCGACCCTACCATAGAAATACAAATATAAAAAAAAATCGGAAGCAGTGCTTGTTACTGCTTTAAATGTTAACTGTTGCTTATTCCGGATAACAGCGGCCTGCACGAATATAAAACTAGCGCGATGCAAACTACAAATGTTGCGTGAACAGTTCGTTTACCCGCAAGGGATTCGTACAGTCAACCAATTTTGGGTAGTTCTATGCGATTATTCAGTCGCAACAATCAAGTCATTACCATTCCCAAATTATTGACGAATTGCGTACCTATAAATAGTGGAGTCATTTTCGATTATCTTATAGCAGACGCATGTTTGTCTGCTATTCTGGCATAATAGTCTCATTTGCTTTTATAAAACGGTAATTAAAGTGGTGATGGTAATGAACAAAAAAAACGCGTAACAAAATGGCATAGAAACACCGTTTTAAATTATCATAAGATATAATAATAAATAAAGAAATATCTTGGGACATCTTACAAAAATCGACCTAGTCCCACTGTCAGCTCAATTGAGGCTTGTGATGTGAGTACCAAGCGACGATAATAATAAATATGATGGACAGCCACGAACAAATATTTGTGATAATTATACGTACTTTTAAATTTATTTACATTTTTTAATTTGTTGATTTTTAATGTATTTAGACTATTGTAATTTTATACACAATTTTATTGTTTGACATTACTATAATTTTTATTGTTATATTCAGTAAATACCTATTTTTATTTACATAATTATTGTTAGTAAATAACTAGTTGTAAACATATTTGCATGCCTGTATGTGGGCCGAATACACCAATCTATCTAAACTGTAACAACTGTAATAACTGTATTCTGGCAAATAAATAATTTGATTGATTGCCCTCGCCGGGATTCAAACTCGGAATCTCTAGATTCGTAGCCAGAGTCACTACCAACTCGGCCACTGTAGTCCGGTTACAAGATACTTTGTATTTACCTATACGCACCTACATATTTTGGTAAGTCAATCGTGCTTGCAGTAATGTATTGAAGCGAGCACGATATACAGGGTGTAAGTCTAATACGGGCGAAGCTCTTAACGGGTGTTAGTTTACGACATAATAAGTACATTAAAATAACTTTTACTTAAAATTAGAGCAACAAGTTTTTCCATACAAAATGATTCGGTGCGCAATGTAGAGCAACATACGCGAGTTAAATACTCGTTGACAGCTAATTTCAAAAGCAGATGACATAACTGCCATGTCAACAATAACAAATGGTCGTACCTACATTGCTGCGCCGCGCCGATAATCTTAAAAAAAATCTGTGGGGTCATAATTAAGAGTAACTTTAAAAAAACCTTGTAATCTATGATTACACTCATGAATTCCATGCCTGGTTTAATTGATCGCCCGTATTAGACTTGACATTGCGCGTAGAACCGATGGCCGTTGGGGCGGGAAGGTTCTTGAGTGGCGGCCACGTACCGGAAGGCGTAGCCCCCCACAAGGTGGACTGATGACCTGGTGAAGGTCGCAGGAGTCCGCTGGATGCGGGTGGCGCAGGACCGGTCATTGTGGCAATCGTTGGGAGAGGCCTATGTTCAGCAGTGGACGTCTTTCGGCTGATATGATGATGATTAGACTTACACACTATATTATATACTACTTTACGTATGCTGCGGTGGATGTGTGGGGTTACGCGGTAAGACCGCATTAGGAACTCCCGCATCCGCGACAGCCTTCATGTCCGTGACATAGCAGATAAGCTGCAAGAGTGTCGTTTGCGTTGGTACGGCCACGTTTTACGACAACCGGCTAGCTACGTGGGGAACAAATGTCTTGCCTTGCCGCCTCCGCCAGGACCTGGTAGAAGGCGTAGACACAAGAAGGGCTGGCTTGACGTCGTACGGGATGACATACGTGCCAATGGTCTCACACAAAGGGATGCGGAAAACCGTGCGAAGTGGAGGAGGAAAAGCCGGAAAGCGGACCCCAGGCTTCGAGGCGTAGGCCCCGAACGCAACCGGGAATCTAGGATGATGATGATGATGACGTATCGAGTTAATGCTAATGTACGTTACCTACTCATGGTACAGCTACCGTTCGTCGTTAAAATGTGAATCAGAATCGTGCAAACAGAAATCAGTAATATTCTTAACTGTAAGATGGCGTGTTGCATTGCATGCAGTACATGTAACGGCGAGCAATTTTTACTGACCTTTCCTGAAGTTATGGAATCTACTTTTTATTACAATTTGCTACATGGTTTTTTGCTCATACCTAAAGTTAATATTCTTATAAATTTTGATTGAGTCATACAAAAATAGACACGGGTATATCCTTAAACTGCCTTAGAACACCGGCAGGATGGGCAGCAGTATCCTTTAAAATAAGGTGTACTTACTCTTCTGAGAGCTATCGCCAAAGCGTGGCGATTGTGGCAATATCTCCCCTACTAGGGGAAGCCTAAGTTAAGCAGAGGACGTCTATGGGCTGAGATGACACGAATATGAAAAATATGCATAAGTTTCAGTAAAGGCAACAAAATAAAAACTTTTTACCCCTTCGAAATTATTATAAATATATATATTTGTAGTCATGTATGACGTGAAAACTCTAACTGGGTGACATCGGGGTCGTGATCCAAACTGTGAAAAGCGTGTTTAGATGATCTTTCGGGGACTTACCGATATGGGATACCGATTTTTAAAGACTAGTACCTACAGTTGAAGTTCGTTAGTATTAGTGTATACTTTTCTCCATACATCCCTTACAAATGTGTTTACCGTTTACATATTAAAGAAACGTATGTAACTGGAAATCATGAACCCATTTGCACTGTTTTCATATTTGTTTCACGGGAAACATTATTCATAAATACTATCTGAATACATTTCTCACAGTTTGGACCACGACTCCGATGTCAGCTAGTATAAAATAAAATGTAGACTGCTCTCTGGTTTTACTTACAAAAACACATGTGCTCATAAATCTGCCTAGATTGCCTCTTCTTCATGAGCCGATTCGGTCAAAGGCCCGCTTAAGCCAGATATGGATCGCCAGCCGTGTATCGCAAAGTTCGATCAAAGTAATAGCTAATAAGTACGTTATGTAAGACCACGTAAGACTAAGCCTTTTAATAACGCGTTTCAAGTCATAGTGTGTTTTTTCGCTTGAGAAAAACGTTAATTCGGAATTAAATACCCTATGGAACTAATTATTTTTTTATAAATTTATTTCTTGTATCATCCATAACATAAGATATTAAAAAAAACATACATAGAGTCATGACAGGTAAACATACGCAGTGGGTAACTTAAAATGTATGTCTAAAATATATGTGATGGCATACACTTACCCACTGCGTACGTTTACCTCATATGACTCTACATCAGATTTTTTAATTTTGCAAATTTTCTAAGGGAATCAATGTAAATAGGCCTCCCGGATCCTAAACTACTTGTAATTAAATTTTGCGCCCGTATTACATGTGACATACGCTACGTATTAACTGCTCTATAGACTCATTGTCTAAAGACCCGGTCAAACACACGCGTTTCGAGAGCAATATGGGGGCACTCAACTGTATATAACTACTAACCGTCAGTAAAAAAAGTTAACAAACCTAAAAACTTGCATTATTCCACAACCACGCACTTTTAAAACACAATCTTGGTTTTATTACGAACTTAAAATCTTAGACCTTGAGTTCACATACATTTTTAATTAAAATTATTGATATTTATCAGTATTAACGTAAAAATATATCTGCGACAGTGTTGCACGATATGTGTCAAAGATGTCAAATGCCAAAAGTCAGCCATATTTGTTTACATTTTTTTAGATTCTACTGACGATTGATATGCGAGCACTTTACTAACAATGAACGTCAAACGGAGCCATTAATGAGTCCTCTCCGGCGCTAGAAGGCAGGCATTAAATATGCCTACCGCGAATTTCAAAGTTTTGCAGGCAAGGTACTATTCCGATATTATGTAGTCGTTTCCCCAACGACGGCAGTGTTACCCAGGAACCCAGGATTCGGGTCCTAATGGCTGTAAGGCACGCGACAGTTTGCGATTTGCTTTTTATCTCAGCTTACCTCTATAATTATATACGTTTAATTTTTATACATTTCCTGCTTATTATTATAGCCTTGCCTAGCCGTTTATATATCGGTAAGATTTTTTTTGTTGGGTAATTCTTTGTAAAGCTTGTTGGGTAAAGCTGGTTGTAAAAATTCGTATCCACTTTATGAATAAATTAGGTACTATACTATACTCAATTCTTCGTCCAATTCGTGAATTTGTGATTGCTTAGTATAAAATATCATTATAACATAATTGTATTGTATTCTAGCCATTTTTCCGCAACTCGACATCAACGTGCCTATTTTGCGTAGTCCCAACGCTGGCCCAGTATTTGTGGGGGACTTCACATACACCCTCGAATGTCCGCGCAGGTGTATATAGGTTTCCTCACGATATTTTCCTTCACTACATATACATGCATGTACAATAATGTACAATTGTACATGCCCCCTACGCACATATGAATTTTTACAGCATTTTTTGTAAAGGTAAAATCATAAAAACGCACGGAATACTTAAAGATACGTAAAAAAAAAACAGTAAAAATCCAATTACAAAACAATTGCGATATGACTTACCTCCAAACCAAGAGAAACACCGAACAATAAATTCTTTATTCATTGAGACAAGAATAATTTTCTTTTTATTTTCCCGAAAATACAGAATGTACACGCACCATTGATTGTAAAACAGACTGACATTACGTTACTAACATGCAGACGTTAACGGTATTACTCCTAACCAACTTTGAATCTTATGTCTTTGTAATAAGATATAACAATAGTCAGTTGAAAGTACAACTGAGAGACTGCCACAGGGAACAAAGCTGGCGCCATTCAAGTTCCCTTTGGCTTTGCTAACGATCTGATACATTATAATAGCATGTCATATCGATAGTGTACATGTACGTGTACCCATTGTCTTATCGATGGAACCAATTTTGAAGAAGGTAAAAGAATCCATTCTGGTAAAATGGCCGTAATATCATCATTTTAGAATTCGTATCTGAAGCCGTACTGACTTTGGTTCGGTAACGTTAGGTTTTAGCAGCCCGTCGCACTCGCTCCAATATGTTAGTGTGAGCGCGATAAAATGCATTACGTATCGATTATAACTTAACGTATCACTTACTTTCCTTACTCATGGTACGGCTACTGTAGCAATCATTTGATTCAATAAAATCGTAGATCTATTATGTGTGTTTCTATGCCGGAATTGACAAAAAAGTGTTTTTAAATCTATTTTCAAATGAATACAATGGACTAGCTTCTATTTTTATTTCATATCTATAATATTGTTTAGTTCAAAACGTGTGCTGCCTGTACTGATTAAGTACATTTGTGAAAATCGCTTAATGTATTTGTCACAGAAATAGAACTTCAATACTTACATACAACTACCACCAATCCGCAGAAAATTTACGTTAGTATGACACAACGGTTGTCAAAGTCATTAAAGTAGGCCTCATAATGTACCGATGGTGTTTGTGTTTGTATAAAATTTCACTGATCATATCTTTAGTATCAAAATTAATCTCTCCAAACTCATATTTTATCTCTTCATTACGAAGGGCTTTGTTATCTCGTACCTCATGACATTAACTCACATCGAGACCGTACACAGGCACTTTACTTCAAGTCAGAAGTTAATAGGTTTTACATTTTATAGGGACTTGGAACGAGTTGGAAAGCTAGCAATAAACTAAATAATACTTGAGTGCCTTCACTACTTTAGTAGTCATCCCTGACGTTTATTATTCATTCAGCCATTAATGTAAGACAAATCTCCATTTTATTTCAGTCGTTTCACTTATGTCTGCTTCACAGATCACCTACTTACAAATTCAACGTTGTTGGTTGGAACACTTTTTTTTCTGGAGCGGTTATCTCCGAAAAGATTGCCTAAAAAAATCTTTACAATACGTATGTAGTTGATGTTTTGTAGTTACAGCACAGTCCCTTTTCATTAATTTACATTTGCTAGCCTCGCTATTTATAGATAGGAGTCATTACTATGACTAGCCTAGAGCCGTTATGTTAACAGCTTACGCACAATATGTAGCCTTAGCAAATATCCTTTAAGATGTAAATATAATTTAGAATGTAGCACACATGCTGTGTTTCTATTTGCATAGAATTAAGTTAGTTGTAAAATGGAAGTTACAGTCTATTTTCATAAGCGTATTATTTTGTAATACGCTTTTATTATGAAGTAGTTACAAGTGAAGTAAGTACGAGTACATTTGACTTTAACACTTTCATCGACCAGTCCAAACGTATACTATAGTTGACGTAATGAACTACTACTGTTGTGTGGATCACATACTTGATATAAGAAAGAGTGAGACATTTTTAAAAAACTATTCGTTTTAGGGCCTGTTTCACAATCTCCAGTTAAAGCTATCTGTCAGATAAAAATAACACGCTCTCTTTATTCTTCCAGGTGAAAGAAAGAGATAGTGTTATTTTTTATCTGACAGATAGCTTTAACTTGAGATTGTGAGACAGGCCGTTAGTATATAAAACAATACTCTTTACAGCTACACAATAAATTGTAATACATCAAATTAAAGGTGAATAAGCAGATACCATGTCATGTATGAAAGTAATTTAGAATCAAAAAATTGTCTGGCTAAAAATAGAGAATACATAAATAGTAACGGAGATAAATCATTAATCAAATGTGTTTATTGTGAGTAGTACCATGTATTATAAATGTATAGGTAGTACATAATTATGTTTATCATCATATAGTACATATGTGTTTAAAGTGCAACCAGTAAATAAAATGTGAAAATTTCAAGCATTCGAGGTTTTGTATTTTGTATTTTCTTTTTCATCTGATCGAATCAGTTGAACACTTCTCTTTATCAAAGCCGTAATCATAAACACATTATAAAACGATGGAATATTTAATGTAATCACATGGTAAAATGATCTTCAAGATAATTTTTGAACAATGAACTAAAGAACGTGGAAAGTAGTTATTGTTCGATGTACATTGCCGTTTTAAAATAGTACATTTTATTTTACAGATCAGGAATCACATGTTTAAAATGTAAAGTGTGTCAGCATATGGCAGTGTGTAGTCAAGTATTTACTAGAAAAAAACCTAATAATGTACTCGTATAAACGCGTCGGTTACTCTGAACCCACCAAACAGAGAACTTGTCAAGGATGCATCCGGGAAGGCAGTAAGATTATAAAGAGGAACTTGGGCAAGTCACATGCAAATGTATGCCGCGTGGGGCGAATATTTCACAAGCTTTCTTAAGCTCACGACGTTCACATATGTCAGAGGAAAATATGGGCGAGTGGAAAATGAGTGCAGGCTCCATTGAAACTATTATAAGGAATTGTAATAGTTATATAGTATAGGAAATATAAGGAAATAAAATCTAAGACTTACAATTGTGCTCTATTTACAAATATGACAGAAGAGAAATTTTATCAAACAATAGTTTTAGTTTGCACTGATTTTTTTTTGCATTAACTACCTATTCAATGTTACGAATGTTACGGTTAATAATCAACATAAATTATAGAAGGTAAAACAAATATTTGTTTTTACTAAAATATCTAAGCGGTAATTGGGTAGTTCAGGCGGTTTTCGGCCAGATAAATTTAGTTCTCGGCTACCCAACGCTTCATACATTTACTATGAAAAAGGCCGAAAACCAAAGTGGCCGGTGAACCGGCTAAACTACATAAACTGAGGACTGATTGCTCAATCCTTAGTCATAAGTATCTGTTACTTAAAATGATCAATCCATTTTTCCAGTCATGACAGACAAATAACAGAACTAACATTGATCTGACAGATAATGTTAACTGGATATTGAAGAACTCCTTTTTCTTTAACCGACTTTAAAAAAGGAAAAGTTTCTCAATTCTACTGATTTTTTTGTATGCATGTTACTCGACATCTTCGAGGATTATGAATCGTTTGTCTGGTGGCTTAATTATAGTGGTCTGTTGCCAAGTTGCCAATCGCTAACGCTTAGTAGCGTATCGTAGTTTTCCGTCTCTGACACTCTTTCATATTAGTGCGACAAAGACAGTTAGCTGCCTTTCGCTTACGATTGACGATTAAGCGTTAGCGATTGGCAACTTGACTAAGCACTAAGGCATTTATCGTTTATCGTACTACGCGTCACTTTCGCATTTGCGTACTTGTTAGAACGTGACGGCAACTACGACAAACGATTAAACACGGGACCATTATAAGCCTACAGCCTGCTTAGACAAGTTGCCAATCGCTAACGCTTAATCGTCAATCGTAAACGAAAGGCAGCTGTCTTTGCCGCACTAATATGAAAGAGTAACAGAGAGGGAAAACTACGATACGCTACTAAGCGTCAGCGATTGGCAACTAGGCTAAGCACCCCGGGTGCTTAGACAAGTTGCCAATCACTAACGCTTAATCGTCAATCGTAAATGAAAGGCAGCTAACTGTCTTTGTCGCACTAATATGAAAGAGTAGGTAACAGAGAGGGAAAACTACGATATGCTATTAAGCGATAGCGATTGGCAACTTGGCTAAGTACCCTGGTAAGAAAGTTATTTACTAAATAAGACAAAATAATGTAGATTAGTAAGAATACAAGGCCGTGTGGTGACGGCAGTAAGAATACATACATTTGTCACCACCCCAACTCCTAACTGCGGGTATCGTAAGAGTCGACTAAGGAATTAAAATGTCACTGACCATTATTTTGTAAAATATTGATGATAGACAGCAGCTTCATCATAGTGGACACATTACTGCGATCACCAACCCGCTTGCCCAGCGTGGCGATTATGGGCATTTACCTCCTGAGCATTTCTTTTTTTTTTGGCCACTGCCGCATCTAGCCGTGTCCCACGACTTTGAAAATATTATTTTAATACTTTTTGTTAAGAAACGTCTGTATTAAGTATTTTTTCCTAATAGTGAATTTAATAATTACACAGGATATGTTAAAATAATGTAACAAAAGCCATAACATATATTAAATTTAATTAAAAACCAGACATTCGATTTTTGAAATGTATGAAAAAACCAATGTCCCAGTCTAAATTTTGCTACTTCAAATAAAGATATTTTCATAATGGTCTAAGCAACATATAACGTTTTTTTTATTGTGATCTCTGTATCTTCACAGTAAGATTCTTTTTAGAATGGTTTTATACACCTAAAACCGTTAAAAGTAGTAGAAATATATTTTTTAATCGTGTCCCACAAAAAGTTCCACTTAGAAAATTCTTACTTTGTTACCTATTTTAGCAGTGAAATAAAGATAAATACTACCAAAATGTTACTTTTTACGACTGGCAATACCGACATACGTCAATTCAATATGCGGCCATGTTTATTCGGTCAATTGTCATCAAGATCTACTAAAAAACGCACGTGCCTAATTGTTGTGACCAGTTTTGATTTCCTCCTTGTTACTGGATTTACTAGGAAAGCTTAAACTTTTACTTCGTTTTCATTAATGTATCGTTTAATGTATATTGTTATGTACATCATGTAACAAAACAATTGAATATTGTTGCTAAAACAAGCTTTATAAATCATTTTTTAATCTACGACCACGTGTTGTGTTACTTCTTATTTCGTTACTTTCGCGTGGTAACATATCAAAGGAACTTTGAGTAACAATAAAAGGAATTTATTGTAAAGGCTAGTTTTCATTGTTGTATACAGGGAGAGAAAATGTCAGCACAACCTAAGATGAGATCAGCCGAAAAGGTGAGGCGATATAGGGAACGATTAAAATTAGAGTTTAATTAGTTATTACATAAATAAATCTCATCGATTCTTTATTTCATCGACCCTGTAAAATATGGATATAATTTTATAGACCTACATTTTCTACGTAATTCTAATGCACATTCTACACGAGGCCTTACATTTCCTCCTTTGTTACCAACAGCATTCTTTGTTACTGTCCCAACATTTTCGGTGTAGTTATTTTAGTTTGATTTAAGTTATATTTAATAATACTTAACATATCTGCAACCTTTAAAACAAATGAAAAAATACTTTTACTGCCATCTTTAAGACCTTATTGAACTTTGCTTACTTTATATTAAAATTTAAAAATACCGTTCCTACCGGTGAGAGTAACAAAATAAACCTGTTGGTATTAGACTTTTAATGGTTTCCGTATAGTTTAATTAATTATTTCTACATTTTTATATCAATTATGTTCTGCATTTTAATAAAAATATATAATTAAGATGAGGAAGAAGCAAATTTCTATGATTTTTAAACAAAGGAAAGGTAACACAGGAAGAACCAGTATTCAGCTTTGTAACAATATTTATTGATTTTGTACTGATAAAACCTTTTAAAACCTGGTTACTTGCATATAATCAGAAAATACATAATTTTTACTACATATTCCCGTTGAAAAAGTTTATAAAAATTGATTTTTGTAATTTTGGTCGATTTTAAAATTTAGTGGCCAAAAAAAAAGAAATGCTCTCCTAATGCGTCTATACGCATAGTTAAAAGGAGAGGCCTACGTCCAGCAGTGGACTAACATAGGCTGATGATGATGATGAATGTAGATTAGTGCATTGTTTAAAATTGAACTTAGACAATTTGATTTTGTCTCAAAGGTTAGGACTAGGTAAGGATAAGGACTAATATTTGAGTAAGTAGCCGTCCCAGAGCATTATTTTCTAGTCAATAGTCATTTTAATAATTCAAAATGATAGCTATAAGTTATACCTCTGTCACTTCATGCCTCTGTGACTGGGCGCATGTTTACGCTATCGCGAAGTAGTAAAGTCCGAAATGGGTGAATTTGTAGCGGCTTAGAGCAGATGATAAACGTCAGGCATTTCCCTAAGAGAAGGTGAATTATTGCTGGAACCCTCGCGCCATTTCATTATGAAATGGATCATTTCGTACGTTATATCAAGCTACTCGTAACATTAAGATGCGGCTGTGAAAAGTTACTGTTGCAAATAATTATATTTATTTATGAAGCGATGAAATTCCTATATAAAGGCTGGTCAAAATAATTGTGCATTTTCATTAAATTTAAATCTTGCGTTATTTTTGGGACACCTTTTAATAAGCAGAATAAATATCCTGGACGTTCTTGTTTACACTTGTGTATTTTTAATTTTAGCTCGAACCATAACCAAACTTTTAAGACAAGGTTCTAGTACTATTAACCGATGTTGCCAGGAATTTTAAGTTAGTGTAAACCACTAAAGAATTAGGAGATTACATACCAAGGCCGTTTAAGTGGGAAATGTCTCGGAGGACGTGTAATTGTAGGCCGAGGCGAAGCCGAGCCCGACAAACATGTGATCCGAGGCATTATCATTTAACGGCCGAGGTGTGTATACAATTTTTCTGCTCAACGGAGCTGGCAGGCGGCAACTTAGTTTAGCGCAGCGGCCGGCAATGTGCTGTTTGCCGGCTGGAAGGCAGAAAAGGGCTTTTTTTATATCCATCGAGCAGGAATGTAAGGCAAACACGTTGGACACACGGATGAATCGGTAGGGGTGCTATTAACTGTTCTGACATGAAAAGGGTTAATCATGTGGCGCACTAAACTATTTCAGTATGACAAAAAAATCGGAATGATGTCAATAAAACATATGAATATTAATTTATAATTTATTCCAGCCGTGTAAGTAGTATCAAAATACACGCTGTATAAAATCAGCGGCTTTTTTTCTGTTGTATTTTTCAATGTCACCGAAACTAAACAAGGTTATTTTATAGGAAGTTAATTACTAGATATATCACTGGTCATTAAAATTAAAATAGTAGTTTAAGCCTCACTTATGGTTATAAATTCATGGACCAATTTAACGTTGAAGTAATTAAGGATATTCTGACCGAAAATGTCCTCATTAATAATAAAGAGTTTAGGTACTGTCGCGACGTCGGCCGAACCAGAGCGAAACGATTGAAACCATTCGTCCTTATAAAAGTGTATAAAAAAAAAATATTTTAGCTATAATCTCCCACTGCTGGGCACAGGCCTCCTCTCATATATGAGAATGATTGGGCTATAGTCCCCACGCTGGCCCTAAGCGGGTTGGGAACTTCACATACACCTTTTGATTTTTTTCGCGGATGTATGCATGCAGGTTTCCTCACGATGTTTTTCTTTACCGAAAGCTAATGGTAAATATCATCTGATATTCCGTACATAAGTTTCGGAAAAACTCATTGGTACGAGCCAGGATTTGAACCCACAACCTCGGGATTGAAAGTCAAACGTCTAAACCACCACCGCTAATAAAAGTGTATTTTTTATTTTTTTATTGCGGGATCGCCGTAAACCATTAATGTGTCTATTGCAAAAAAAAACGTAGTTAGGCCTTAATCAAAACAAAAATCACGATCAATTGTTTCACGAAAGTTAGTCATTCAAATTGTGTGTACTCTGCCCAACAACCTTTTTTGGCAGTCGAAAAAGGCGTCAATTTTAAAAAATGAAGGCGAGTATATTGGTGATCGCTCATAGAAAACTTGAATTTGTCGCCTTTTCTCACTGTCAAAAGTCGTTGTACAAAGTTTTTAGCAACGTAGGTAACACAAAAATTATGACGTTCAATTTTGTTTCTATTAAAGACCTTTAACTATGTACAATTTTTTGGCAATCGTCCCCTATACATTGGTACATTTATTGATATTTCGCGATATCTCTCCACTTTTATTAACTTTCAAATCTAATTCGGCAATATAAGTGTCCGTAATGGATGGCACTTTGACCCTTATTATTCGAATATCTCATAAGCGATTTCCTTTTTCATGGGACATTATTTCTCGGCGGAAGTATTAATCCATAGATCACTTCAAATAGATGAAGCATGTATATTGTATTGTATACGCCTCTTAGTGAAACTACTGGTTATAATAGTTTACCATTTTAATCATCGATAAAGTACAATCGGTAGGTAGTGGTTCTTATTTATGTCTAGGACACTTGCGGAGGCTTCAGCGGTTAGAAGGGATGAGATTTTGCAGTCTCGGTGCACCTATGAGTCTGGTGTCGTGTGCGCGCAACCTGGGCGCTGTTGTCGCGCTTTCAGTGCCCTCTGATTCGCTACGGACGGTCGTCTGGATTGGTCAAGGCCGGTGCCAGTGTTATCAGGCGCTAACAGAGCATTATCCGACAGTTCGAACTGGGGGGCTACTATAGTCTCTTATTGTGATTTATTTCTGCTTGTGAGTTTTTCACATCGCGATTCAGATTAGGCCCAACACTGAATCACATTAGTAGATCGTGGTAGCCGGTATTACGGAAGAGCGATTTATTTTAGTTGCGATCACGTTCACGGCCTGTGTTCATGTCGTTCTGCTACATATGTTCAAAATTGATTTAAGGGATTAATATGGACTGCTGGAGCATAATAATCTAGATTACAAATTACCTACCCATACAAATGTAATTTAAAAAAGTAATCAGATTACTTTTTGCTCAACTCTAGGCGTAGCTATTTAATTTTAGATGATATTATTTTAGATGGGTCTATTATTAATGTCGCAATTTGGAATTGGAATTTCACCTACCTATGTGTTTTATGAGTTATGAGCGTTTAAATTATCTGGCTAGTCTGATTATTCTGTTGAAATGTTAAAACAATTAAAAACACAACTTATAGTGCTATGTTCCTGCTGGTAAGATCGCCGTCGCTCAAAGATGATACACTGAGTATTTGTGAGGGAAACCTATCCGTCATTATGGAACCTTCCGACTTTAATAATGGTGAATGTAACCATACGATTCTAACAGGCTACTAATAAATCGATTTTTCTATCATTAGGACCTTATTTTGCTGGTGGTAGGACCTCGTGCAGGGTCCGCCCGGATAGCTACCATCATCTTACCCGTTAACCTGCCGCTAAATACCTAGTTAGTACTGTGTTCCAGTTCGGGGGTAAGATAGCCGGTGTAATTACAGGCATAGATAGAGGCAATCCATCTAAGTCCTCAGGGTAGGTAGCGCATAGGCGATTTTTTGATCACTATGCCCATGGGCCTCACTTCCTGCTTTCCATCAGGAGGGCTGAGAGCTCAGTTGTCTACCTTCGTCACATAAAAAAAAATTGTTACTCGCTCTTCAAAGACCTTAGAATTGAAATTCCAGAACTGTGCTATAGGAAGTCCCAAAGCCCCAAATTGAATTTGGCTCCTCGGTTTAGGGTAATAAGCAATTCATATACAGATAAACGGTATGGCATAGCGTACTTTGTAGGGAAATACACTCCATTTATGTGGAATGATAGTATCAGGTTTCACAGTGGAAATTACGTACAGTACCTACTTAAAATAAGTATATAGATATTAAAATGACGTTTTTTAAACCACAACGATCATAAACAAGCATACGAACTGCTCGATAGTAAGCAGCTACCTATAATTAACTATGCGTATAGATAGGAGGTAAATGCCTGTAACCGCCACGCTAGGTAAGTTGATTGGCGATCGCAGTATTGTGTACATTAAAATTCTGCCTGCCGAAACTTCTATAAACAAATATTCAGTGACACTTTAATCCCTTAGTCGACTCTTGCGATTTCCACGAGAAAAGTTGGGGTGGCAACAACCGACATCTTATCGCCGTCACCACGCGGCAATAAGAAGTCTGTATTAAATGTCTGTAATAATTCATTAAGGATAATTTATTTTCAAAGACTACTCGTAAATGAAGGTTAACGTCCTGAAGAGGAAAATCTTCTTTGATAATATCATAATAGGAAAATATAAAGTTGTTTGTCTTAAATGTTATTACATTTTGAAGGAAATTCAATAGGCTTGTGTTGTGTCCATAAGATAAGTAAATCTTTAATATTAACTAAAAACATATTTCGTTCATGATTGGCAATTATAAATATTGTTAACTTCTTTCTGGTAATCTGTTTTCTGAGTGGTTTATAATTATTAATTACAAAACTATACCATCGGTTATAATCGGTCAAATGAATTTGTCAGCCTCCGTAGCCTAGTTGGTAGTAACCCTGCCTACGAAGCTGGAGGTTCCGGGTTCGAATCTCGGCGAGGGCATTATTTGTGTATTTATTTATCACAAATATTTGTTCCTTGGTCATAGCTGTCTATGTATTTAAGTATCTATTATGTATCTATCTATTATATATATCGTCGCTTGGGATCTACATCACAAGCCTTAATTGAGCTTATCGTAGGACCAAGTCGATTTGTGTAAGATGTCCAAAGATATTTATTTGTTTATTTTTATTTATTATAAAGTAATTCATGATTATTTCTTAAATTTGTGATTACGTATATTGTCGCTTGGTACCTCCATCACAAGCTTTAATTGCGCTTACCTTGGAACTAAGTCGATTTGAGTAAGATGTCCCAAGATATTTATTTATATAGCCATAAAAATAAGTCTAACTATTTACCCCACCAGCCCACTGCGAAATGCTTTCGTATTTATATTGATCTTCTCTTGTGTTAACACCGCCTCAGTCCAACATATCCTACACAAGTTCGTCTAACGGCTATTTCCCCTAACGATACCCTTATAATGACTTACGCCATCTGGGAAACTTACACATGTAATCACGGAGTTTTATTTGAGCAGCGAACACAGTCACAGTGCGCATGCTATAGTTGGTGCCTTTTCAAATTCTGGTGATATAGTGATCGGAACTCTGGGTGCCAAACTTTAACAAAACTTGTCAAGTTTACTTAGAAGAGCACAGTATACATCCATAATATACATAAATTCACACACAAATGTTATAATATATGTTCAAGATTCCAAGATAGGCAATAAAATCGGATACAGGTTTTGCAATAATGTTTGCATTTTTTTGGCTAAAGTGGCTAACCCACAGCTCCGACTACTTATTTAAATACCATAATCCCGGCGAGGCCATTGTTTGTGTAGGTATTTATTTATCACAAATATGACATCATCACAAGCCTTAATTAAATAAATAAAATAAATATATAAATATCTTGGGACATCTTACACAAATCGACCTAGTCCCACGGTAAGCTCAATTAAGGCTTGTGATGTGGGTACCAGGCGACGATATATATAATAGATAGATACATAGACAGCCATGACCAAGGAACAAACATTTGTGATAAATAAATACACAAAGAATGCCCTCGCCGGGATTCGAACCCGGAACCTCCAGCTTCGTAGGCAGGGTCACTACCAACTAGGCTACGGAGGCTGACAAATTTTAATTGAGCTTACCGTGGAACTAGGTTGATTTGTGTAAGATTTCCCATGATATTTATTTATTTATTTAAATGACTGCGCTATCTGATAACACTTAATGTAAATGTAAATGTTTCAAAAAATACTTAAGGAAAGTACCATCAAATATAGGCATTAATTAATAAAAACTGCACTCAATATAAAACAGAAACAAATAAAAATTTGTTTCTGGTATAAAAGTCCAATTAAGTGCACTGTAAGCAAAACCTGCAGATTAAACGATTAATTGAGCTATTGTAAAGCTATCAGCGATATTATTAATCGATGTAAATATTTCCTCAAGTATAATGATTAAATGTCAGATAATGAAGTACCTAATCCCTTTTGTTTAAATTTTGTGAACAAACTTTTATTAAATTGAAATTTCAGTTTCCGCCTCGATCGGTGGCGACAATTAGAAAAGAGCGAAATTAATAAAAAGGATAACAATTTGCGTAAAGGTCAGAGCAACCCACATAAAGATGCGTAGGAGTGTCAGAATTAAATGTCACAATCACCTTTCGAGATTAATCTTTGATGATTAATTAATTTAAACAAGTAACTGTTGCTTTATATTACTGTGAAATTATTACAAAAATTCAACCTTTTCATGTAATTCATGATCAATGATGACGTTCGTTTTGTGTAAATGACATGATGATTGAATTTTATTATAACACCGATATCCTAATCGTGAAAAAATAATCTGTTCAATTCTATGTAGCCGAAATATATGTATATTGTATCTGGGACCAGAACCGTTATTTTACAAAAACCTCGAAATAGCCCGATATTTTATAATGTTTTATACTCTTTATGTATTATTCAATATGTCATGTAATTTACAATAACATATTTTTAAATTACTCCATTAATATAGAATTTATACACCGAAGAACGAAAAAGAACGAAAAAAGAACCGATCTTTTAGTATGGAGAAAATAACGGTTGTATTATTTTCCGCAACTCGACATTAAATAACTCGATATTATGGAAACTTCTCATACACCCTTGAATTTCTTCGCAGATGTTATGTACCTAATGTTTCCCCACGATGCGTTCGTTCACTGTAAAGCACTAATAGATGAAAATATACATAGAACAGCAGATATTTTCGCTTTAATTATTATTCTAGCGCTTGTATGCTAAGCCACGAGCATGGAAACGTCAGTACAAAAGTGTTCAAAGTAAGAAAGACGGTATTCCAAAGTCCCGTTTTAGTAAATTACTCGCTTTTTAATCTGATTGGCCACCACGGCCATTTCTCCGTCAATTCCACCCGCGATGTCACCGACCGCGGCCGACAAAAGCATTTGCTGGGACACTGTGATTCATGGCGCCTCACTTTGACAAGCTTTGTTTAATGTGGGTCTGTCCTTACCATGAGCTGAGGGCCTAGCGGAAAACACGATCGATGTATTGCCTCCCTATTACGCTTATACAGGGTGGAAAGGGACGACGTTCCTTCCCGCTACCGACCCAGTCTACCAACCATTACGATGAACTTTCAGTATATGGGACCAACATCGAAATATTAAAAAAAAATTAACCCCTAATACAAAGTGAGTGATTAGTTAGAGTTCAATAGTATGGAACAGTCAATTTTCCATCTACGCTTTCGATGTTGGTCCCATACTGAAAGTTCATCGTAATGGTTGGTAGACTCGGTCGGCAGCGGGAAAGAACGTCGTCCCTTTCCACCCTGTATACGAATTTATAAGTCGACAGAGGCAGCTCGTAGAATGTAGTTCCCGGTAGGTCTAGAGGATCTACTAAATTTAACAGTAAAACAGCGTTTTTATTGAAATTTTGTGCTTAATTGGCGTTACAAACCTGATTGAAATTAAGGTTTTTTTAATTTCACGCTAATTGGGTGTTCAAAAAGCTCACTCGCGTATTTGGTACGAGTGAGAGTGATATACATAAAGTATGTTAAGCACTATAACAGGGCTAGCCAAGATGTCATTCTGCAATCGTGTACGATAAACGATAAGCGATAAATCTATTGACCATACAAATGTATAAAAATGGTCACGTGATTTTCGTACGAATCTGTCATTCCCATACATTTATGACTTATTGTTATTGCTTATAGTATACGATTGCTAATTGCCTAGGCTAGCTGTACGGTCGGCTCTAATAATATGTATACGATTTTGATCCTTATGCTTTTGACATACGTTCAGAAATGTATACATATTAGACGTGACCGTACATTTACGTCGTTTCGACAACTCGTGGTAAGAACACTCATGGCTATTTATAATGTCTAAAGCAGAGTGGTTTTTGGGATACATGTTGTTGGATGGGCGAATGTTTCGTTCAATTACGGATTCGGGATTTTGGTGCGTGATTGTTAGATATTTTTTGGTTGGTGACGAAAGAAGAATACTTAAAATGCGAATAGCTTTTGAAGGTGCTATGACTTGGTATCTTTTGGTGAGGCTCTTACATAAAAACTTCGACCCTTTGGGATCATTGTGAAAGAGTAAGTTACCTAGTTCTTAAAGGATCAGCAACGCGCATGTGACACCCCCGCTTGCAGGCGCTTGGGGTTGCAGGCTTTTGTGACCGTTTTCTATCAGGCGGGCCGTATGATTGTTAGCCACCGACGTGGTATATTTATTATAAAAAAAACAAATTTTAAATATTTATATTTAAAAAAAAATCTCGAAACGAAGAAAAACGACTTACAAAATGTTCTAAGTACTAAGAACTACGTCACAACAATTAATAAAGAATAAAAATGAAAAGATTTGTAGCTTTTGGTTGAGGCTGGATTTTTAATATTCATTTGCTTCAGCAACGCTCGGTACATATCAATCTGAGTAATAGATTACGGAAAATTTAATTAGATAAATGGTTTACCCCAATCTGTGGCCACTTCTTTTTGTTACTCTAATTTAAATATAAATATTCCACTTCAATTTAATATCTGCAGCCACATTTGGCGTAATTATTTGAAAGTAGCAAAAAACTTTATAAAACAAGAAAGGCCAAAAATGTACAGGCAAGTCCAGTCGAGTTTATAAATTGCCGGTTTAAAGACAGAACGAACTCTATTTCGTTAAAATACGTATAGAATAAGTAAATATTTGCAAAAACGACCTCAAGGATTAATTATGCCTTTTACCTGGATTTATGGTAAATAGGTATCTATATTTTTTTACAACGTGTAATCTTTGGCAGAAATTCTACCTCAAATACACAGATTATAAATATAAACTATGTTGTACCCTTACAATTCAGGTTTTATATGTGCATATTGTAATAAACATTATGTATATTAAAATAATAATACCTAAAATATACACTCGTATTTTAATTAAATGTCAATTATAAGAATTTGGAATGAGGCTAAAAAAAAGAGTAAATATTTTTAAAAATAATTGGGCTAACACTTTTCTAAATACTCTGCAATAATAGTACATTGTGCACCAAGAGAAGTAAGTACGGGATTACTAAGGAGAGTGTTAGAAGCCCGACGCCGTAGGCGGAGGGCTTTTAATGACTCGAGTTAGTAATCCGCTTACTGACCGTGATGCATACAATGTTTTTCATCACCTTTGCCGACAAAAAATAAGTTTTAAGACAAAATATTATTTAACGACGTACTGACATTTCTATTACTCCTTAGGGAATTTCACTTTTCTATTACTCCCGCTACGCATGCAAGCAATGGCGCGCTTAGGCTGGCTTTCAGCAAGAGTGATGAAAAAATCGATTGCAGAGTATTTAGAAAAGTGTGAACAAGCACTTAACCAGAAATTATTGTTATCATTAAAATTGTGCGGTCATATCAAAAGTCGCAATTTTCAAAGGATGGTTGGGATCTTTAGTTTGCCACAGGAAGTTAATTGAATGGCGGTAAAGCGACAAACGACGTGCCGTGACGACGTAAGTACTATAATTAAACAGCAACGCCCTTCAACGATTTTAACGACAAAGTAAACACTAAAGTATTCCAAACCTAGCTTTTTCGGTTTAAGCACAGATAAGCAAAAAACGTGCCGTGTGGTGACGGCAGTAAGAATACATTTGTCATCACCCCAACTCCTCCTGCGGGTGTTGTAAGAGTCGACTAAGGAATTGAAGTGTCACTGACCATTATTTGATAAAAGATTGATGATGGGCAGCAGCGTCATCATAGTGGACACATTACTGCGATCGCCAATCCGTTTGCCCAGCGTGGCGATTACGGGCATTTACCTCCTAATGCGTCTATACGCATAGTTAATAGGAGAGGCCTACGTAAAGCAGTGGACTATCATAGGCTGATGATGATGATGAAAGTAAAAAACGCGGGTGAATTTTACCAAAGTTAGTCGTATACTTAATATTCGAAATATGTTTTAGTCGCACCAAGAGTTAACCATTAGGGCCTGTAGTATTTCGCGCTTGACTGTACTTGGTTCTATATTATTATAATGGATCATACTATAGAAACACGTTTTTTTCTGCTTTAAGTAAATTGTTGATTTTATCTTGTAGTAGTTTTTTACATTATCTTTTTGAATAGAATTGCAACACTATATTTGTATATTATACGTACTATATTGTGTGTGCTTATTTATGTACAACCTGATTATTATAAGGTTGTAATAATACTAACAATGTTCCCAAATACTTCTAATATCTATTAATTATCTCATAAATATTATTTATCAAGCTAATGGAAGTATTTAGCAGTATAAATATCTTGTTTTAATAGATCATTTTGTATGTTATGGTTCTCAGTATGATATGCAAGTACCAGAAAGTAACAAGGCTGTTTTACTAATTGTAATAATTTAAGTACAAGTTGTATAATATAGGTACTAATTTATACTATAAAAGTATGTCAGTTTCCACGTGCAAATTTGTAATAGGTACGTAAAATTTATATAAAAAATAAAATACTCAATTAATTTTCTTTCATGTGCCGGTATTTTTATGCCAGTAGGTAAGTGCTGGCTAAAAATAAGCTCGTTATAAATCCATACCAAGTTACTAAGTAACTTAAAACATGTTGAAGACTTAATAACAGGCTTTTGATACTTGGAATTATTTATTGATTTAAGAAATGCCTTGTCGTCTGAAGGTGTATTAAATGTTTAAAAAAAAAACAATTCGTGTTTAGGCGAAGTGCCACACTAAAAACAATTGTGTACGAGTATATTTAGTCATTGTTACAAACTTCATTCTAGTCATTTACCCTAAATTAATAAAAATATGAATTTAGTTTAATACAGATATCACCTAAAGGTGCATTTAGACCAAACGAGCATTCGCTCATTCTATCCCCCACTCTACGAAATCAACGAATTTCGAAAAATCACGTTTTGTGTAACGAACAAATTTCGTAGAGTGAGGGATAGGATGAGCGAATGCTCGTTTGGTCTAAATGCACCATACTAATATTTCTTAAGAATCATACATCGATTTATCGTTTTGTTGTGCCATTTCGTATTAAACGAAGCTTTGCGCGTTAAATAATTTGTATCACAAATAAAAGAGCTCGTGATTTTGAGTAGAAATAACCCAAAATTTACCCATAAATTCAAAATTACACAAAAGGACAAAATACATGCTCCAGTAGAAATTAAAACAATGTAAACGAACCTAAAAACTTACATTGTTTCATAATCACGCACTTTTCGAACACAATCTTGGATTTATCACAAACTTAAACAATCAAACTTTGAGTTTACATAAATACATTTTTAGTTACATAAATATTGATACATATTAGTATTAACGTAAAAAAATATCTGCGAACGTATTTCGCGACATGTCACGTCAAATCCTATGGTAAGTTTTTTTTGTTATCTACTGATGAATGGTATACAGTATGTGAAGGACGGATAGTGCAACTGCAGGCTTAGCCAAGATGTCCTTCTGCAATCGTATACGATAAGCGATAAGTCATAAATGTATGAGAATGGCACATTCGTATGAAAAGTCACGTGACCATTTACATACATTATAGTAGTTAGAGCTTGTCCATTAATCAAGTCATACGATATTGGCCTATTTTAGACCCCCCACCCCCATGGTGATATTTAGTAATATTTTCAGGACGCAAAAAATAATGCTGTTCAGCAAAGAGTAACAAAAAATTACACGTGACTTATCCGATGACCCCTTCCCTCCCCTATGGTAATAATTGGTGTTTTTTTCTTGACACGCCCCCTCCCCCTATACAGTATGACATGATTAATGGACAAGCCCTTACGTGTAGACTATAAGCGATAAGTATCGCTTATAGTCTACAGATTATAATGCGATTCTTTCGATACCTATTTTTGCAGTAGACTGTACATCCGTTTTATGATTGGACCTCAAATCCGATACGCTTCAAGTTAAACACAATAGCCATCAAAGTTGAGGTATAATTACATGAAATCGTTCAGAAACGGGGTCACAGATTATTAACAGGCTGGTCAACTTCGATTGAACGTTCGTGCGCCACGCAACTGTAGAGACGTTTTTAGATTTTTTATAACTAATACCAACATACATAGTTACTAAGATATTATAAGATTTACACTAAAAGTTGAAAGTGACCCAACGGCAACGTACTCTTGGATGTATAAGTGTATTAAGTTGACTATTTCTAATGGATTTATTATGTTGATTGGGAAGTGATATTCGGTAAAATAACTTTCGGCGGTTTAGACCGCCTAGTTTTCTATCTACGCTAAGTATTTATGCAGCTAACTTTTTCTAGGATATTTGCGTGTACGAAGAAAGAACGCGAATATGAGTACGAGGTTGGAATGGGCGTTAACCTAATTAAAATAAAGTACATGAAGTAAAACTATTAAATGAAATATATCTATATTACCAACGTTTCGAACACTTTACAGGGTGCGTGGTCTACGAATATTGATTCTACTTTCTGTCAGTTAATACCTTCTGCGTTATAAAGTTAATTTGAATGTATTGATTACATTTTACATTGATGAATGGCGAAATAAAGGTTTAAAGTAGTAATTATTCTTTATTTATTTTACCAGAAATATTACAGAATTAGACTTATCGCGCAAAAACGGAGTAAGCACGCATTTTATTCTTTTAGCGCAAATACTATACGAAATAAAAAATATTCACAGTGTCAAATACATAGTGATAGTTTGAAATAATTTAATAAACCATTTATTTTTTTTAAAGTTGCCTTAATTCGATGTGACTAGGTATGTAGGGTTGAAACGAAAGTTATTGAAATCGTGTCGTATGGCTTTATTTAAGTTGACGTGGCGTGAAATGCGTGCTTACTCCGTTTTTGGGCGAAAAAGACTAAGTCTGTAATATTTATGGTAAAATAAATAAATACTTACTACTTAAAACCATGTTTTACGATTCATCAAGGAAACCATAAAAGTGTTTCTAAACTTGGTTGCAGAAATTACTTTTAATAAACGAGTGGCGATAAATTAAAACACAAACGGAGTGTTTTAAATCGACACGAGTACCAAATTTCGCAAGTGTATTGTAGGTACATACGACGTTTTTCAATAGGTATAAAATTAAAATGGCCCTCCGAAGTTTCAACCCGATAAAAAATTTACCACTTCTCGCACTAATAGTGTGTATAAAAATGCACCATCTGTGCTGAAAATAAGTAGTTAGGTAATGAAAAAACGCGTTCCATTGCGCGATTTCTGAATATAAGACGGTTTTTATATAGAAAGTGTATGGATGTGTCATTGACTTTTTTTTATGATTTTGGTAGCCTTGTTCAATGACGGGTTATGCCACTAACACGATTTCAAACAAATAGCTAAATATCAAAGATGTATGACAATGACCAGTAAACTTTGTGTTAGTACTTAGTAGGTAAATACACCAAAATTATTTTTTGTATGGGAAAACACCCACCTTAACTCAAAACTAAACCAACAAATTCCCGTAAAGCTTTACATTTCTCAGTGACGATGATTAGTTGACAACTTAGCTAAACAACCTTTAGTTTAACTGATAAAGTTAAGCATAGTTCCCAAGGCGCCTATAGCAGTCCCTGAAACTTATATACGTATACAAACTATAGTGTGATTAGTAACATTAACACACTTGCTGTCTAAGCGCGCCATTGCTTGCATGCGTCGCGGGAGTAATGTAATAGAAGATAAATAAAATTAAATGTTACTACTCGTATATCATTTCATAATTGTTTGTCTTAAACAATTTTTTTTGCTTGCAAGTGTGATGAAAAACATTGTTTGCATCACGGTCGGTAAGTGGAATATTAACTCGAGTCATTAAAAGCTAAACACTCTCGTTAGTAACACCGTACTTACCTCCCTCGATGCACAATGTACTATATCTGATTAAAAATAACGTTTTCCCCTCACTAGCTCGTAAAGCACTTGTTTATCCTTTAAGACGAGCGAGTAAAAACGCATCTTATTCACATTTGTGGCAACACAATTTAACAGTGCCTTTAACACATAACAAAACGTTAAATGCACATGAATGAGTCGTTCTACATTAATTATAATGAAATAATTTGTTTGAGAATTTAGTGAAAATACAAAACTTTATATAATATGATGACACACAAATCACACAAAATTCCATAAGTAACCTTTGTTTTAGTGAATGATAATAATATGACTCTGATGAGTGAAGAAAATGACTTCCGCCATTTTTAAAAACACTTTCCCTTTCCATGTTAAAGTTTGGAAGTTGGCTCCGCTCGCGAGTTTCTTTTGTTTGTTTTTAGCGGACGTGATGTGAGGTTCGTTTGTTTTTGTGTTGAAGGGTTTTGGGCCAGTGTTTACCACGAGTTGGCAAGTAACGATTACTCGATACGTAAAGTCCATCACGGTCGCATCTCGGACAGTGGCGATAAAGTGTATCTACGTGGGTGAATATCTGAGCGTTTCAACCGCCTAATTTAGATGGCATCATTTTTGCCAAAGTTTCTAAACGTCTCAATGTTATATTTCGTCATCTGTATAAGGCACGTGCCTCCTTCAAATGACAAAGTGGGGCATTGTAACGATTAGAGACTTTAAAATTAGGCGGTTGAAACCCGCAGGTATTCACCCACGTACGAAACAAACGCGAGGCTACTCGCGGGCGAATATTCCGCGTTTTTATTTCTTCGCTTTTGTCTCGGCAAATAATTTTATTATTGTTATTTACATACAAAAAATTACTCAAAGAGTCTTATATTAGCGTACAAATGTAATTCAGTACTAAAACGGGTCACGGGCTTACAGTTACCCATTCTTTCATAATTATGTTTTCGTATGTTAGCCTCCGTAGCCTAGTTGGTAATGACCCTGCCTACGAAGCTAGAGGTTCCGGGTTGGAATCCTGGCGAGGGCATTATTTGCGTACCGTAAACCATACAACTATAGTCCACTACTACAACAGAACTATGGTCTACAAGTTCAAGTCGTAATTAACCATCAATGGAAATCTTTTATTTTGGTTTTATCTAAGTTTAATAATCATTAATGAAGAGATTTTTTGTAACAACTGCGTCAATAATATAATAAATACACTAAATCGAAGACATATAACTTAGTTTTGGACCATAGTTGGGAGCACTTGGACTATAGTTGGGTAGTTTTACGGTATTTATTAATCAGAAATATTTGTTCCTTGGTCGTGGCTGTGTATGTATTTAAGTATCTTTATGTATTTATCTATTATATGTATCGTCGCCTGGTATCCACATCACAAACGTTAGTTAATTGAGCTTACCGTGGGACTAGGTCTTTTTGTAAGACGTCCCAAGATATTTATTTATTTGTTTAGGAAGCAGGGTCTGTCCATATTGTCGGTACTGTACGTTGGTACTATTTATTATACCGATATTTATATTATAATATAACATTCTATTTATTTACTTAAACCTTTTTTTTTTATATTGTAATTTTTTTATCAGTAATAACGGTAAGCTCGTTACTAAATCACTAGTAAAAGGAATATTGCATACCTACTCCACTACCATTTTCGTATACCATGATGAAATATGTAGGTACCTAAGATTAATACGAGTAGATACTTAATAACATTGTGATTTCTTTGTTTCAGTTAAAAAAGCGCGTTATGTCGGTATACAAGGTGAGTTAAGTTTATATTGTAATTTAATAGCAAAATTTTGCATAAAACCAGCGTGACACAGGAGACTTTACCGTCACCATAGCAAAAACAGTCAAGAAAAAGTTGATATTCACTGGCGTCCTTTACATAGTTGTAATTTTGTATAATTTTGGCAGGGCTTGGATTCTTCACGACAATACAAAACACTATCGTACTCTAGCCAGTGAGAGAAACACTAATAAATAAACACAATTTTAAGTCATTAAAAAAAGTTGGTAAGGTCAATGCGGGTAAGACTGTCTATCAACTGATTTCCGACCCTAATCTATATATATAAAAGAAGAAGCTCCCTGATAAAGATGCACGCACAGCCTAAACCCCTGGTCCTATAGACTCCAAATTTGGCACGTAGGTTCCTTTTATGGTGTAGACGAGCACTAAGAAAGGATTTTATAAAATTCACCTTCTAAAGGGTTGAAATGGGGGCCCAAAGTTTGTATGGCGAAATAAGATTAGTTGAACTATTTGATCCGAAACTTCGCAAAAGTATTCTTTAAAGTAATTGAGTAAAGGTATGTTAAAGGTTTTTAGAAAATTCAACCCCCGGAAAAAGGTAAAAAGGGTGACGAAGTGAAAAAATCAAGTTGGGTATCGTTTCTATGGTTTATCGGGATCCCGTAAAGGGGTTAAATGGGGGGTTAAAGTTTGTATGGGGAAATAAGATTAGTTGGGCTATTTTATTCGAAACTTCACAGGAATGTTTTTAATAATAAATAAGTAAACACATGTTTCAGGTTTTTTGAAAATTCATCCCTTAAAGGGGTTAAATGGAGGGTTAAAGTTTGTATGGGGAAATAAGATTAGTTGGGCTATTTTATTAGAAACTTCACATGAATGTTTTTAACAATAGATAAGTAAACACGTATTTCAGGTTTTTTGAAAATTCATCCCTTAAAGGGGTTAAATGGAGGGTTAAAGTTTGTATGGGGAAATAAGATTGGTTGGGCTATTTTATTCGAAACTTCACATGAATGTTTTTAACAATAAATAAGTAAGCACGTATTGCAGGTTTTTTGAAAATTCATTCCCTATGGGGGTTAAATGGAAGGTTAAAGTTTGTAAGAAGGAACCAGATTCGTTGGGCTATTTAATTCAAAACTTCATAGAAGTGTTCTTGCCAATGAAGGTGTAGGTACTTATCTACATACATACCATGTTATATACGAGTAACATAGGTACGATGAATACGTAGATACTTTAAATATTACATTTTGGTAAGTAATGCGCAGTTTGCTACATAAAAGGTCATTGTGAGGTTTTATTTTTTAAGTCTAGACAAAACCATATTTATTTGTTTGTTCGTTAAAAATATCTACAATTTTGCATGGCGACATATGATTCAAAGCGACCGAATTTCAAATGTTTGTTTGACAGCCCGCGGACAGTATATGTATAAGCAGCGCGGGTACACGGGCCGCCTCACTGTAAATTCAGCTTTCTAATTCGTGTAGTTTATTTGCAATTAAGTTTTTAATTATGTCATACTAATATGCTGTTCAATGAAACAGAATGTAATAAGGTAAGATTCTACTTAGGTTTAGGAAAGGTTAGAACTGCGACCCCACGCAGAAACGAACGGCTATCAAAGTAGGTTTTGGGTTAGATTAGAAATGCGACTCCACACAGAAACGAACGACTATCAAAGGAGGTTCAGGTTAGGTTTTAATAGTAACCCCACACAGCAACGAACGGCTTTGAAAGTAGGTTTATGTTAAGTTTGAACTCCAACCCCACACAGAAACTAACGGCTATTAAAGTAGGTTTAGGTTAGGTTAGAACTGCGACCCCACACATAAGCAAACGGCTATCAAAGTAGTTTAAGGTTAGGTTAAAACTGCGACCATTGCGATTCCACGCAGAAATGAACGGTTATTCAAATAGGTTTAGGTTAGGTTAGAACTGTGACCCCACAGATAAGCAAACAGCTATCAATGTAGGTTCAGGTTAGGTTAGAACTGCGACCCCACACTTATGTGTCTTGCTTATGCAAACGGCTATCAAAGTAGGTTTAGGTTAAGTAAGAACTGCGACCAGTGCGACCCCACACAGAAACGAACGGCTATTAAAATGGGTTTATGTTAGGGTAAAACTGTGACCCCACACATAAGCGAACAGCTATCAAAGAAGGTTTAGTTTAGGTTAGAACTGCGACCCCACACAAAAGCAAACAGCTATCAAAGTAGGTTTAGGTTAGGTTAGAACTGCGACCCCACACATAAGAAAACGGCTATCAAAGCAGGTTTAGTTTAGGTTAGAACTGCGACCCCACACAAAAGAAAACGGCTATCAAAGTAGGTTAGGTTAGAACTGCGACCCCACACAAAAGCAAACGGCTATCAATGTAGGTTTAGTTTAGGTTAGAACTGCGACCCCACACGTAAGCGAACAGCTATCAAAGTAGGTTTAGGTTAGATTAGAACTGCGACCCCACACATAAGCAAACGGCTATCACAGCAGGTTTAGTTTAGGTTAGAACTGCGACCCCACACAAAAGAAAACGGCTATCAAAGTAGATTAGGTTAGAACTGCGACCCCACACATAAGCAAACGGCTATCAAAGTAGGTTTAGTTTAGGTTAGAACTGCGACCCCACACAAAAGCAAACGGCTATCAAAGTAGGTTTAGTTTAGGTTAGAACTGCGACCCCACACAAAAGCAAACGGCTATCAAAGTAGGTTAACCGTGTACCATGCATAATAACTACATACAATCGAAATAGTAACCTGCTTCGTTTTTGAAGTCGGTTGAAAACATTTTTTTTCATAGAAGTCCAAAATCTACGAGTGCGAAGCCGCGGGTAAAAGCTAGTCTATATATATAAAAGAAGAAGCTCCCTGATAAAGATGCACGCACAGCCTAAACCCCTGGTCCTATAGACTCCAAATTTGGCACGTAGGTTCCTTTTATGGCGTAGACGAGCACTAAGAAAGGATTTTATAAAATTCACCTTCTAAGGGGTTGAAATGGGGGTCCAAAGTTTGTATGGCGAAATAAGATTAGTTGAACTATTTGATCCGAAACTTCGCAAAAGTATTCTTTAACCCTTAATAAGGCATCAGTCACACCTAAATTTCATTGGCTTTGACACTAATTAAATGACAGAATAAGTTTCAAAATGAGGTGGTAAATATATTACCATTGCCCTATTAAGGGTTAAAGTAATTGAGTAAAGGTATGTTAAAGGTTTTTTGAAAATTCAACCCCCGGAAAAAGGTAAAAAGGGTGACGAAGTGAAAAAATCAAGTTGGGTATCGTTTCTATGGTTTATCGGGACGTAGATCACGAATACAATAACGATTTTAAATTTTAACGCGGCGGACGTGAAATACAATGTACACGGTTATGGTGTAATGGGGTAAAATTCGAAAAATCTATATATATAAAAGAAGAAGCTCCTACATAAAGATGCACGCACAGCCTAAACCCCTGGTCCTAGAGACTCCAAATTTGGCACGTAGGTTACTTTTATGGTGTAGACGAGCACTTAGGAAGGATTTTTAAAAATTCACCTTCTAAGTGGTTGAAATGGGGGTCCAAAATTTGTATGGCGTAACAAGATTAGTTGAACTATTTTATCCGAAACTTCGCAAGAGTATTCTTTAAAGTAATTGAGTAAAGGCATGTTTAAGGTTTTTTGAAAATTCAACCCCTGAAAAAGGTAAAAAGGGTGACAAAGTGAAAAAATCAAGTTGGGTAGTATCGATAGTAATCAAAAGTACATTATATCTGTGTATCCAAGGTGTTTTTTATAAATTCAAAACAGCCGTCACCATAAATTCGTCATTTTTGATCCAATTGTATAAATCGATGTATCGGGATCTCAGAGGTTCTTATTAACAAACTGTAAAAAAAGCCTGTCTATTAAATTTCCGTTTCGATATTGTCCGTCATAAAAATCGGTGGGAATCTGAAGTTCTGACTGATCATAATGAAGCAGAAGTCAAATTTGCAAGAAACGGTAACAATATTGACTTACTTCAAATGTTAATCAGCTCGGCTACTTATGGTCATCTTTGTAAGGCCTGAGAAACGACAAATGATAGTTTATCATCAAAACACAACAATCACCTATGTGAGTGTGTATGTAAACTTTTAATGATAAAAAACATTTGTCGGTTAGGTACCAGACGGTAAAGATGACCATAATACGATAGCGGATTTTGATAATAATCGATATCTGAAATGTCAAAACGTTTCAAGTAATGAATTTGAGGTCAAATTTGCACAAAATGGTCGGGACCTTTAATTTATTTAGTTTGAATCCGACCTTAACCCTTTAACGGGCAAGACTCAAAAAAATCGTGGATTCAAGCCTCAACGCCATTATACAATACGAAAAATTCTCTACAAGAAAAAAATACAAAAATATAGTGCTATAGGGTGGTCGTTTTTGAGACCCTAAAAAGGGTTAATAAAAATCGGTATCTTAGGATCCAAGGGGGTTTTTCATAACGATTTTGAGGTAGGTATAAAAAGTGAGAAGCTATCACATCTAAAATTTGTAGACCTTGGATTTAATATTGATAAAAATCGATACCTAGAAGATGAAAAGTTCTTCATATGGAATTTGAAGTCAAATTTGCAAGAAAAGTTCGCCATTTTGAATTTAGGTCTTAAGTTTTAATGATACGACCGTGATAAAAATTGATAGAACGCGGCCGAACCGTGGGTAGAAGCATCCGCCACACTTAAATCGGTTAAGGCAAACGCGAGATAATCGCGGGGAACCATTAACACGCAGTGAATAGATATTAGAACGCGGGCGAAGCCGCGGGTAACTGCTAGTTGAACAGTATAAGACGCATAATATATTATGACGGACTTTTCTTCAAAATAAATTATACCAGACTTAGCCTTTCTAACTTTAATAAAATTGGAAAACCGTGACTAATGCATTTGGGTGAATCAACTTTATTCTGTCTGTTATTGCCATGGTTACGGTCGCCTGAATCACGCTGGTTTTATTCAAAATGATGCTACTGTTTTGCAAGCATGCATGTAGTGCATGTTTGTAGGTGGCCCATCAAGGAAAGGCCTTATTGACACCAGAAAAATGAATGTTTGCATTGTTTATAGGCACATAACCAAGCCTCGGAACAGGTTTTTTTCGAAAATCTCGAAATAGCCCAATATTTAAAATGTTTTAATATTCTTTATGCAGTACTCAAAATGTTATGAAATTACCAACGTCGTATTTTTAAATTACTCCATTAACAAAGATATACCGATATACCGAAGAACAAAAAAGAACGAAATTCGAACCGTTCTTTTGTATGGAGTAAAAACCGGTATCCGAGCCCTGCACATAACAGATAGAAAAAAGTTGATTCACCCATTTAGTGCTAGTCATTGTGTAAATTTATATTAATTTGAGAAATACTCAAACATGCCGTTCTAATACAATTTCCTATTCAACAGCTACACAATTCAACACGTACGTGACACTCAAACTGCAGAATGTCAAGTCGACAACGGTGACAGTCAAGGGGCCCACACCGTGTTGGGAGCAGGATTTCCTGTTGTAAGTACACGCCAAACTAACCCCTAACTATATCCTCAAAAGGGTCAGATTCCTATCAGTGTACGCTAAAGTTGTGATGAGAAAACAGAAATGAATTTTATGTAATAGGTCCTAAGGGATGTTGTTTCGAGTTGATTGTTTAGAGAACAATTTTGCTAAGCAATAGTGGTTTCTGTATAATAGTGGAGATGGTCGTTGTGGTTGTACTATTTCTATAATGATATCTATGTATAGTTGTGGATATGTATGCGTAAGAATTATACTGGTTGTATAATGTAAGGTACATGTACATTACATTTAATACACACGTTGTTTTTGTATGTTAAAGGTTGTGATTCTTCGCTGCCTTCAACAACCAATATATCGATATTCATAAATGGATTAAATACATAGTTAGCATCTGAATTCAACAAATCTATGACCGAGATACTTTTGGTAAAGAAAATTAGTCATTATGAGTACCAATAGTTATTAATGTTATTACAATAAACTTGTGATTAGATTTAAACCCACTTATTAATAAACGTCTCCTAATTAAGCCGATAAATATGTATTGTTTGTCCCTTTCGGTCTTATAGATATATCGATGAGACCAAAAAGGATAAATAATACTAATCGCTTTGCTATGTTAGGAGACTCCACTCCAGCATGCTTAGCCAAGTTGCCAATCGCTAGCGCTTAGTAGCGTATCATAGTTTTCCCTCTCTGTCACTCGTTCATATTAGTGCGACAAAGACAGTTAGCTACCTTTCGCTTACGATTGACGATTAAGCTCTAGCGATTGGCAAGTTGGCTAAGCACCCAGGAGACATTTTCGCCAGCGTGAAATGGGGTGAATGAGCACAGCAGATGCTCGACAGCCCGCTCGAGTCCGGCGGTCCTTTAATAACATAAGTTAGGAGACGTTTAATACGTACCTAAATATCGGAGTAAAGCTGTTTGATTTAAGCTTTTTAATATTTTAGCCTATATAATGTCCCACTGCTGGGGACAGGCCTCCTCTCATATATGAGAGGGATTAGGCTATAGTCCCCACGCTGGCCCTAAGCGGGTTGGGAACTTCACATACACCTTTGAATTTCTTCACGGATGTATGCAGGTTTCCTCACGATGTTTTCCTTCACCGAAAGCTAATGGTAAATATCATCTGATATTTCATACATAAATTTCGGAAAACCCATTGGTACGAGCCAGGATTTGAACCCACGACCTCCGCTTTCTTTACGCTTTCTTTAAAATTGAGGGTGCATGGGAAAACGTCCCACTTGGTAATTCCTATAAAACCGCTATGTCAGTTTGTTGATATAAAGCAGGGACCGAAACCGGTATTTTACAGAAACCTCGAAAGTGCTGAATTATGTAAATTATAATATCATATTTTGGACAATTTATATACCAAAGAACGAAAACTAACGAAAAAAGTACCGTTCTTTTTGTATGGAAAAAATAACGGTTCCGGTCCCTGATATAAAGATACAAGTAAATCTCGCCTTAATAGTAATCGACAAAGTGGGACGTTTTACTAAAAACACTCACAAATAATTTAGTAGGTACAACTGTCGTTTTAGCAAAAAATACATATGAAATTTATTTTTCTTACCGCAGTGTAAAAAATAACCCAGCATTATATTTCATTCATCTTGTCTCGTCGTGAAGATGACGTGTGTGACACGACACGTATACCGAGCCTTAAGCCTTTAGAAGGTTATTCGTTGAAGAAATCATAAAGGAATAATGTTGTTTTATTCTTGTAACAAAGAAGATGCTTACTGTAGATAATAGTTTATTAAAAATAAACCGACCCAGAGCATGTCGCGTCACGCTCAATGTACGGTTCCGTAGTTATTAAAAAAAACGGTAGGGCCGATTATGTTCGAAATAGTTTTCCTTGAAAATATTCCATAATTACTTTAAGCCTAATAATCATGTTTCAGGGGGAGGTCAATATGTTTTTTTTTTCGAAAATAATTCCTTAAAAATACTTTCTTGTAAGATCTTTACTTATTGTCCAGATTGTATAATATAGTGTTTGTACAGTTTATTTATGCTTTATTATTGTCGTCAGTGCTATTTCTCTTAGAGTTGCGTTTAGTGCGACTTTGACGGAGCGAATTAACCTTTCCCTTTTTAATTCGCTCCGTCAAAGTCACACTGGACGCAACTCTACGAGAAAGATCACCAAAGACAATAAAAACGTATACGCTTTTTTTTAAAACCTATTCAACGACACACTATACAATAAAACATCCCCATTTTATGGGAAATAACCGGAAAAAAAACGTTTTCTATTGTTAATACTACCACTTTGTCGGCATGACTAAGTGGTAGAATGTAAGTGGTAACTCTTGTACTACCTAATTAGGTTACGGAGCTAAGCTGCGGACAGACGGACAGACAGACTTAACAATACTATAAAGATTTGACTACGGAACCCTAAAAGGGGTTACTCTACGACTCTTGGGCTACTTTTACTGTCTTGGTTAGTTTTCGAAACTTTTTAGTGATAAGACTTGTGACATGTTTCCGGTATTCCATTTATTTACTTTGGGTGTGTAGTAGTAGTATGCCCATAATCGCTACGCTGGGCAAGCGGGATGGCAATCTTAGTACTGTGTCCACTATGATGATGCTGATGCTCATCATCAATCTTCAATCCATCATCAGCCTATGATGATCCACTGCTGGACGTAGGCCTCTCCTATTAACTATGCGTATAACCGCATTAGGAGGAAGATACCCATAATCGCCATGCTGGGCAAGCGAATAGGCGATCGCAGTAATGTGCACGCTGCTGCCCATCTTCAATTTTTAATCAAATAATGGCCAGTGACACTTCAATCCCTTAGTCGAATCTTACGACACCCGCAGGAGGTGGTGCCAAATGTATTCTTATTGCCGTCACCACACCGCTGCAATCTTCAATAAATAAATAAAATCCTTTCATGGTTTATATCTCAACATTTTCTATTTTAGCAACCGCAAATTTCTCCTCCAATTGGTACTTTACACTTAAAACCTCGCGAACAAGTTATTGCATTACGGGTTTAATTCAGTTGACTGGTCGTTGGCAATAAAACTTGGCCAATTCAGCGCTTTATTTTCACCTGCACAACTTTTCTCGTTTATTATATTTCATTTCACAACCGCGTATAGGAAGTTATTATGTAACATTGAGGTTTTCATTCGATCCTTCTATTAGATAGCTTGTTTGCGATGGCGAAAATCGATGAAGGTGTTATTATAAAGGTGCGTTCAAACCAAAAGAGCATTCGCTGTTCTATCCCCCGCTCTACGAAATCAACCAATCACGATTTGTGTACAGCCGAGTGCATTAATATATAGACACATTTGTAAGGGATCAGTATGGAGAAGTGTATATATATATTAATGCCCTTGACTGTACCTACCGATCGAATTTCGTAGAGTGGGAGGTTAGAACAGCCAATGCTCTTTTGGTTTAAACGCACCTTAAGGTATATTCTTTCACTCGTATATGCCTGATTGTAAATAGATTAGGTAGAAAGCTCATAATAGTTCATAGTACCTATAGGTGAATTTTCAAGTGCTTGGAATTGAATGTGTAGTGTTACTAATGATGTTACTAAAACTGACACTCTAGTGGTGTATTTGCAATTTCATAAGTTTACATAATGGTGCACACATTGGCGTTAAACAATCTTATATATGTAGGTAACATCATTTTTTTTTTGACATCAAAGTATTCTAACACTGTACTTATTATACTTTGTTTTATAACAGAAATAACATCCAATGATGGAGCACTATTTTAAGACATATGAGGACAGTTTAAAAATCGAGAAATAATTGCTACATAAATCTTTCCAAAGAGATCGCTCTTTAGCGATAAGTCCGCCTGTTGTTACCTACTTATTTAAAATGAATGTATTTCTGCTGCTTTGCTTATGTTTGTAAGTAGTGCAACAATAAAGAGTTATTATTATTATCTCTTTATTTCAATATTTTCTTAGGCTAGGTTGTTATAATATGGTTATAAAAGTAAAATACAATACAACATACAAAAACAATATAAAATATAAACACATTATAAAAACCTAACCTAGGGTGCCGCCGGCAACGGGGCGGGCCCAAGCTGCCGGTGGTTAAGGTCGCAGAGAGAGGAACCGACGGACTATCCGGGCCGTGTCCAGAATTACCGCCTTCTGCATCTGACCCTTGACCCAGCCATCTAGCGAGAGACTCTTAAGATGTTGGTCGAGACTCTTCGCTATTAAACCGTTCGCTGTAACGACTATCGGGACTATGATCGTCGAGTCAACATCCCACATGGCGGTTATCTCGTGGGCCAAGTCTAGGTACTTACTGGACTTGTCCTTCTCGGCCTTCACGAGATTCTCATCATGGGGGATGGTGACGTCGACGAGCACAGCCCAGCGCTGCGATCGATCTACCAGCACGATATCAGGCTTATTGGCTACAATAGTCCTGTCCGTGATGATAGGTCGATCCCAATAGAGCGTGGCACGACCATTTTCGAGAACTGGTGCAGTTGTGTACTTGTAGTATGGCACTTCGACGTCCACAAGGCCGTATTGAAGAGCAAGCTGCTGGTGTATAATACTGGCTACGAGGTTATGTCTGTGCAAGTACTCGGTGTTAGCAATCTGAGAACAACCGGAAATAATATGCCTGAGTGACTTATTATTATTAAATCTATATATATAAAAGAAGAAGCTCCCTGACAAAGATGCACGCACAGCCTAAACCCCTGGTCCCAGAGACTCCAAATTTGGCACGTAGGTTCCTTTTATGGTGTGGACGAGCACTAAGAAAGGATTTTACAAAATTCACCTTCTAAAAGGTTGCAATGGGGGTCCAAAGTTTGTATGGCGAAATAAGATTAGTTGAACTATTTTATCCGAAACTTCGCAGGAGTATTCTTTAAAGTAATTGAGTAAAGGTATCGGACGCAGGACGCACTTGGCCGGTTTTTTTGTGTTTATTATTATTTCAAAAAATTCTAAATATGGCATGTCAACCAACGCTAATAACCTTTTAAGTTTTCCTGAGTTTTCGCGCGATAGTAATCAAAAGTACATATTTATATCTGTGTATCCAAGATGTTTTTTATGAAGTCAAAACAGACGTCACCATACATTTCGTCATTTTTGATCCAATTGTGTAAATCAATGTATCGGGATCCCAGAGGTTCTTATTAACAAACTGCAAAAAAGGCTGCCTATTCCATTTCCGTTTCGATATTGTCCATCATAAAAATCGGTGGTAATCTGTTCTGACTGATCTGTTCATCATAATGAAGCAGAAGTCAAATTTGCAAGAAACGGTAACAATATTGACTTACTTCAAATGTTAATTAGATCGGCTAATTATGGTCATCTTTGTAAGGCCTGGGAAACGACAAGTGATAGTTTATCATCAAAACACAACAATCACCTACGTGAGTGTGTATGTAAACTTTTAATGATAAAAAACATTTGTCGGTTACCAGATGATAAAGATGACCATAACATTATAGCGGATTTTGATAATAATCGATATCTGAAATTACGTTTCAAGTAATGAATTTGAGGTCAAATTTGCACAAAATGGTCGACACCTTGAATTTATTTAGTTTGAATCCGACCTTAATAAAAATCGGTATCTTAGGATCCAAGGGGGTTTTTCATAACGATTTTGAGGTAGGAACAAAAAGTGAGAAGCTATCACATCTAAAATTTCAAGAACTTTGATTTAATATTGATAAAAATCGATACCGAGAAGATGAAAACTTCTTCATATGGAATTTGAAGTCAAAATTGCAAGAAAAGTTCGCCATCTTGAATTTAGGTCTTAAGTTTAATACGACCGTGATAAAAATTGATAGAATGCGGCCGAACCGCGGGTAAAAGTACCATCCGCCACACTTAAATCGGTTCAGGCAAACGCGAGATTATCGCGGCAAAACATTAACACGCAGTGAATAGATATTAGAACGCGGGTGAAGCCGCGGTCAACTGCTAGTACCACATAAAGGATTGCCTGTGAGGTTGTAAACACACAACTACCTACCACTGCTTAAATAATATTACATATTTCTCAAACGTGCGACGAAATATTGTTGTTATATTCCTTGTAATAGGCTGCGAAGTATGACGTTTCAGGTGCGACTAGAACAAGAGGTCGTTAATGGAATTTAATACAAATCTTGAAGCCCTAGACCGGCAAATTGTTCTTTTTAAATTCTAATCCACATAAATTTGTGGCACAGGCATTATGACATGCTGCTACTATGCATAAAAAAAACTTTGATGATTTTGTTGTTTATTTCACTGCATGTTCGAGAAAAGCATTATACCTCGGCCGGAAATATGCTTTCGTCCCGGCCTCTATAGTAATGTACTATTTTATCACACTCGCTGTTTAAGCGCGCCATTGCTTGCGTGCATAGCGGGAGTAATAGAAAAGTGAAATTCCCTCGGGAGTAATAGAAATGTCAGTACGTCATCTAATAATATTATGTCTTAAAACTATTTTTTTGTCGGCAAGTGCGAATCATAAAAGACACTTCTAACACTCTCGTTAGTAATTCCGTACTTACTTCCCTTGATGTACAATGTATTACGTCATTATCGATATCCAATTTATGTATGTAACACCCCAATGGTGGCAATTGTTTTAACCGCCTTCTAATCTTTCTGCAGAACACGATAATTTAATTCATTAAATGGAAACGAAACTCTAACACAAACGTGATCATATTTCCTCTTATTTCTCAATTAGTTGGTGTTACATTTGCGGCGTCATGCACCAGTAATTTGCAACGTAACAGTACAGTTCATAGTAATTGGCTAGACATGTTTGAAGTATTGGTGGGCTATAAGGGTGCCTTATCCTTTTAACATTACCTACTGAGCTATTCTATATTATTAATCACATTCTCGGAACGTAGCATATCTTCGCCGCCTTCGCTACGTTATGATTCGTGGATAAGTAATTGGATATAAATCGCATCCGCGTAGCATGGCTCTGGTGGAAATGCACCCTAACGAAGAGCCACCAGTTTTATGGTGTTAAGTGAAAAAGTCAGGAAGCTTATGATGGTTATGCGTTTACCGTACTTTCTCGTGCTATGCGTCACCCTCGCACTTGTATACTTGTTATAAGGTGCGGGCAATAAGCCTACAGGGAACATACCCATACTACGCGACCCTTTTTTAAGAGTTTTTGAACCCTTACCCCCCTAGTACATGCCAAGACAACAACTCCCCCCCCCCCCCGCCCTAGTATTCACATAGTATTTTTTGGTCTATGAAAACGCGTACTGCGAGAGTGCAGGCGTAGGTTAAATAGTAAATTTTAATTGTAGAATTGTACCTTTAGTTTTAAAAATTGTAGTGATGGCAAAAATGGTGGCGTGTAAGTCCAATTTAAATTACATTATTACAAAATAATCTCCAAACGGTACGGTGACGGTAGTAAGAATACATTTGTCACCACCCCAACTCCTCCTGCGGGTGTCGTAAGAGTCGACTAAGGGATTGAAGTGTCACTGACCACTATTTGATAAAAGATTGATGATGGGCAGCAGCGTCATCATAGTGGACACATTACTGCGATCGCCAATCCGCTTGCCCAGCGTGGCGACTATGGGCATTTACCTCCTAATGCGTTTATACGCAGTCAATAGGAGAGGCCTATGTCCAGCGGTGGACTATCATAGGCTGATGATGAATCTCCAAATATACTAGTCATATGACAAGATACCAGAACCTGGTGACCAAGAGTGGTACTTTGACGGACCCCCTCCCCCCTAAACAGGTCACGTAGTATGTCTATCTTCCCAGATACGGTGAAAGTAACAGTAGCGCACTATAACACATTGAGCGCGGGGAACTCCCGAGGGGAGTTCTCTGTGGGAGGTCCATTTTCGCTACAAAGCGGAAAAATCACGGGATCGGCTACGAGCGTAGCGCGTAGCGTTGGAAATGAAAGTGATAACTATCCCAATAGTAGACCCGTTAACAAATCAGTATAGGGTGATGTCTGTCTTTGACACACTCATGTCATGTACTCGTAATACGAGTACTACCTGGTGGCTTATGATGGTCCCACGTTTTCCGATTATCATACTACTCGTCACTTTCGCATTTACATACTTGTTAGAACCTGACAGCAACAACGACAAACGATTAAAAACGGGACCATCATAAGCCTAGGTGCTGAATGGTCATATTTAAATTTTCACGATTATCACTCATATTTTAAAGACAAACGGGTGTTAATCGCGTAAACTTACGTTTAATTATACCCTGAAGTTTTGGGCATGACGTTACACCCGTGGTCGCAGGCAGACTGAATGGTCATGGATTTTCGATAATTTTGCTATTTTGGGATTTTAGAGGGCGAACAATAGAATTGAGCTAACTAGAAGAGTAAACTCTGTTTCTCAGGTAGTAATTGATTTATAGGTACTTGTCTTACGTCTTACTATTAAATTTCTATCTGTCAGAATAATATTGGAAATTTTGGAAGCTTGTCTCTATCAATTATCCTCATCTTTCATCTCATGCCATTAATATAAAGTGTAAAAGATTATTAGTAGGTACATATTCATGGCATACTATGCGTACGTTTCAATTGAACTAGTATCAGATATTGTGGCTCCCAAATGGAGCAACTAAACTTAGCTTGTAATAGAATATTCAGATCTGTTCAATCGAAGTCTAGCTTCTGCACAATGCATTATAATGGCGTCATTGTTATACAAAACGACAACTCGATACGATATCATTGTATTCAGTCGATCAAATACGTGAATTTGAGGTAACTTTATAGTACTAAAGCAGCGTAGCCTAGCAAGCTATCCATAGATTTGAGTTTAATTCTAACGCAAAGCAGAGGATTTTGAGGTTTTTATTCTTACTCCAAGTTTATTCAAGGATTATAACAATAACATAATTGGACTTTATGAGATTGAAATATGTATAGTTATGGAAATATTTGTCGGGTCCAAATATTAATCGAAGCAGTTGGAGTTTTCGATTTAAACTACCCGAGTAATACGTTGTATAAATATAAAATATTTCTTCAAAAACACTATATTCTTTTAGATGATATCTACGCACCCATAAACCACGCCCACTCGAAAGAGACACCGTTATGTTATGGCTCTCATTATATTTAGGATTAAATTTTTTGGACAAATCTCGAGACATAAGAATCTGTGCTTTTAATCAATGATCCCTATTACAAATAACTAAAATTTGTTAATGCCTGTAACATATTCGTAAATTATGGTTATATTCTGTTATTTATAGTCATGCGATCAATTTTACAGATAAAATAAAATAAATAAATAAATAAAGGAGATCTGACTTTGAAAAATAATTCTATCGAGAAAATTGTTGTGAATCATGTTTCCGACTTAGAAAATCGTACAAAACAGCAATCAGTCATTCTTCAAGACTTTAACTTCAGTTTCAAATAAGTACATTATAAGTTTTTCATTGCTCATGCTCGGAAAGTGGGTTGTTGTTTATCTATGATACGGGTGGAAAACGATGCATCGCGGACCTTGGGTTGCAAAAAGATATGTTCCTATTAGTGCTAGCCTTGTAAAATTGTAAGCAACAAGCCGAACAAAGTGCCAACAATACTCTTATTTAAAAACTAATTCGAAGATATTAGTTCTTGGTTTCTTGTTTTTGTTTTTTTTGTAGCGATAATCGTAAGTTAAATATGTCAATTCATTAAATTATTATAATTTTTCGGTTAAAATTTAAGTGTTTTGGTTTTATATAGCGGTGACCAAGAGGAACAAACCTATCAAGTTTTATTTTTTATTTAAATACGCGTAGGTAAGCAACGGAATAATGTTATACTGCCATATATGAATTTATACTTAAAAATAAATTCTTACTAGTAACTATTACATTCAATAATATTTTTATGTTTTTTTTCTTTCCTCTCATTCGTAATGAAAAGTAGTGTTTAACTCGGGTGAAAGGCACCCATTTCCGACTCGCACTATTGGCGCTCTCACTTCGTTCGAGCGCCAAACTACCTCGTCAGAAATGGGTGCCTTTCCACCCTTGGTTAACAATCTACTATTAAATCTCCTGCTCAGGTATCGCCTTAAATAACTGACAGTAAAATTAAGTTATCCTTTTTAATGTTAATTAAGTTAGGTACCTATGTATTCCATATGAATACCGCTATGCGATGATTTTGTAGATTTTCATAATTATAATATTATATATTTTTTTGTTTTTAATTTATGACCCAAAAGCCACGACCTGATACTGCCACAATTTAAATGTTAGTGATATTTAAATGTCGTAGAAAATGTGTCTTTTGATACGTATATTGTGTGTAACAGCGTCTAGTCGGTCAACGGCTCAAAATTAGCTATTCATTGTTTATTTAAACGTATAAAGTTTAGAAAAAAATGAGTACATTTGCCCCCAAGAGTGCGATTTGTCTTGCCGGCTAGATAAAGTAACGGATTGTTAGGGGAATGAAGGATACGTGACTGGGATTGCGATTTTTTCTAACCAGATGGGATCTCGGCGATAGATATGTGGAAGCGAACACGTTTTCTTCTAAATTAGTTTTCTTGTTCAACGTCTTGACTAATCTTTGACTGTTTATTATTTTTACCTGCCTATAGAAGACATCGCCAATCCGCTTGCCCATCGTGGCGATTATGGGCATTTACCTCCTAATGCGTCTATAGGCATAGTTAATAGGAGAGGCCTACGTCCAGCAGTGGACTATCATAGGCTGATGATGATGATGATGATGATAGAAGATATGCACGTTGTTTTGTATTGGATATTTTTATGCTAATTATTAAATAAAATATTTCCACAAGCAATCAAATATTTTACCAGTATGAAGATACCCTCAGCTTGCAATTTGAGCTTCTTCTTACAAAAGTAGATTGATGTGACGAGTAGTCACCTACAGTTTGGTAAAATAAAAATACAACACTTATTTACAACATAATAAAAGGTGCCTATACAATTCATTTTCAGTTCGCTGTTCTGTTCGAAAAAACCCATAAAGACTTTGTTACCGACGCAGAAGGCTATCGGTAGCAATATTTAATTTTTAGTTCGCTATTTCTTCATTAAAACATTATTTTCTTTCGTACGACATGACACAATTATTTTCAGTTTTGCACTAATCAGTGACATTGTCAAATTTTAAAGGTAAAAATATTAGGTATTAGAAAATACTACTTTAAAGAGGTTTATCAAAATAGAGTAGAGGTTTATCAAAATAGAGTCCGCAACAGACTTAAAATTCGACATCCTATAAGAATTAACTGTTAAAGTGACAACCCGCAAAAGCATTTTGCAGTTATTTTTGTACCCCTCGCCTACATTCTGCAGTACTCTGTAATTTGCAAACAAATGTGAGCACAAAATCCCCTGAATCCAGCTGAAATCGAGTGCCAAATAAAAGCAGCTAATTGGCCCCATTGAGACTGGTCTATAACAAAAGCCTAATTCTCTAGTGAAACAATAGCTGCTGCTTTAAAGAAAGGACTATACAGTAGGTACGTAAAATAACCAAAGGCATTATGCTTTATATAAGTAATGAAATCTAGTGGAGTTCTTTGTAGATACGATACTCAAACGAATCACTAGTATTTACTACATTTTTTTATTTGTAGATTATTTTCCCTTTTAGGTGTAGGTCTAGTGATTTCCAAACGAGTTACATTTTAAATGGGATATCGGTTTTATTGGCTTTCCAACATAGGGTACCTAAGATAAGGGTGGAAATGAGTAAACCGACAAACTTGAAGGGTGTATTCCTGAGACATTTCGAGACTATAATGACTGTCATATGATTTTTTCTGGTTTCAGAGATAATGACTTATTTTTCAAAAAACTATTTAGACTTAACTCATTGAAAAATGCTAGCACGATTAAAATTTCTACACTATGAGTTTCTATCTTGACGTACTCATTGATTGACTTTAGAAAAAATAAGAAAAAAGTTTGAGGAAAGTGTTAAACTAAAAAAAAAACTTTAGGAAAATTATTTCCCTACAATTTATTACTGGTCATTTCTCATAACTTTTACTTCTTTTGACTCCAAAAATGCATTCGTAAAGTCTGTTGGTATACTCATGAGCAGTCATGACTAATCAAATTCGAGATGAAGCTACGATTATCTTATACCTCACATTGGGGTGGCAAATAATGGAAAATATTCGATATAAAACCGAGATCAGAAATTATGTCTATTCAAAAGAAAACCTAGCAGCCGAATTCTCTTATGGAATAAAGCAGTAAATTAGGATCATTTTAAAGCTTACCTTTATCCAGGATTGTTATCATTGGCCCCTAAATCCCGGGAAGAAAATATTTCTCTTTATACGGTTTGCCTTAATCTTTAGCAATATTTCACAATCTTCAAGAGCAAATTATTCCTGTTGCTTGACCGATTACGAACATTTGTGTCAAACAAGCTATTTTAGCAGTAAGAATACATTTGTCACCACCCCAAATCTTCCTACCGGGTGTCGTAAGAGTCGACTAAGGGATTGAAGTGTCACTGACCATTATTTGATATTAGATTGATGATGGGCAGCAGCGTCAACATAGTGGACACATTACTGCGATCGCCAATCCGCTTGCCTAGCGTGGCGATTATGGGCATTTACCTCCTAATGTGTCTATACGCGTAGGTAATAGGAGAGGCCTACGTCCAGCAGTGGACTATAATAGGCTGATGATGTAAGCTATTTATAATCGAACTTCAAAATTACATGAATAATTGTCTTGTTCAGTATGTCTTTACCTTAAACCTACTAGCATTTTACCTAAGTACGAAAATGTATTTCACATACTACCGATAAAACCATCGTACTTACGAGTCTTTGCGTAGTCCAATCCCTTTTGTTTGACTATTTTTTTAATAATATCTGATGAGTTGATAACATTTTGGCTTAATGTTAAAAACCAAGTCGTCGAACTTCGATTTAGTTTTCTGTAGTTGGAGTTTTAGGGTGAAGACACATTTATCAGCATGCGTACGCATTTTGTCTATAGTTAATGTCAATTTAGTATGGGACCGCGTCCAGCTTTCCGCACGCGTACGCATGCTTGCACGTTTCATACTAAACGGCCAATTTTATTTATTTATTTATTTATTTTCTTTATTGGGAAACAAACAGCGTCCAATAATACAGTATTATGAAATTATGGGACTTATGCATTAGCCAAAACAGTTTCCACTAATGGTATAGAGCAGAATTTGCTCAAAGAGAACTTGTTATATAAACTGAAAATACATTATTAATCAATATAGAAAAAACAAAAAGAAAAAGAAGAAAGTTTATCAAGTAACATCACCCTTCACTACAATTTAACAAATTTTTATTAGACAAAATGCGTACCCACGCATGCTGATAAATGTGTCTTCGCGCTTAGGATAATTTGATGGGTGATTTTATCGGACTATTTTAGCTGTTCATTATGCGTTGTGTAATACCGGTTTTTGTAATAAGATCCACTGATATAGTTAAGAATGTTGCTATTTTGTAACTTTGTATTACAGATACAGATCACATGTTCCATTCTCGAGCATATTCAAATAATTCATTATTCATTAAGCGTCATATTAAAGGCCAAGAGTGCGTGTTGTAGCGTCGGAAATGTCATCCTAGATGCACGTGCACGCCACTGAGTCGGTGTGTCATCTAATATGACATTTACATAAGCTACAACTACACACACACGCACAAGCGCACGCGCTGCACACGCATCCAGTGTGGCGCAGCCTTAACACTTTCATTGCGAACGAGCGCTACGATCGTAGCCGATCCCGTGATTTTTCCGCTTTGTAGCGAAAATGGACCTCCCACAGAGAACTCCCCTCGGGAGTTCCCTGCACTCAAAGTATTAAGACGGTGACGACGAGATTTTCCCGAGACGAAAACTAGCAACGATGAGAAAGCGATGAGAACAAGACTGCCAAAACTTCGAGATAGACAAATTTTCGCGTTATTGCTAACAGCTGGAAATTAATCAAAATTGCAAAGTTGTCCGCTAAAAATCTATATTATTTTCAATCGAACGATGGAATAGAATTCAATATTAAAATTTTTAGCTGAATTGCACTTCAAATGATTTAATACTTTACTTATTACATTTTAATATTATTATACCTACGACTTAAGTAGTTAAGTATCTTCTAAGTGCCTTGTTATTAATTTTGAAGAAATATTATGATGCTTCGACCCTTCGACATACAATTTTGTTTAATAATATGATAATTATTTGTATCTTGAGTTTGTTTCCAACATGTTTAGGTATGTTATATACCAATATACTTATTATGTGACATATTTAAATTCTAATATTTATATGTTATTCTCAAATATTTTATATCACGGGAACTATTTCTTTACAGCATTTATTAATACCTATTTAGGCGGCTAGCTACCAATATGGTGTCCCGAATCCTAAATACTGATACTGATAAAAATGACACTTTACTACTATGAATATGAATACTGAATCATTTATAGTTATACTCGTACCGCATCGTCAATAGAGTCCACATTACACTCGCTCAAGGTCGGGCTTTAAGAATCACCCTAAAACACCCTACCCTCAAAAACACGCCTTAGAGTTATCAAAACAAACAAATATTTGGCCTAGTAAACTGATAAAATGTTTTCGTTGGCCGCCGGCTCCGCACCTTAGGCTTGTTTACGATCACAGGGTAAAACGTAGCGTAAGCGCACGATGTAATCATTTGCCAGTATATTAACTTTACCTTCTCTAGGTACCTCCAGTCGGATTCATTAATATATATGCAATTATGTATTTTAATAAAATGAAAAATATGTACACATGTCTATGAACTCAACTGTGCCATTACCAACACAGTTAATAAAGCATTCATGCTCTTCATTCGTGTGGTATAGTAATTCAGATAACTTTTGGCCGTGTTCTTTGTCTACATATTGTTAGAAACCGCAAGATGCTACTGTGTTTGCATAAAAAAATAACCATGCGGCATGCCACGTGTAATTCCAAATAGTCGCTCGTTGATAGCTCGGAAAACCGTTGCAAGCGCACTGCCCGATACGCATCTTTCTAACGGATTGAGATGTCATCTTTCAAGCTGGTTCGAGAGCGCCCTACTCTCTTGCATTTGGGAACCGTAGGGAATACAAACATATCTTTTTTATAAGTAGGATTGTTTTCTTCCCTATTGGTTAACATTGAATCTTATTGCTTGGTTGATAGTCGCAATTTAAATAAATAGTTAATTTTTTTTGGCAAATACAGTAGCATCTTGCGGTTTTCTAACAATAGACAAAGAACACGGTCAGAAGTTATCTGAATTACTATAATTCATGTTGGCGTACGTTACGAAACCACCGCCATTGTCACCATATTGGATTTTTTTCTGGGATGTCATTGTACTTTAATTTAGAATACCTAATAATATATCTTTTGCACATAAAATAATAATAGTGACATAATGACCCTACAAGATTTTCCAATGAAAAGGTTCACTTTTGAGGTGAAGTTAATATGCTGTTTTTGGAATATAAATTAAGTTGTGACCTACGAACCGAAGGTGTGTTATTTTAAACTTTTACTAGAGGACCTGGTAATCTCCTGAACATACTTTTCCAACTCAATGACTTTTTTATGATAACTGCCGACTGTTCAAATGTTCATAACTTTTTCCTATCTCGCGAATACTTCGTTTCCAATATAGGCTGCCAAATTTGATTACACACACATTACCTACTTTCTATAAGTTATTTGACGAAAAAAATACGGAAATAAACTGATTATAGGGAACTAAAGTGTCATTAGTGCATTAAGTTGCAATATAAATTTGAAGCGCTTGAACTATTTCAAAATGTTTTAAGCCAACAGTTAATCATTATTATATTCTTTCTTTAAAGGTATTTTTATATAGGTAGGGAGAATTTATTTTGTAAATATATTTTGAATTTGCTATTATGCTGACGTCATGATGGTCGTGTCTGTGAGGTATCCTGAGGATTTGACAAATAAATACGTTCATCAAAGGAATGAGCTGCCTTGATGAATAAAACAAAGTATCCAAAGCATGTCTAAATGCTACCCCTTGACGAAACATGTTCGTAGTTTCTGAGGGCTGCCTGCCGAAATACATGTACATTACATGCGGCCAGAGGGCTTGACAGCTACCCCTCTCAACTTAAATATTCGTACAACTACGCTCGGCTTGTAAACCAGTATACGGAATATACCCTTACACTCTAGGATTTTGCGTAACTGGGTGCTTAGACAAGTTCCCAATCGCTAACGCTTAATCTTCAATCGTAAACGAAAGGTAGCTAACGTGTCGGCGTCGCACTAATATGAAAGATTGACAGAGAGAGAAAACTACGACACGCTACTAAGCGTTAGTGATTGGCAGCTTGGCTATGCATCCTGTTTTAGATGGTAAGTACATTTTGGTACGTAGACCATCTGACGGCTCCGTAACTCCGTATATCTATGGTTACCGTAGCTTAGATACTGGTCCCCCTTCAAGTTAGTATTTTTATTGATTGAATGGGGTAATTATCTAATACCACCTTTAAGGGACCACTTTTAAGAGGGGGTGCTCGAGTGGAGACCACGGCTAGGCAAACGCAGCGTAGGACGTCAACCCACAAGATGGACAGACGACCTTATGAAGGTCGCCGGGAAACGCTGGATGCAGGTCGCATCTAACCGGTACATGTGGAGGTCCAGAGGGGAGGCCTATGTTCAGCAGTGGACGTCTTAATGGCTGAGATGATGATGATGATGACGACCTTTAAGGGCGTGAACTAGAAAAAGTAGAGCACCAACACACAATTATTGGCCATGTAGAACCTCTCACACTGCACGTTTCGGACCAAAACAGTTGTCTTTTATGCCCTTCATATGTACAGTCACGTCTAATAATATGTATACATATCGGAACGTATGTCAAAGGCATAACGTTCAAAATCGTATACATATTATTAGAGCCGACCGTACACTACGGGATAGCGAAAAGTGAACAAATCATTTTAAAAACCTTAACAGAGTAGGTAATTTAGCGATAAAAGATTGGGCTGAGGAGTGCTTTAAACCTAAATAACTGCTAGCCGATGCGATCTCTCTAGAGAAAACGTTCAAGGAAAATGGTATAACCATGAAAAGTTATCAAGATAAAGATTGACATTTATTTTGGTCTATAAAGGCTTGTGCTACGCAAGTGATAGTAATACATACAGGGCCAGCTTGCGTAGAAAATCGGTCAGGAAATACGGGCAAGATATTTGGCGTCCTGCCAAAGGGATATTTAACATTATCTTTACCGCCGTAACTCTTCAGTTTCTCTCAAGTTATGGACCAAATTCTTGTATAGATTTGGTTATGATTTTGTAAACATTTTGAGATTGTATCTACATTACGTATATTCACCTAAGTCTACGTACCGTGTCGTTACGCCTCGCCTGACGTTTTTCTATGGTACCTATAACAATAAAATTTGATCCGTTCTGTTTTAAATTCTTCAACACTCTGCGACTCACGAGCACGGCGCGAAGCATAAACGCAGGCTCATCAGTGCTTGATATTGGAGACCTAGGCTCTCCGAAACATGTCGCTCGTAGTGACTAAATACACGTGAGTTTAAGCGTTTAATTATTTATAGTTACTATGTCCCATGACATTTTAAATTCAATCTTGAATACCTTGGTGTTTAGACAAGTTGCAAATCGCTAGCGCTTAATCGTCAATCGTAAACGAAAAGCAGCTAACTGTCTTTGTCGCACTAATAAGAAAGAGTGACAGAAAGGGAAAACTACGATACGCTACTAAGCGTTAGCGATTGGCAACTTGGCTAAGCATCCTTCTCTTTGCGTAAAGAAAATAAATACAAAAATATTTTGTAATTTTTGCAACCGCGTCTATTTTAATATAATGTGTAGGTCATTTCTGAAAGTTACTAGTCAATAAATATTTCCAAGCGCCTTATAGAGGCGTCGGGTGACCAGTAGCCTATTTCACCATAATTACAAGTGTGACAATTGTAAAATATCACTGTTACTGACGTCACAGGCCTCCGTAGGCTACGGTTACCGCTTACTATCGGACGGTCCATGTGCTTGTTTGCCACCAACATAAAATTATTACTGATATCGTTATTAAATCGTTAATAAACTACTTTTTATTTTCCGAAACCCGTGACAATTGTCGCAAGGTTCAGTACAATTATCATTCAATCTCGACATGAGGTTCGGCATATGTCGAAATTTCGCTACAATTGTCATGTTTTTTGTGACAATTGTAATTTTGCTTCGCAAAAAAGTAGTTAATTACTGCTGATATAATAAAGTTCCTGCACTACATTTTATGTTGGTGCCAAACAAACGCACGACCCTTCCGATGGTAAACGGTAACTGTAGCCTATAGACGCCCCACATTGGAGAAACAGTAAATTTACAATTGTAGGACTTGTCAATGTGGTGAAATTGGGGCCAGATGGCTGGCCAGTATTTCACGCAAAGACTCAGCATAGCAGCCCAGCGCGGCAACGCGGCCAGCCTTCTGGGCACTCTACCTCCCCAGCAAGATTGGGGTCAATTTTTTTACTTATAATTACTTATAATTTATCTTTACTGTCATCATACTTTTTTCTTGTGTTTTTTTTAAATAAATAAATTATTTTTCTCGTATTGATCATATATTATTGTATATTCTAGCCATAGTTATGTAATTTTGATTAAAGCTAGTACTTTTATCGACACATCCCTTGCACAGTTTTTGCGAGCTACTGTTTCGCTTTAGCAATGTTTTTGGGTATAGGAATCGTTTATGGCCCCCAGGGAAAACCCAGATCATGTTCTATTTCGTCCCAATTTATGGTCCTGTGATATATCTATGCGAAGAGACTCGGTGATTTTGTTTTCGCAAAGGCAAGGATAATGTCGGCAACTTATTCGAGAGCGTAATAAAAATAGTGGTGATCAAAATTGTTTGTCCTGACTTATTCCTTATCAAAATTATTATGATAGTTAATACATTAATGGCCGTAAACATAACAATATATTTGAGATTTTGCACTGCTTATGTAATTTAAACAGTATTTTTCATGAAATAAGTAAATAAATTTTAAATTCATATAAATAATAATAAATATCTTGGGAGATCTTACACAAATCGACCTAGTCTCAATTAAGGCTTGTGATGTGGGTACCAAGCGACGATACATGTTTCTACACAAATGTGTGTTTCTTGGTTTTTTGTGTAATTATGTATCACATTTGTGATAAATAATTACACAAAAAATGCCCTCGCCGGAATTTGAATCCGGAACTACCAACTAGGCTACAGAGGCAAAATGATAGTAAGAAAAACGAACAAATTTATTTATGCAGATAAATGTATTTGGCAGTTCAACAAACATAACCCAACCGAAAAACTGCGATACTGAAACGGTATATGCCTTTGTAAGATAACCACTATTTTTGTCACATCCTGTATAGCCCCAAAACTTTGCGGCAATTTCTTTTCGATCTATATGTAGGCAGTTACCGATTTTGTGGGAGAGAAAAAAGTTGACATTGATAAATTGTTAACCCGCGAAAATTTAATACAACAACTATGTGTGATACTGATATTACTAACTATTTATTCATCATCATCATCATCATCATTTCAGCCATTTATCGCCCACTGCTGAGCATAGGCCTCTCTTCTAGTACGACACTCATCTCGGTCCTGAGCCAGTCTAACCCAGAAGTGTCCCGCAATCTTACGAATGTCGTCGACCCAACGAGCCAACGAACTATTTAATTAATCTTATCTTATCTGATTTATTTAATTACAAAATCTTGTTTGAATTTTTACGTTATTTTAATGCATTAAGTACCTATACAGAATAATTTTAATGTGCGTTCAGAATTAATTAGTTCTTAATTTATTTGGCATAAATTTTCTGACGTATTCGTCTATTTATTAAGCGTCACTCTCGTACACATACTAAACTTGTATTTTTGTAGACGTTAGAAGAATGCTTATGGTGTATAAGCATTCTATCATTGAGGATTACCTACTCATGTAGGTACATGGCTACATAGTAGCGTAACATTAAACTCACGTAGATTCACGGCCATAAATATATGAATATCTATTGAACTAACAGTTAGAAATGGCAGAATACGTTTCAGTACTGACTCGTATTTGCCGAATATTGAGAATGTATGTTTTGTTCACAGTGAGACCAACGACATCAACCAGGGCTTATTAGTAGAAGTGTGGAACAAAGGCGTCATCTGGGACCGGGCGCTCGGCTACCACTACTTGCCTCTCACGTCCGTCGCTTACAACGAGGTTAGTCAATAATTGTCGACTGTGACACCAACGACATTAACTAGGCTTTTCTAGTTGAGGTGTGGAACCCTTTGTTCCAAAATCGTTATCAGGGACCGGGCGCGCGGATACCACTACTTGCCTCTCATCTCCGTCGTTTATAACGAGGTTAGTTAATAATAAGCTACTGTGACACCAATTACATAAACAAGGGCTTACTAGTATAGGAAAAAAGGCATCATCTGGGATCCTGCGCTTCGCTACCACAACTTGCCTCTCAACTCCGTCACTTACAACGAGGTTAGTCAATAATTGTCGACTGTGACACCGACGAAGTCAACTAGGGCTTACGACGAGTGGTAGAGGTGTTGAACAAAGGCGTCATCTGAGATTGAGCGCTCGGCTACCACTACTTGACTCTCACTTCCGTCGCTAACAATGAGGTTCGTCAATAATTGTCGACCACATAAACCAGGGCTTACTTGTAGTTGTAGAGGTGTGGAACAAAAGCATCATTTGGGGCCGGGCGCTCGGCTACCACTACTTGCCTCTGTGAAACAAAAGCGTTACCTGGGACCGAGCCCTCGGCTACTACCACTACTTTTTCTTTTACCTCCGTCGCTTACAACGAAGTTAGTCAAAATGCTCCCTCATTGGTGTGAATGGTGGCACTCCGGCCAGTATCCTCAAGGCTCTTCTCTGCATTATAACACCCTGTCCCAATCAGCAGCAAGCCCCCATAGGTCCATTCCCTTTTTTTTTTTTTTTTTTTTTATACCACGTCGGTGGCAAACAAGCATACGGCCCGCCTGATGGAAAGCAGTCACCGTAGCCTATGGGCGCCTGCAACCTCAGGGTGTCACATGCGCGTTGCCGACCCAATAAAAATAACGTTGGCACAACAAAGTGGCTCCACTCCACCTGATCGTAAGTGAAAAGTAGAACCCAAATCGCGGCGGCAACGAACAGGAGACAATCAGTAACCTGTTAGTTGCCACCGCCTTGCTGGCCCGCTAGATGCTGGTAAATACACCGGCTGACCCCGAAACACGGCAAACACGAAGGAAGTCATTTCACGGGCGTTTACACCGAATGTACGGTGGTAGCCAACCAGGCGGGTACTAGTAAAAATACCCTACCACCGGCTGAGAAGCTGGTTACTCAGTATTTCCCTTAGTCGACTCCTACGACACCCACGGGAAGAGAGGGGCGGTGATTTTTGTATTCTTACTCCGTCACCGCACGGAGACGGAGGACCCATATAAGATGATGGAATTTGCGTACGCATAGTATGCCATACGGATGGTTTCCTGCTGTAGAGAAAAAAAATACACTCGAAATAATTCAGATAAAGAATTTGATAGCTTATGACAAATTGATAAGTATATTCAATAAAACATTTTATTTGTTAATATAAGTACCCTAGACTAGCTTATTTTTAAATGTGAAGGCTATTATTACAATACATAGTAAAACATACAATCGTATCTTTTAATCCAACCAAATCTACGTTAAATATAAATTTTCACATTTAGAGAGTCTGGTCACTGCAAACTTATTGAGATCTATGTATTTTCAGCACAATGCTTTTAATACACGAAATCTATCGGATAATAATCATTTCAGACAATCACAAAAAGAATTATAAGAAATGCTATTATCTATTCCTTTTGTTGTCTACAATGACAAGGTAGATTTTAGAAGATCTGTAGGAGGCTACTTATCCAGTAATGCGGGTAAGTGGATTCAGAAAGAAAAGGTAGTAATGTTTAGTCTGTATGGCGATTAAAACGAGACCAGTCTATTTGAATTGAATGGTAAGAGTTGGTGTATTTACGTTATCTTTCTTAGGAGAGGAAAGTGGGTGCCCTTTAATATGCCTAACATGAATACTATAAATAGTCCCAATATGAATTCGCATTACAGATTTGGCATAAAATAATTATGCATTGTGTTGAATAGTGGAAGCGGTCAAGGATTCCAAATAGTTTAAAGCAAAGCTTCTATAGCAGGATAACCAATGAATTTGATTTTATTTAAATATACAGTACCTAACACAGTACATAAAATTGTATAGTCATTGTAAATAAAATATACCCAAACGGATAAATCCAAGCAACTGTAAAGAAAATTACCATTTCATCATCTATTTGTGTACTTATGATCCACGTATAAGTGTTACAATATCTAGATTCAGAGATCGAAAAAATATTTTGTGTATTGTCCGTGTAAATTCGTTGATTTCGTAGAGTTGGGTATATTATGAGCATTCGCTCGTTTGATCTAAATCCACCTGTAGGCCAACAGTAATGATATCATACACAAAATAATTAACACCGACACAAACAAGAGACACAATGGTCGTGTGTTCAAGCCTCCTTGGCACTCAAAACTGAATTCTTAATCATTTGTTTCTGAAAAAAAAAACAAAAAGTAGTCCAAATACCATTGTTGAATATTTTGGACGTTTTTAAATTAAGGGTTAACATTATTTGACACGCACTGTCATGTTCAAGTAACTAACGTCTAGGTATGCGATATTTTTGCTACCTTCGCTGCGAGGCGATTGTACGTAGGTACACTGTAAAAGAATAAGCTAGGTACTGGTAAACAAATTTCATATAGCAAATTGATTCTGACAAGGATAATATTCATACCTACGCATCGACTTACTTCCCACGTTTGTTTACAGATATAACGGGCTGTGATTGTACTGCTTACCTTTTCTATTATTTTAACATTATCCTTGTAAATGTCAGGATCGTTTTCCTATTCAACCCTAACATTTACGATTTCGTAAACACAAAGCGTAATATAATAAATCTTAAACATTTTCAGATCAGTATGCCTATTATGGTCGGTCGTTTATCGTATATCGTCGCGGTAAGGTTGCTAAATGTCATGTTCTAGCGAAGGGCGAAAATGACACATCTCATGATAAGCGATAAAAATTTAACAGATCTGTACAACCATAGTAACCTTTTGCGAATTTTGTCACGCCTTGCAACCGTGCTTTGGCTTAGCAACCTAATCCCAATACTGCCGTGCTAAGTAAAAAAGACGCATCTCTTATAGTAGTTCCATGGGAGATGCGTCCTTTTTCGTTAGCACGGCAGAATAATTTTCATAGACACTAATTACTAAATTAGTATTAGTTTAGTACTAGTTTTAGTAGTTTATTTAGTAATTAGCGCTCTAAAATGCATTTAAAAAACAAAGGATACCCGTATTACCAACCAATATTTGTTTTTGAATTTAAACCCATTAACGGAACTGTATTTTTTTTAACATTACCTGAAAACAGTAGACTCTGCGTTTAAAATTGGAACAATTTCAATCTCTATTCTAGTATCAGGAAATATTAAAACGTCAATTTATGTAGTAGATTCTCGTTTTATAAAAAACACGCTCGATATCCCTCGTTATGTATCAGTTATACAAAGTATTGAATTTTACTATAGCGGAAGTTGTATTGTTACTTATTTTAAAATGGTTTTACAAAAGCCTAATCAATTTCAAGAGACATTTACGAACTTGGATTTATAAATGGGTTTACAGTCTCGTACCTACCTAGCCGTTTCTTGTAAAAACGTAATTAAGTAGCAGTCGTAAATTATAGTTGACTTTGTAACCATATTGCCATTGCATTAACTCAGGGTGGGGTCTACTCAGTGATCAAAGAAAGATTGGCCTTAATTAAGTTCAACAATGTAGCTCGCATCACTATTGATTCGCTGTTTTAGTCTCTTCTTTATAACTTCTGTAGAACGATATTTGAATCTCACTGCTGTTTTTCACATTAAGTGACATAAAGTGATGAAATGATGTTATTTAGAAGAAAGAAACTGTAGCACTGGCTGATGAATGAAGCCGTGAGTTTTTAAAATACGGCCTGCAGAATCACTCGTTTCGGCGACGAAATTCAAAAATCATTCTCTTGAACTTAATTTTCTATTTCACACAAAATATCATTCTTATTTTTTATAAGTAGGTAGTTAGGTATTGGTCGTAAACCAACATCCTTAGGTAAGGTTTTTTTTTTGGAAAAGTGTTGGTGGTGTAAATAATTTCATTGGAAAGCAACAAAATACTTCGTTATGCACACCTACCTTTTGAAGAAAACTGACAGTAAAATTTTTCATTGTTCAGCAGGAGTGCGGCGGTCGCTGGGTGGAGCTGGAAGCCCAGTTGATGATGCGAGGCGGGGCCGTGGTGGGTACCACGGGGCCCACGGGCCACGCGCTGCTTCTCGACTGCCGGTTTGAACCGCCTTTCGGTAAGTTTGCTTTAGCTGCAAACTGCAGAAGACCCGCCGCGAACCACGATCGATTCGCTACCTCTCTTTTGTACTTAGAAATTCGTACCTAAGTATGAGGAAGGCATGACGTCACTGTGGCGGGCCCTGGGTGGGACTCGAAGACCAGTTGATGATGCGGGCAGAAGACAACCCAGCCATGCTTTGGTGCCCGATTCGATTCGCTTTTAGGGAAGTTGCCTGTCTTAGAATCTTTAAACTCTTCTAAAACTGACTAAAGAAGTCTCTTTATTGCCAGAGTGGAACTCAGGACAACACGTCGATCGTGGTTCGTGATAGGCGTTCAGTCCAGAAAAATGTTCCTTCAATTTGATGACGTAACTATATTCTACCCTTTTGAACGCCCAGAAATCCTGAAGTTGTTGTGCTCTTAAGGTGCGTTTAAACCAAAAGAGCATTCGCTGTTCTAGCGCCCGTTCTACGAAATCAACCAATCACGTTTTGTGTACCGATCGAATTTCGTAGAGTGGGAGGTTAGAACAGCGAATGCTCTTTTAGTTTGAACGCACCTTTAAGCTTACTACTTCCGCGACGCCTAATGTGTTACGACGTATGCTTTCAAAAGAATTGTCTGTTCGACAGATTTGTTATTCAAAATATTGCGTTTAGACCACATTTTGATTGGAGAGGAAAACTGTTCAAACAATTTATTCATTGAAATCATCGTACAATCGACATAATCGACTCGATCGTTTCATCTGGCCTATTATATTCTGCATTTGGTAGGTATATAGTCTTTTAACTAGGTTAATCCACTCATAATTACATATAAAGGCAGATATAGGTTTCTACTCAAATTCGAAGCTATACACTTAAGTTTTATGGTATTGAAAGTTGGCAGTCAGCTCCACGTCACTAAAGCCCAGTTGGATATTTCCGTGCGATTATTCCGTCGCAACAATGGAGGTATTACTATTCCTTCAATATCAATTGACGAACTGCTAAAAATAGTGGATTATTTTCGGTTGTCTTTTAGAGGTCGCGTATTCTTTTCTAAACATTATGTACTTCTAGGTTTATGATGGCCCGTTTAATCGTTTGTCACGTTCTAACAAGTATGAAAGCAACGCGTAGTACAATAAAGTTTATTGAATAATCGATAAACGCCACACATATGAAGACTTAAAAAAGTAAAAATTGCATGGATGCACCCGATTCACGGTAGTGAGGACGTAGTGACCCAACGGTTTGCTCGTGTCGTAAAAATCCCAATAGTACTCTAGACCCAATTTTCCACAGCCAGCTGTCAACTTCATTTCATGACATTATAATCTTGCTAATGTCGATTAAGTATTTAGCGGCTGTATCGAGCCGGGCATTGGTGGATTTATAATAATGTTGATGGCGGTGAATTTACTTGAATGAAACCTAACGTTGCAATAATTTCAATATTTATTCACATACACTTGTTTATTTCTAAATTCATGATAAATATACAACGTAACAATGGATGTGAAAAGCAGCAGCATCATCTAGAAGAATCGGCATCGCAATCTATATCGATTGCAATTTACCAAAGGCTCATTCGGTACGTAACTCCATTCTATATCATGACGAAATATATTTTATGACAATGGGATATGAGCCAGATAAGTCTTGAAAACATTACCAAGGTTGTGCTTGATATGAAAAATGATATTTACGATTTGGGTGGAAATAAATATGGGTACAATATCGAGATATTTGAATTTATTTTAATTCCCCTAGGTTTGTCAATATTGTTTCAAATCTATTATTGATTAAATTGAATAAAATGTAACCAGGATTTTTTTCGGTCTTTAGTTTTAAAACTGTACAATTTATATATGTACATAAATGAAATCTAATTAACTAACGAAATAAAACTATGGAAACGGATAAAATCGTATATTAACAAATTTTAACTTCATTCCGACGTTTCGAACCCTGTAAAGTGTTTTATTTCATGTGTAATCCTCGCGGTAACCGAAGAAGATAATTTACGTCTAAGATTGGCCCTTGTGGCGTTGTACGAGGATGCTGGCGGCATTTCAGCTCGGCAGCTCTTTGGTCTTTAGTTACTAGACGTATGTAGTAGGAAATTAATAAATAATTTAATGAACCAATATAACATTGGTTGTTTTATATTTCGTTTTCTTTTTTATTGTGTAATCCAAGATTTTTATTTTAATCCATGTTGATGGCAGTATTTTACTTAAAAACTGATTGGTGAAATAAAGAAACGAGAGATTCTTGAAAAATATCTTGAAATTCCGTTCCCAAAGATAAACATATCTAGTAACCGGGTTAAGCTAACTAGTAAATAACGTCCTAGCACCAGTCAATCCTTTTATTGGGTATAAACCCACTGTCTGAAAATATATGGCGGTCAACAAAAAGGAAAACATGTATCCCAGAAGAATCTTGGCAAGGAGCTCAAGTGTGCCACCGTGGCGCCGTCTGCCTGGTGGCATTGCCAATTGTATGTCCTAGTAAAGAAAGAATGACCCTATTTTTAGGTCACCATGAGAATAGTTCATAATTCTAGTGCTCGGAAGCGTTTTCAGGTCAATGGTCTTAAACGGGAAAGTTAGTTTTTATGACAGTTCTTTGGTTTCATGAAAAACGTTTTCACCGTGATCGTTTTCACGGAGTCGTTCTACAAGAGTTTGTGATTGTTTTCCTGTAAAACTTAACAATTATTCGCAGAAGTAGTATCACAATTTTTCCAGTAGCTGTTTATTTTTTTTGTACTAATGCCAAGTAGCTATAAGTATAAATGTTTAATGAAATTTTAAAGACAAAGTATCTGCATAGGTAATAGACAGTCGCAAGTCAGAGTTCAATCTAACAACCTTCGACTTGAAAACTTTGAAAGTCGCACCGCACACCTTACCGCCACTCTCTCAATAAGGCCTGCTTGGTGCCAATTGAGTTTCAAGTTCACGGCCTTTACCTCGAGGTTAGGCTTTATTCTGCCCTATTCATAGACTATAGAAGCTCATTAGGTTCTCGGTAACGCTCTAATGAGTTGGACGTGGATAATAACGTCTGCAATTTATTTTCCACTATTTCGTTGACTAGCGTGGAACTTGAAATTCATTTTGTATGTCTTTCGTTATGTTATGGAAGAAAACGCTTTTCATTCAAATAATGACTGTTATTATTTTTAAGCCGGCGGCATATTTACGAGTGTGTTTAATATTACGTATTTGTGAGTTACTTTTCATTAGTTGTTTTTAAGTTTGTTTATAAAAAGTACATAAACCCCTACAACAAGTTTCTTTTACGTGTTTATTGCTGTCGCAACAAGCAATATTTGTCTTTGATAATACGTTAAAATCAAAACTTCGAAATCGAACTTCGGTAAACTTCTAGCTTTTGACAGTTTGGAATTTTGACGGAAAGTATGTCTCCTCGCGGTGACGGTATCTTTACCACTCACTCTTTTACTTTTAGGTAGGTAGGTACAGGTCACAGACATAGCATTTAATGTCTCACTAATAAATATAAATAAAAAATAGGTATCATGACACATCGACCTCATGAGACAATTTTACACATAACTATCACACACAAGCCTAGTATTGTACTATGGATACTAAATCACGACATAATACAATATTATATATGTCGGAGACACGCTTCAGTCGTCGCGGAGCTGTGCGTCACGTCGAGTGTCAAACATTAGAATATTCTTATTTGCAATGTTTATAATTAATTTGTTAAGAGTTCGATATCTAGAAAACGATAAGCAATGTTTTGCTTGGAGTGGTCTTTGCTTTGGTCCATGCATCAGGTAGATAATAAAACCCGGTTGAGATCTACCCGCCTGTGAAGCAGGTAGTTTATGACCTGACAGTATAAAAGGTCACTAGCGTTGTTCATGGATGCATTTTGCATTCGCGCGTTAGACTTAGAAAGAAGTCATTCTTGCTTTAGACATTGGAAAGTCAATTCATTCTGATTCGCGTGTTAGACTTAGAAAGTCCTTCTTCCTGACGAAAGACTTTATTTCTTTGTGTTTTGATATTAGTGAATCATGGACTCAAACTTAGAACTCTCCAGTCGTTTCCATGTTGTTTAATCATGTTTTAATTAATAATGTTTCAAGTGTTACTTATTGTGATTATCTAAAATTGTAAATACCAATGATTTGAAAAGATTACAATACAACCCGCTGAGTTTCTTCCTGGTTCTTCTCAGACAGTGGTTTAACTTTTGCGAACCAGAGTAATAAAAAAACATAGTAAGTCACGTGTGTTGTGTTTCAATTATGAGTCCATGCCTACATGCCTGTATTGCCTACATGCGCAAATGCGTAGTTGCTTAGAGTAGTTAGCGATGAGTAGCTGTAGGCAGATAGCTAAAATCCTACCCATCTTAGCTTGGCTGTCGATAGGGGGTATCCCGACATATACTTTATTCACAGAAAACAACAATTAAAATGGAACAAGTTAATCGGCGTTTACAAACTCACAAACAAATGCCCTCGCCGGGATTTAAACCCAAAATCTCGAGCTTCGTAGGCAGGCTGACAATATATTAACTGATAAAGTTCCTCTCTAAAAGCAGGCGAAACCCTTCAAATAATTACAACGGTCAACAACCGCGGAAAGTCATGTCTAAAAATATGTATACATTTCAGACCGTATGTCCATGGCACAAAGATCAAAATCGTTAATATATTTTTGTAGCCAACCATACCTAAATTGTAATGTTACAACTCCTAGAGCTTGTCGACTTTTTCTGCTTGTTATTACTTGCTTTTGATTAAATTTGAATAAACTCGTTTTAACTGTTCGACGTTCCGGAAAATAATGAATGCAGGACGAGACGAATGGAATCCGTCATGAATATTTGAAATTTTGAAAATAGAGTGGAAAAAGTATGAAGAGTTTGAAGCAGAATGCTGTTAACGAGCAACCGGCGTTTCATTCTATTTTCAAGTTCTGAACCCTGTTTTTCTCTGTTGTCGTAAAATGTAACAACAGTTGGAATTTTAGTTGCAAAATATTTCCGACGTGAGTCTTCTCCTCGTCTACCAAGCGCTATCCCAGCCTATGTTGATCCTAAAATTTTTCACATGAGTGAAAATGTAATATCGAATTACCAAATTATAAAGTAAGATTTGTAGATTAAATTTGTTTTTCTGCCCTCTGGCCAGCAAACAGCACTTTGCCGGCCGCTGCGCTAAACTCAGTTGCCACCTGCCGGCTCCGTTGAAAATAAAAATAATATATACACCTCTTAAATGGGATACCCTCGGATCACATGTTCGTCGGCCTCGGCTTCGCCTCGGCCACGTCATCTGAGACATTTCCCGCTTAAACGGCCTTGGCACGTAATTTACTATTACTGTTACTTATGAAGACTACTTGATGTTGTTTTCAGTCAGCGACAAGCGTCAATAGCCGAAAATCTCTTGAACCTCAAACAAAAACAACATCATTGCTTTAACAGCTCCGTCTCGGAGACGAGAAAATAGTGGCTGTATTCTATCGTTTACATATACAAGTACCTACTGACAACGCTTTTTATCATCACATTTTGGAAATTTAAATATCGACAAATTATCGTCGTACTGATATTTCATTTCAGGATTTGTATAGTACTTTTCTCAAACTTGAAATGAAATAAAAAATCAGAAGTCATTTTCATGGTACAAAAACATATAAGTAAAGAACGAAACGAATCTACATCGTAAAAAAAACAACTTATATGTAATTTTTTTAATGAGGTAATGTTTTACCCGGTGACATTGACATTCGTTTTTTTACGGTAAAATGCCAAGATGGTCTGTCGCTTTACAAATTACCAATGCCGTCTTTATCATACGGGCACAAGGGGCACGTGCCCAGGACCTCCATCTTCAGGGTGGCCCCCAAAAAATCGACAACTTTCCTCATATTTATTCTCACGTTTACTTTCCTTTCGAAAGGGGCCCCAAAATCCTTGGGTGCCCAGGGGCCCCCCCATAGTTAAAGACGGCCTTGCAAATTACTTCCGGTATTTTACTTTTTAAAGCAGCTTCCTTCCAGTACTTTGAAGTCCTAGGACTGTTAAGTAGTTATGATTCAATTATCGAACCAGCGAGACGGTACTTCCTGGTTTAATTTGACGTACGTAATGCCAACATTTCTTTGCAACTTTAAGAAAATACTATTACATCTATTAAATGCGCAATCAATGGCATTAGACGCATAATGTCCTAAAGTCGTAAAATGCCCTCAACTCAAAATACCTCAAACGCAAAATGAGCTAAACTCAAAATACCTCAAACGCAAAATGCCATAAAAGCTCTATGACCTAGACGCATAATGACTTAAAACGTAAAATACCCCAAACGCATAATGCCATAAACGTTTTAAAGTATGACCTAAACGCATAAAGCCGCGTTTCCACTTAGTATTCTGAGCGAGCATTCACTTATTTTTGGCCTGACAAACGAACATTTTGCTATGTGAAATACTGTAACATACTCCCTCATTCGAACCCAGCCCCGTATTAAAAAAGACACGTCAAAACACCCGCTTAGGAGGCTAACTCGTCAAAAAACAATCCCGAATGCCGCCGGCGTTTATTTTCATCGTCTGCCATCCTGGCGCCGTCTGGCCGGTGCTGCCGGCGAGACGTCAAGGACGCTGTGAATGAACGCAGACGACTTGGCGGGAAAGGGATTTGTGTCAATGGTTGGTAGTATTGGGAAGTGGGTTTTTTGCTAACTGAGATCGTAGGTACGTTTTAATTATAGATAATGTATCGCACATTTAGATCAAAGAATATTAACTCAATATAATATCTATGGTTTAGCTAAGGGAATATTTGCGCTCACGAACTTTATAGATAAATTTAAAAAAGATGCATTTGGAGTTAATGCTGCTTTGATCTAGGTGCGCGATATATAAAGTTAGTTTTCCCAAATATATCGATTTTTCTACAAGTTTTGCGATCAAAGTAGATACTTTCTTTAGTTATTTCACCCAGTTCATTAAGACTAGTCTATCGAGGTCAAAATAAATATTGCTACGTTAGTGTTTGTTTGATTTCCAAGCTCCTGTGACATCCTTCAACATTAATTAGAACAGTTCCACGATATTATTTATATGTATTGAATTGTTATCCGATTTTTATATCCATACATTTTTTTGCTCCATCACTTCCATCAGTAACCGAGAAATGGAAATTTAACTCACAAGATTTTATTACAAACCTATTAAAAAACATCGGGACAAGTGAATTTAAATCAAAGCTTGTATTAGAACGGTACCAGCGGCCTTTGCAACTATTTTGTTTGGCAGAGCCTCTCAACAGCTACCCTTTACGATTGTATTGATTAAAAAGAGACGTGTGGCTGCGAGTTGCTGTCAAACTTGAGACATGCTAGCACCCTGAACTGGTATGTTTTGACAGTATAAATAGGGTTTTTTTAAGGTTTGTACACAGGGTGTAAGTGTGGCCAGGCCATAATTCCGTAAATGCAAGAGATATCAAAAAACTTCTAACTGATATCGAAAGTGCGTTACCCAACGAGTAAAATTGCATTAATAACTTTTTATAAATAGATGGAGTAATATTAAAAATACTAAGTTAAAACGCTTCCATACATTTAGTATGACGAATAGCCTTAAAGAATGTCGGGTGTCATAACAGATAAAACTGTTAGAGATTCGTTATTTGTACGAAAACATTGTAATAAAATAATAATACTACCGTTTATTAAATAATTAATCTAACATTTATTCTTAAATAAAAAAATATTCGTATTAAACTACTCTTTGAATGAACGGTTACGTACTAATATAAATGTATGGAAGGGTTTGAAGTTAATATTTGAGATATTTCTGATTTTATTTCAAAACAGATATTAGTGTAATTTTACTCGTTGGGTAACGTAGGTACTTTTGATATCAGTTAGAAGTTTTCTGGTATCTGCTATATTTACGGAATTATGGCCTGGCAACACTTAACGATTACACTCTGTATACTTACATCATTATGGCAATAATCCAGATGCATAAAATCAAACATCTCCGCAAATGCTCTTAGGATACCATTAGAGCTAGCCCTGACCTTGCTTATGTCGTATGTGCACTTATCTCGATTGAAATGCAATTACCTAAGAGTGAACCGTAGCGTAGTGGGTAATTAGAAGATTATGCTTATTGACTTAAGCGACACCGTGATTTGAATCTGGGACCTCTAACTTTGTAGGCGGAGTCACTACCGACTAGGCTACGGAGACCATAACACATATTGTACCTTCCCTCCCACACGTTTTTGGAAAATTAGCTGCACGTCTCTGCAATGTCTCTGACCTTTTTTTTTATTTATTTTTTCAAAACTACAATTTATGTACATAGATTAAATCTAACTAATCTACTTAACCTAATCTATATCTAAGATTGGCCCTTGTGGCATTGTACCGATGCTGGCGGCATTTCCTCGCTGTATCGCAAGACTGATGCGTTGTGCGAGGAAGTCGCCAGCTCTTCGGTCTTTAGTTACATCAACCAGACGTTTCGCGATCTCAGCAAACAATTTGCGTGCGCTGGGGCCCCAAAAACCTAAAGTTTCTAAGCCAAACGGTACAAAATCGTACTCTTTGCCGAGGCCCTTATATTTATTACGTTTTAAAAATTCGGCATTTTCAGCCGCAGCGGCTGCCTTAAACGTAGTTCGTTGAAGACGGGACGGTGCCAGGGTGTCTACGCAAGTAGCATCCCATACCAACATCCGTCCCAAGCTCCTAGGAACCAAAGACACACTATCAGGTCTCTTACCATCATCTCTAATAATTCCAGTAGGCTCAAGAAGAGCAGGTACCTACGTTGATCGTTGCAAGAGACCTGCAGATTATGTCGTTCACATTACAAGCGTATATAAAATTCATTTGTGTATACTGCCTGTCTATTGTATTGGCAAACAAAAACTGCCTGCAAACCCTTTTCACGTTTCGACGTTTACGAGTAGGGAACCTGAACACTTAGCCTCATATTGTTGCGTGACACGGGAAACATTGCTGCTCCCATATTTAAATACGAGTATAGGACAAACAAATTATAAAGGTAAATAATAAAATATCACTGGACATCCTTAGACAATCGACCTAAAATCACTATTTACTCAAGGCTTCTTTATCATCATCAGCCTATAATAGTCCACTGCCGGACGTAGGCCTCTCCTATTAACTATGCGTATAGACGCATTAGGAGGTAAATGCCCATAATCGCCACGCTGGGCAAGCGGATTGGCGATCGCAGTAATGTGTCCATTATGATGACACTGCTGCCCATCATCAATCTAAAAATTGTAAAATTGTCAGTCACATTTTAATCCCTTAGTCGATTCTTACGACACCCGCAGTAGGAGTTGGGGTGGTGACAAATGTATTCTTACTGCCGTCACCACACGGCAACGAGTACCTATAGGACAAATAAATTATAAAGTAAATAATAAAATATCACAGGACATCCTTAGACAATCGACCTAAAATCACTATTTACTCAAGGCTTCTTGGTTTGAACAAAATCTCTCGAAACATTATTAATGAGATTTCAAACAAACTCCAAGAACTGTTTTCTTTTTTGTAATGTTTAGCTTTCTCGATTTTATTTTGTTTTTTCAACATCATTCATTATTTTTGGGCTCCATTACGTAACGAAAATGTCTGTGCCTATAGCTATAAATGTTATTTCTATTGTATTTGGGTTCCACCGAATAAAACTAATAACGATAGAGAAACGTCTCTTAGATCTCATTCATATTCATATTCATGCTATCGTACTTTCAAAAAATCCATGTCAGATATGATACCCTGTAAAGGCACAACAGTCGATTATAATCCTAGAACTAGTCTTAACTACTATACCTACCATATCATTCAATTCCTTAGTCCAGATAGCCATACAATTTTAAAAACTCGAAACAAACTAGTAATATATTAAGTTGTCGTTCAAATGGAAAATATAACAGAAATTTAATACCTTAATAGTGTACATTTGGTGTGCATAACGACGTTTAACCCTTAAATTAGTAATAATTAAATAACAGATACCTGCAAACAGGTTGACCGACTATGTTAACACGTTTGCTATCGCAATCTAATAGACAAACCTTACAGCTTTGCTATAGGAGTTAGCTGTAGCCCCACGCCACGTGAGGGGTTCAAACTAGGGCTCACGGTACACGTGTAACCCGCCAAACCGGATACCCGTGTTCTTAAGCCCGACGGTACTAAGAACCCGAATTACACGAACCCGCCGGGTACCCGTGTCCGTGTCCAATACACGGATACCGTTTACACGAAACCGCGTGCTACCCGGGTACCCGGGTACTTAAGACCGAACGGAACGGGTTCGAAATAATTTAAGCAAATGCAAATAAGGTCTATTATTGAATGTAACCTGCAGCTTCGTTCGACACTACAAAACAAACGTGTTCAGTAAAGGTCAGCCGATATAACTTTTTATTTGTTTTTATAAATTTTGACTCTATTTGTTACGCAATAAGGTCTATTTGACACAATTAGCCTTCCGCTTATCTATCCATTTGTACTATAGCTCTTAAGTCTCACGACCCATCCTTCGGTACATAACTTTACCCTTAAAAAGCAGACTTTCTATGCATACACGGCTTCTCGCCAAGGACGTCCCCGAACCCGCGGGTAATTAAAGTCCGTGTAAATAATACCCGTGTATCCGTGTACCCGTGCAGACGGGTATTATTTACACGGACTTTAATTACCCGTGTAAATCGGGTCAGAAACCCGTGTACGTGTAACACGAACACGGGTATGAGAAACGTTGACACGAAACCCGGACACGACCGCGAGCCCTAGTTCAAACAATAAGTATGTTAATTAAAAGACTACTGTATTTGCAAATCCCAAAACCACAAGTTCCACGTAAGCAAACTTAGGTGGGTAATAGCGATAGCGTTACATGGTACAGAATAAAGCAAACATTTTCCATTTTATTTTGTATCTCCCGTCTTTTAATCGCTGTCACGCTTATTGCTTTCATGTTATCATCAAAGTCATTTTTGAAAACCTTCCCAAGCAAATTTAGTTATTAATATAAAGGTTACGCCGCACCGTCATAATCAAAAATAACTCAGAATATTAATTTAAAGCATATTTTCTCTGGTTTTAAAAGATTTTTTGCTATCACTAAGGCAAAAGGGATAAAATGACCGGTAGGCTCAATAGGTTGTTGCGCCTAGCATATATATTAACTAGGGAGAGTGTAGGTACACAGGTAGGTAGTTAAGAGGTCTTTGAGGTACCTATTGGACTTTGCTTCAGATTTAACCAAGATGACATTCGCTGGGCTATGCTCTGTCACACAAACGAAGTGATAACAATGCTCGTATTCCCATTTTAGACGTGACGTGTACTGTCATCGTTCGTTATAACTGTAGTAAACCTAAAGACATAGTCATAAGGTGCACCTCCAAAAAAAGTACTTTAAGGCACTGGTCCCCCTTTTGTCCGGGTGTGCCTAATAAGTTTTATGACTAAGTCGCGTTTTGCCTAAACTTCAATCTCCAGGGGCATTACGACTATATAGTTTGCGGACTATTTCGCTTTTTGTCTAACGGGTAGACTGCCTGTTTTGACTAATGCCTTAAACGTTTTATGACTAAATCGCGTTTTGCCTAAACTTCAATTTTAAGTCGCATTAAGACTATGACGTTGGTTGGCTAATTCGCTTTTTGACTATTGCGATAAATTGCCTTACTCTCAATCTGGTGTTTTCGCGTTTTGCCTAAACTTAAATTTTTAGTGTCATTTACAACTACGACATTAGTTGACTAATTCGCTTTTTGACTATATCTTAAACTGGCATTTTCGCCTTTTGCCTAAACATCAAAATTATGAAGAAGTTCGTATGCGTTATCGTAACAAACTTATCATCTATCACATAGTTTAATTTTTAACCTAACATTATATTAGATATATTAAAATGTTCAAAACCTGTTAGTTCACTTGCGCTTCGCATTATTTTTGGAAATTCTGTTTGATCTGGCCCCCACGATACAGGCCTTGCCTAGTGTGGGGATCACTGTAACACTTATCAGTATGCAATGTATTTTTTGGCTAATAAACATATTTTGATTTTTTTTTTGATTTTTGATCTTGTTAAATAATATGCCGGCCACTTGAATTTGAAGTGATATTTAGTCCGAAAGCTTTTTAGATTTGATTCTGATGTATAGGTTGACCAAACGCGTTTTAGACCAAAAGCGATATAGCTCAAAAACAGTTTTAGTCCGAAAGCTTTTTAGGTTTGATTCTAATGTATAGGTTGACTAAACGCGTTTTAGACCAAAAGCGATATAGCCAATAACTGTTTCGTACCTAATGCGAATCGGTCCAACATAGATGAGGACATAATGATTATTAGGTAATTAGAGTTTTTGACTTTATGCGAGTTAGGCTATGTATCGACATAGGCCAAAAACGTTTCAGGCACACCCGGACAAAAGGAAAATGAAAGGGCAATATCTATTGTTACTAAGAAAGTTATACTGTCGCCGTGTCTCGTCCTTTGAGCACACGAGAGCGCTTAACTTTCGGTCGTTTCTATAGCCGATAGCTCGCAGTTTACTCGCTTGCGGTGAGACCAGTGCCTAACGCCACTGCGCTATGTCATGAAATTCCAAGCTCTCATTAATTCATCTAAACCCCGGGTTCACTCAAACTTTTTAAAAGGAAGGGGCATAAATACATTAGGGAAGTAGTGGGTAAGTACAAGAAAAGTAAAAGCGGTTGGACACTACAAACCACTCAAGATAAACTTAATTTGAACATGATATCGCACTTTTCTGATATCTTATGAAAATCGGGTCGACCCAGAAGACATTTCTTAAACATTAGATGTCCTCCATAGCTCTTTCGGTAGTGACACTGCATGCGAAGTTTGAATCCCTAAGTGAATTTATCATAAAAATGTGTAATTGTCTCATCAGTTTCCTAATTTTTCTGTGTTATAACTCGATTTTTAATGTGAGAAGGGACAAGTTTTTAGACATTAAAAAGTATTTTGGCCCACTTACTAACTAGTTTGTTTCGAGTTTTTTAAACTGTATGGCTATCTGAACTAAGGAATATGAATGATATGGTATAGTATGTAGTTAAGACTAATTCTAAGATTATAATTATTTGTTGTGCCCTTACAGGGTATCATATCTGACATGGATTTTATATGAAGTTACGATAGCATGAATAAATGAATATGAATGAGATTTAAGAGACTTTTTCAATCGTTATTAGTTTTATTCGGTGGAACAAAGACAATAGAAATAACATTTATAGCGATAGGCACAGACATGTTCGTTACGTAATGGAGTCCAAAAATAATGAAGAGGAGCGCTGGATGTTGAAAAAACAAAATCAAATCGAGAAAGCTAAACATTACAAAAAAGAAAACAGTTCTTGGAATTTGTTTGGAATCTCATTAATAATGTTTCGAGAGATTTTGTTCAAACCAAGTGATTTATGTCCAGCCAGTATTATTTTTAGTCTTTCTACTTGCTCGTACCTACTAACGATTCATTACATTCAAGATGGAAAAGTAATTGAAGAAACGTGGCACATTACTTCAACAAAACAAAAGGGCACTTACTTACAGCCAAACTTCACACATTAATCAGCATTAATACTGGGGTCTTAGATAGTTTGACAGGTATGTCTTGATCATGAGAATCGCCACAGTGTCCAAAAGTTCAGAAATTCAAATGTTATGGTGCTTACGATACTTTATTTTGATATGTAAGTACCTACTTATAAGTCATCAAATCATTCTCACAGTTGTATGCTGAATGGGTCGCCTAGTTTTGTATTCCTGCTGGTGAGTATGGTCGCCAAAGCTCAATAAACACACACTGTATCTGCGGAAAGTCACCCACGAAACCTCCTTGCTTTAGTACTGGTGGCACAGTAAATTATTCTGTTTTTAAAGATTCGGTATCGGTAACGCGTATTCCCTCTGTAGGTACTTCATTATTGATCTTCGAATTACCACTCCAAAATTTGGTGAGTTTATTTGTATATTGTCGAACTAAAACTATGTAATGAATCGGTGATACGAGGATGATAATGTATGGGTTCGAAAGCGTTCAGCCGCGCGTTAAATGTGTCCGGTCTTTGATGTAGCATCGCTCGCTTTTTAGCTGTTGAAATGCAGGACATATTATTTCATTATCATGAGGCACAGATTTAATCTAGGACGCATTCGTCAACCAGTACATATATAATCTGTGGTGAAGAGAGACCGCAGATCGGGTTATTTGTAAAAATATAGAGAGGCGTATTCCCAGCAGCGGGCGCGTACATGCTGAGGATGATATACTTACATCTGTAGGCATAGCACATGATTGGTGTTAGTAGTTATATGCCATTGGGGAGTAAAAATTAAATTGTCAGAATCTTAAAGACGTTCGGACTATCGAAAAATCTTACACGGATCAACTAATCCCACGGTAATCTGCCTACCCAATATTATAACAGTATCTCTGTGCCTAATAATAATCCCAATTTCTTGTTTCCGTAGGGATCCCTTTAGATAAAGTTATAAAAGAAGGCATTCCAAATTACAAATAACAGGTTACAATGTTGAATTGCTTAACATTTCCCGGTGACTTTACGAGCCTCTGCTAAAGATGACTTTTATGGCGCCTTAATATTAGCCACTCTGTATTCAGGACAGGATTTGAACCGAAAATGGCGTTTTGGAAGCCTTATCTCCCCTTACAGGAAAATGTCGATTGCGTCACGTAAAACTTCTTGGACATTTTTAATTTGTTTTAGTTAAAGGTACCTACAGTCACTACCCAATAATGTGCTAAAGTTTTTTTTTATATATTTAGAAAAACAAACAGCCATATACAAAAAATATATACACTAATTAATATAAAAATTGAGGCCTAAAGTTCCCTATAATACTTTTTAACAATATATTATTAGTTAAGTTGTGAAATAATCAAGCTCAACATACAAAACAAAGCTACAAAACTGGTCTAGTGAACGAAAATTGTTACCTAGTTAGCTATCTAAAATAGTAATTTTCAAATCTTAATTTTAAACATTTGTAATCTAATAGCGAATATGTTAAGTTTTTGGGGTTCTGCTACCAAATGGTTACTTGTAAGAGGTAAGCCTGTTGTTAGCTAGTATTTTCATTTTCAATTTAAGCAGAAGACAATAGGTACAAAATAATTAATATCACGACAAATATTTTGCAGCGATTAAAGTATTTAACCAAATAGTTCTGTACCTACACATTACATTATTATATTTACTATGGTGGTGTATCGAACTATTTGAAGTGTATAGAGCTCGCTGTACAAATTAACTATTATATCCACAATTAGGAATTTAGGTCAAATATTGTACGAAAGATATATAGGTACGTTCCGTAAATGCGCGCCTAAAACGAAGTACCACTTAGGTCCGGAGTACTTAAATAGAAGATTATTAGGGCTTCTATTATATCTAGTTGAAGAGAACATTATACGTTAAGGAATTGTATAGCATTTAAGAGGGTTGATATAGCCGTTTGTATTATACGTCTTTTAATTAATCTGTTGTGTTGATGTACCTATTTGTAATACTGCTTTGAGGCTCTGCAAACAAATTCCGTAGGCGATTTATTTATAGCTTACATTGCCTACTTTATACAATCCTACATAATATTTTTGCGTGATATGCATTATACTTAAGTACGAGTATTATATAAATTCTTTGATTATATTATATCTGAATTATCTTTTTATGTTAAGTACATCCATACTTAACTTTTAAGTGGCTACGAGTAACTAATGGTAAATGCCCATAAATGCACAATGCCCATACAGTGTGACTTTCTGCCGATTTACGTTTGACCTATCGAGTAAGCTTTAATGTTAGATACACTATTTTATTTAGAAGTCAAAGGATTCTTTAAACAAATAGACATAGCAACAAAGACTTTCGAATCTTCATATTATATACAATATCAAGATTATAAAATCAAATCTACTTTCGGTTCCTAACGCTACATCACGGTGGTCTATTTATATAAGTACACCATTTTTTAATCTAGGAACCGTTCCTGCTATTTCTATAACACTAACCTAATTAAAGTAAAAAATATATTTCTATTTTTTTTTCAATATGTAGGTATGTCGTGACAGCACGGTGATAAATGTATAATGCATTCTAAAATCTTCTATGACAAAAATGTGCATAAAACATATCCTTACAGTTGTCTTTATTCAGCACACGTTTTGTAAAGGTACGCAAGGTTTTGTGCGTATTACATAAATATTTAACAACCTTACCTACCAAAATATTTGTTGGCCGCAAAATGTACATGATAACTTGATAAGCATTATTGTTTTCATCAGCCAACCTCGGTCCACTGCTGGACGTAGGTCTCTCCTATTAACTATACTATGCGTATAGACGCATTAGGAGGTAAATGCCCATAATCGCCACGCTGGGCAAACGGATTGGCGATCGCAGTAATGTGTCCACTATGATGACGCTGCTGCCCATCATCAATCTTGTATCAAAGTATGGTCAGTGACACTTTAATCCCTTAGTCGACTCTTACGACACCCGCGGGAAAAGTTGGGGTGGTGACAAATGTATTCTTACTGCCGTCACCACACACTGCCGTCACCACACATAAAACATTATTGTTTTACTAGTTTCTAATACTACTAACTTAGTTGCAACATTAATGCCTGCAAATTAACAACAATAAATTCAACTTTACAGACGGCGAAACTAATAATAATCGGACGAATCGGTAAATGATATAAAAACAAACATAGTTGAATAACGTAATTATTTCGGTCTGCTTTATACACTTCACTATTAGAGGTCTGATATTAGCGTTCCTGAAATAGCCCGGATTGGACCGCGCTGGCAGAAACGGGGGCAGTGAAGAGTCACGACCTCTCTATTTGTGGAGACTGTAGTGCGACTCTGTTAGTGCAGGAATGTAATACAGGTAATATGAGGTGACCTGCGAATCTAGAGGTCTCTGATGGAATCTGGTTTCAAGCATGGGAGTGTTTGAAACCTTATTGAGGCCATATTTTAGTGTGTTTATCACATGTATTGTTCAGTGATGGCTATTTGCTATATGCAATGCACATTGTGCATGTGTTAACGTATCAGTTTGTATCTGTATGTTATGGGTATCGTCGTATAAAATTATGTTAATTATAACATTTAAAACTAATCTCTAATTTACCAAGGTAGTAGATTGATTTGTGGAAGATTGTTCCATAATATTAATATTAAATTTAATATTAAATACCTACTTATAACACTTACAAGATCGAAATTGCGAATAATGCTAAAGTTTGTTTGAGTACTTAATGTTAAAAATAGTCTACTGAATATCTAAACTTTAGTCCATTTTCTTTTGAGATCAGATATGTATTTATTTGTAACAGAACGCTGTCAGAAATAAATTGCATTTGACCGGACGGTCGAGAAAACCACATTTTTATGCTAATAAACTACATTATATTTGTACTCTCTTTTATTTTTGAATGGTCTGAATAATAAATATTATAAATATGAGCATGTTTCGAGAAGATTCATATTTATTATCGTAGTAGAAATCACATTTTAAACAACATAAACGAGCAATAAATAGAGAGCTATCACTTAATGCAGGTACCTGAATATTGCACTCTTGAATTATGAACGTTGCATCTATGCTATTGTTGCTGCTGCTTTTTTTATGTGACGGAGGTAGACAACTGAGCCCACTTGATGGAAAGTGGGAACTGATGCCTATGAACATAGTTACCAAAAAATAGCCTATGCGCTGCCTGCCCTGAGGACTTAGATGGATTGTCTCTATGCCAGTAATTACAGCGGCTATCTTACCCCCAAACCGGAACACAGTACTAACTATTTAGCGGCAGGTTAACGGGTAAGACGGTGGTAGCTATCCGGGCGGACCCTGCACGAGGTCCTACCACCAGCAATTCATAATCCAGGTGGAAACACATGGATACACTTACATGGGTCAGAAAAGTCTCGTCATTATCATTCATCATTATCAGCATTATTTCAATCCAGTTGTGGACGTAAGCCTCTCCTACTACTTAAGGACGCATTAGGAGGTAAATGCTCAATAATCAAAACGGCGGGCAAGCGGGTCGGTGGTTTTAGTAGTGTATCCACTATGATAACGGTGATGCCCATAATCAATCTTCAATTTATATTATGACACTGTAATCCCTTCGTCAAATTTTACAGCATCCACGGGAGGTGCTGGGGTGGTGACACTGGTGAAAAATGGATTCGTAGGTCAAAATTATTTTCGTTGTCTTGTTTCATACCACTCTGTCACGCTTCTAGTTGCTGTCTCGACTCAGTATATAAAAAAAAACCGGTGCACTTGTATTTCTTTTTCACGCTAGATTTTAAGCGATACGTCAAAATATGGAAACAAAACATCATATCATATAACAATCACAACTGTGTCACGTTTTTTAGGGACACAAAATAAGACAACGAAAATAATTTTGACCCTCAGTACTGGAGTTACCACGCGGCATCAAAGTAGTTTTACGTTTACCTACTTATATAATAAGTTTTGGCAATTTTGGGGAGGCCCATGTGCAGCAGTGGACGTCTTTTAGCTGATATGATAATGGTGGTGATGAATAATTGATGATGAATGATTTGCTTCATGAGGACACCACAATATTGTAGTTTAAGTCATAGCAGTAAAATTGAAATCTTTTGCAAGGAGCTACAATCCCAATTATGTGGTTTTAGGTTAGGGATGTCTGCAATTTATTAATAGATCATGTATAATAAAACATAATTAAACTTACATAACAGCAATATGCAACAGGTTATGAAATTTTAGTGCCAAAGCACCTCTCGATCTCATAACATAAGATACTGTTAAGCATAGCTTGAATACATTCTACAATGTAAGTAATAGGACGTAACGTTTTATTAGTCCTTAACGCCGTGTTACCCGTTCTTGAAAGGTTCTGCGCGATAAGAAACGCATCTCGGTGAAATACATCTTTTATGTATTTTCTAGAATGAAGTTAAGTAGGTTGGAATGTAGTTAACTATATTATGTAATAGTTAACCTACTTTATGTAGACCCTGACAAAAGTGTAGGTAACATTTTTTCATATTTTTTTAAGGTATTTATATGTATAGTGTATAGGCTATTTATGTTACGTAACTAAGCAAGCGAAATATTGAAAAAAATACCTATAATTTAGTTACACCAGTATAGCTAGCTAACCATTAGTGAATTTTTCATCACACTTGCTGTCTAAGCGCAACATTGCTTGTGTGCGTAGCGGGAGTAATAGAAAAGTGAAATTCCCTAGGGAGTAATAGAAATTTCAGTACGTGATTTTATAATATTATGTATTAAAACTTATCTTTTTGTCGGCAAGTGTGATGAAAAACATTGTATGCATCACGGTCGGTAACCGGAATACTAACTCGAGTCATAAAAGCCCTCCGCCTAACGGCGTCGGGCTTCTAACACTCTCGGTAGTAGTTCCGTACTTACCTCCCTTGATACACAATGTACTATTACAAGCATTATCCGTGGGCCTCTGTTTACGCTTTCCATCGGGTGGGCTGAGAGCTCACTTGTCTACGACCATCATGTCACTCTTAATCTTTTATTATATTGTTCTATTGTATAAATTATATTGGGACAAGTATGTCGGGGTTTTTCAGATACCTGCCTATACCGGTACCTTGGTGTGCCATTCGAGACGCAACTTACTTAAGCTTTATAGCAGTTTCTCGCTACGGTCAAGAATCTTAATCATCTTACGCTTGCTCTAGACTTTAACTCAGCACTCGCAGTACGACTAACTTTGTTGCACTAAGAACTACGCTTGTGTTCAGGCTACTGCGAAACAAATTGTCGAAGTTTACCATCTAATTTAGTCTCTGGAAGCGATAAAAGTGTGTTTATGTCTAGCCCAGTCTTACCCTAAGCGTATTTCTTTGTAATGGACCTTAAGTTTGCTTAATTAATTAAAAGATAAAAGTTAAAAAAAAACAGAATTCAACCCTTAACTACTTGTGTCACTTTGCATATCCGCCGCGCCGCTACAAGAACATTCGCCATCAGAGCGTCCGCGGCGTTGAAACTTTGAAACATATCTGAACACACCTTTATTGCCATGACGATAGAGGCATGTTCAGATATTTTTGAGTGCCGCGAACGCTACGATATATCTGATGGCGACTGTACTTGCCGAGTTGAGGGAAACCGGACTGGATTATCCGCGCAGCTCTTCGAAGCGGGCAAATGCTTTTGTTAACGTTAGATACGGAGGTTCCCCGAATGCAATGGAAACAAAATATAGTAAGTAATAAGACAAGCGCCTATTATGTAGACACGCTCACAAGATTAACCTGAAGAAGGAATTATTTGTTACTTATCAGTTCGCTTAAAACGGCAGTCGTATTTTTTAATTTTTTAATTGTTTTATTTTTTAAATTCTTATTATCTTTATTATTGGGTAACTATTAGACGCGAATTGACATGAGTGTCTCGGCAGCGTTGTACAATATGCTGCAACAATGGACAGTGACATTTCTGCTCATATTAATTCTCTGCCTCAACGCCATTCTATATTACAAAAGTACAGTATCTACAAAAATAAATGTAGGTACAAGCAAAGAATACAAAAAGATAGTGTTGTACGTTGGGGTGCTCGTTTTTGAGACCGATGCTCTAAACCCTGCGTCTGTGGTCTTCAAAAATATGCTATCAAAAATGATGACCTTGAATAAGTTTCATTATAGGTAAAATTCAATTTTTAGCGGCTAGAGGAACCCGATTTTTGCTCTACCACAGACGAGTGGCTAAAAAAGGGTTAAGTAGTAACTTTCATCATCAGCCTATCTCAGTCCAATGCTGGACGTAGGCCTCTCCAATTACCTATGCGTATAAACGCATTAGGAGGTAAATGCCCATAATCGCCACGCTGGGCAAGCGGATTGGCGATCGCAGTAATGTGTCCACTATGATGACGCTGCTGCCCATTATCAATCTTGTAGAATGGTCAGTGACACTTCAATCCCTTAGTCGACTCTTACGACACCCGCAGGAGGAGTTGGGGTGGTGACAAATGTATTCTTACTGCCGTCACCACACGCCAAAGTAACTTTCACCTTTTGTCAATTTCTTGCCTCTGTCTGTATGATTCTGAAAATAATATCTTTCTGAATTACGGTTGTATTTTTTGTGTCCTTATCATATTTGAATTAAACTGAAAGTATAAATACAACTTCATTTCCAAGACCATAAAAGCCTCCAACATCGATTTATGTACGGCGACTGCAGAATGTATTTTTAACTAGCTGTCTAGGAGGAATATCGTTTGGTATTCTCAACCGTGAAATAACATGATACAGGCGTTAGGCAAGTCACTTCAGAATAGTGATATTGCTGGGATGTTTCGTTGTGGATTAAGATTTGTAAGGATGTAGACCGTTTTTAAATGAAAAAAATTGGTTTAATTTAGTTGGGAGGGCATTATTTCTGGCCTTGGAATAAACGTTTTGAATTAGCTTATTTTCAAGTTTAGTATTCACAGGTCACCTATGAAAACTGAAATGAAAATAAAATTTTATTTCTCGCCAATTCTTACGACTAAGGGCAATGAAGGTTCCAAATTAGAAAAAGTCATATCTCATTCAGGTTCGATCGGTTAACCCTTTAACGGGCAAGACTAAAAAAATCCTGGATTCAAGCCTCAACGCCATTATACAGTACGAAAAATTCTGTACAAAAAGATGATGCTAGTGGATAATGCGCGTGGTAATTTTTGCAACCAGGGCCCTAAAAAGGGTTAAAATTATTTCGGTTTATAGCCGTGTGAGCTATAAGTCCTGTGACAATGTACATCTAAAAATCAGAGGGCAATGTAAATGATGTAATGTAGTAATTATAGCCGAAATTAATAGATAATCATAACAATACCAATGACGGCAATGTTTATTAAATACTAGCTTATACATGCGGTTTCCCTCACGTATACATATTATAAACAGTGGGCCTTCTTAAATTGTGTTCTACACTCTCTATAAGCAAAGGTCATTTGTTTCCATTTACCTATAAAACAATCTGTTTTAGATTATGACTGAAAACTTTTATTTGAGTATTCGAAATATTGTTTTTATTCGGTACACCAGACGGCTATTCTAACATTGGAAGTAAAGGGTCGTTATAAGTAGTTACATAAGTAGCTCATAAAGGTCTATTTTGATAACAAGGCAGGCGAGTTTTACCGTCAACTTATTTTCAGTAGATTTAACGCAAACATGATCGAGCGAGCTCATAATCAAAAGGACATTTATTCAGTTGTTCTTCTATGTACTTAGGCTTTTTTTAATATTGAGCTAATAAGCCTCGCTGAGCTTAATCAAAACCGAGTAACTGAAAATTGTTTCAGGGTAAGGAGAAACGTGAGCTGGGAAAGAAATGATACGAATTATTTTAGTACGTAAAAAATCTGAAATGCCTGACATGATGGATACAATTTGAAGGATATTGAAAAATAACATGTAGGTTCTATAATTTTTAAGGAGATTTTGAATCATGCTGCAATATTATACAATAATAAGATTTCATTATGAAACTCTCTTCTTAGGACATTTCGAGGCATCCAATTAAAAAGCTGCTTTTTTAAACTATTCGTCATCGTCATTCATAGAACATTGGTTATTTTTATGACATTAACGGGTTTATGGTGACAATGGTCTCATTTTTATCTATCAACATTATCTTAAATAAAACGGTTGTATCGTTCTAATTAATAATTACAAATAAAAGTGATTCATGTTTATTAATACATAACAAAAAGATAAAATCACAGCTGCTGTATATCTCCAATAGTAATAGGCTGCAGGTATATTATTTGATATAATATTCATTTATTTTTAATCGGCACTCTACTTGGTTTTACCTTATCGAAGCCAATTCTAAGGCGGGTCATGATTTATTCGCATCGAAGCCTGACGTAGCATTTTTGTCACGCAAGCTTGCTTTTTGCTCCCATATATTTTCTGTAAACTGTACATAAAAGCTTGAGCGAACGTAAACCTTATTTTTATGACGTTACAACACAAACGAGTAAAATGGGAAATTAGTCAAGAAAGTAGGCTATTTTTATAAACAGGCTATTTTAAGCAAGGTATTTTTTGCAATTAAGTTTTTTGAGTTTAATTGAAATCTACTTTAATTTCAAAACGTTTTTCCTGAACGCATTACTTACTGTTTGTACATTTTAAGTTAAACTACATGTCGTTACAGATTTTATAACTGGCAAAGAACGACTTTTGAGTTTACTATAGTGTTTATGTAAATGAAAAAAAAAATGCAAACAAATACATATAACATGTCAATATAACTTTCAATAACATGTCTTTAACACATGACGTGAAATACGTTCGTAGATTGTTTTTTTACGGTAGGTAATACTAATAAACATCGATATTTTTAACTAAAAATGTATGTGAACTCGAGATGATAAGATTAAGATGTGTTCTGAAAGTGCGTGATTATGAAAGTTTTAGGTATCTTTTTCGTTTCTACTGGCGCACAGTATAGTTGGTAGGCACAGTTACCGGCAATGTCACGCTGGCAAGCTTTCGAGGTTTTCTACAAAAAAAAAATACGATTTTATTTCGTGATTTTGGAAAAAACTTTACCGAGTTCCTTAATACAAAATATGACACACACAAATCAAATAATTAATTATATTAGCATCGTGGTAGGCAAATGCATATAAATTGTTACATATTTTTTTGTAAATAAAATAGCTTTTGAAAAGGAAAAGTTGTTAAACAGCATCTTCATTACTTTTTGTCATTCGGAATAAAGATCCCGTAATCTACGTTTTGTGCGCTTTTTATAAAAAAAAATCCCCGCTAAAAAATAGATGAGTTCAAAAATATTTTGTAGGAGATTAAGGGTTTATTGAAAACAAAATTATGATCGTTTCCACTGTGTGAATTGTGTGTATCTTACAGAAATCGACCTAATCCCACAGTAAGCTCAATTAAGGTTTCTGATGTGGGTACCAAGCGACGATATATACAGGGCGTCCCACGGCGATACCACATGGAGGGAAAGTACCTTAAATATCATGGATAGTTAGCGTATTTATTTTATTTTTAAGACTTGGTAAAATTGCATTCAATTTTTTTTGTTTTTTAGAAAAAAAATGTATGGAAAAAAATTATCGCGAATTCGGAGAAAAAATACCTTAATTATTGGAAATGAACATAGGCCTCCCCTCTGGACCTCCACATGTACCGGTTAGATGCGACCTGCATCCAGCGTGTCCCGGCGACCTTCATAAGGTGGTCTGTCCATCTTGTGGGTGGACGTCCTACGCTGCGTTTGCCTAGCCGTGGTCTCCACTTGAGCACTTTTCGACCCCATCGACCATCTGCTCTGCGTGCAATGTGGCCTGCCCATTGCCACTTCAGCTTGCTAATCCGGAGATAGATACATAAATACAACACAGCCACGACTAAGGAACAAATATTTGTGATAAATAAATACACAAATAATACCCTCGCCGGGATTCGAACCCGGAACCTCCAGCTTCGTAAGCATGGTCACTACCAATTAGGCTACGGAGGCTGACAAACTTGTACTTGTACATACTAAGTGGGTATAATACCTAACGTCGTAGCACGAACGAGTGAAATTAAGTATGAACATTTTTTTGGCACTGGACTCGACCCTGATAAGTTCATCGGCCTATAGGTAACAAAATCAAGTGAGATAGGCATTTGAGCCTTTGATTTCCCAAAGCACCATAGCACAAATGGTATTATATCGCCTAGACTAAATTGTATCGTGTTAAATATTCCCATATCCGATAAAACAAATTAGGTCAATAAACTCACATCGCTCGAGTAAATTAATTCTAACCCGGCAATTCAGCTATAACGGCATAGTAGCGCGGGAGCGAAATTAGTTTAATACAAGAATTAGGTCGCGAAGTAATGGTGGAGACAGGGGACACTTAGGGGAGATAGGTTCTTACTCTTATGGCTTTTTAATGCTCTTCAATGTGCGATTGAATTTAAACGAAACTTGGTAATAAATAAAGTGGATATAATCTTCTCGTGGGTGTCGTAAGATTCGACTAAGGGATTGAAGTGTCACTGAATAATTAGTTTTCGGAAGATTGATGATGGGCAGCAGCATCATCGTTTCATAAGTTTTCTAGCAGATATTCATCAACACCATCTGTTAGATTTTAATGCAACTGGTCTTTTTCAACTCTTTAGCCGAGTACTGGTACGTACTGGTTCCTGTTTTAGTAGTTATGAGTTATAAACTAAAATACACTTACGTTTGTCATGTAAAAGGTCAGGTGAGAATAAAATAATGTAGGTTTTTTTTGTTATTGTTTTTATTTTTAGGGGATCTGGAGCGTGCACATTTCTCAAAAGCTGGTAGCTTGGGATAAAACCGAAAACTCTTATCTAATTAATGATATTAGAATGAGAATCCTACTTAAAAAAATCCTACGTAAGATTTGGTGAAACGGGAGCATATGGGATGATTGAATGATAAAACCTTACAATTTGTGAAAATAGTCGGTGTGATCAAGTAAAATGATTATTAAAGTACTGCAACTAATACTAGTTAGACACATAATTTGATTTATTAAGGGAAGTAAATAAAGTAAGTACCCTTAATCACCTTTACGTTTAAAGTTGATTTAACCAAAAATATTATCTACTATTTCAAAATGCAACCGTATTTTAAATTTTAGAACGTGCTCCTAGGAATTCCCAGTTGTCCCAACACAGCATTCAGTCCTGCGGTACATTGAATTCGACGCTCTTTCTAGTCTTAGATTTATCTAGACTCGAACGAAAAAGTAGAAAGAAAAGATGTCGAGGGAATCCTAGTTCACGATTCTGCATAAGTTTATTTTCGTCTCGGTATTTCGCCTCAAACTTCCGTTTTATAAATGCTTACGGTTTTATCCAGTTGGATTTCCCTTGTGTGTAGTTTTTTCCATACACAGATATATTGTACCTATAGGATTATAGTAAGCATTGAAGCATATAATTATTTGTTATGAATTTAGTAGTACGTTAAATACATACCAAAGAAGACTTTTTAAAATTGTGAAAAATATACATTTATCATGATTACAAATTGTATTTAGTATTTTTGAATATTTTTTCACATGGATCATGTATGGGCGAAGTTATCGTGAGATTGTTAAATGCAGGATTACCGAGACAAAGCTTTAGAATATTTTTGAAAAATATATCGAATCTACGTGCAAAATAAAACAAAATAAGATTTGTTATGCTTTGCACGTAGATTTGATATACTTTTCAAAAATATTCTAAGCCTCTGTCTCGGTAATAATTTTTATCGTGTGACAAACGCGCTACATTTTCACTCATTGTACCGTTTACATGTTACAAGTTCGGCGTAACTTACTTTATATCCATCTCGCCTGTACATTTCGCTCGTACTCGTAATGCCATGTGGGTGAGATGTACAGAAAGTAAGTTGCTTATCGCCACGGCGTCAAGCTCATGGTAAAGCTACTACTGGTGAGCTCTCTACGGCTGGGGAACGCATTTTAACTTTTAAAGTATTTTAGGTATTGCTATCATTTGGTAAACCCTTTCATTTGTTTATATTACAGACGCGGAAGGCACGGGTGGCGCCGACTTACAACGCAAGCTGGACCTGCTCAACGGCGCCCTCGACGCCGAAAGAGCCGAGCAGGCTCGACGGCAGATGCAGTATATAGCGCATTGTAAGTACTTAAATACTTACAGTAACTTGATAAGACGTGGGTCGTGGGTGGCACCGACTAACAAGGCTTGCTTGATCTGCTTGAATGTGCAATTGAGCGGAGCTAACTTCAAAGTTTCATCATTGTGATAAATATAATATTACAAGGGTCACTGGGACAAGGGATGACTTAGGTACGTCTCAAGCTTGTGACGTGCTTAGAACTCTGGATACAGAACGAGCTGAGCTGACTCTCTCGTAGATGCGGCGCATAGCTTATTGTATGTGTAAGGCCTGAGTTTCGTTCGGACCACACGCATACGTCTGCATTTGTTTAACATGTACGTCGCTCGCTGCACGCCGCGCTAGTGTCCACTCAGTTTGTAAACTAAGTGTACGTAATACAGAGGCAACAGGTGCTGGTGACTTACAACGATGCTTGATCGGTTTTATTTCAATGGCGCCCTGGACGCCAAAGTAACCGGCAGATGCAAAACTGATCGTAATTTCTTAATGAGAAAAGCGTTGGTTGGCTACGTACGAGTAGTAAGAATAAGTGTCCTAGAAATGGGCGATTTTACTTTCAACGCTCGAAAGTAAAATTTATGCACCTGGTATATAATTAAACGATTATCATTGCCACATACAAAGTGTTTTTTATTCAAATTATGATTTGGTAATTCATGATACTACGATGTAAGTCCCACTACACAGCAGACTTTGGAACAATCCTTGACTGTCTCTAACCGTGCACTTCGTTCCTGTTCTCAAATGTATATTTAACTTTCCAGCGGGATACTCTGAGGACTCCGATTACACGTCGGACCTCAACTACCCCGTGGGTCAACATGCCAACTGCAGCGCTTCACAGTTCCGTACCGCCGCGCATCAAATGCACACGCCACAGGTAATATATTTGTTGATCTGCGTAGCTCAGTCCGTAGTAAGTGGGTAGTAACCCTAGGTACAGTGGCGTTCAAAATTGCCTGGACGATTTATGAATGAATTCATTCATAAACTGTCCATGCAATTTTGAACCCAACTGTACATGCAAAAATGACGCCCTCTGCATATTTCTTTGTATTTCCTTTCGTTGTTTTTAATGCCTTCAAGTAACAATCTATAAAAAATACTTACTTATTATCAACATCATCAGCGTGTATCAGTCCACTGCTGGACATAGGCCTTCTTCCTCCAATCACTGCCGGCCACCTTGCGGGTATCATCGCTATCATCATATAGACTTAAAACATGTATTTATCTACATCCATTTCATAATTTCCCTATTATGTATTCAGAAGCGGTAATGTAATGACCTATATTAAGAGACCGGTGTCTGTGGCTATATCATAATGTTAACATTAAAGTACAGGCAGAGTACAATGCATCATAATGTTGACATTAAAGTATCGTCGTCATGATATTAATTTTAACATTATGAAGTCAACTTCTTTTTGTTGTTTTTTTTTTCAATAAATATTTATTGTAGGATATCCTTACTCAAATTGAGTGATTTCAACTGATTTGAATTTTTATATTTAGAGGTAATTACTCAGTGGATATCAATGAAAATGAAGGTAAATTGTAATTCTAAACTAATGATATGGATGTAGATAAAGTTATGTATGTGACTGTACATAATTAGGCATTAAACACTCGTGTGATCTTATTATGAAACTCGCCTACGGCTCGTTTCATAAAACCACACTCATGTTTAATGCCTCTTATTATGCGCCAGCCACATAAATAACTATTAAGTTATGTCAATTTATGGGAACTAAAATTATGCAGCTACCAAAAAATGTAAAATTAAATATTTTTTGGTAGATGCATAATTTTAGTTTTACTTGAGCGATTTCTCCAAAATCTAAAACACCAAATGCATTGTTTTTAACTGTATGTACCTAAATAGGTATTTATTTCATAACAAAATTCGCCGGCTCATATTTTTGATCAACAGATATTTTATCGAAATCTGTCTGTCGTTTATCATTCAAAGTCAAAGTCAAAGTCAAAATATTCTTTATTCAATTAGGCCCAGCAACGAGCGCTTTTGAATCGTTAAACTAAATAGCGAATGAGAGAAAAAAAAACTACCTCCGGTTCTAACCCTACACCACTGCCTGAGAAGAATCCGGCAAGAAACTCAGCGGGACTTTCTTTTTTCAAATAATAGTTTTATAACATCTTACGGCTAACATGCATTAATTAAAAGCGAAACATAAATTTGATTTAATATAAATACAGATGTAGTACATTAAATAGAGATGAAGTCTCTAATAGTCAGAACAATTATATAAATTTAATGAATTTTGAGAAATGTATAGATGTAAAGATATATGTAAAAGGGCATACAATTGTTTTTAGTTAAACGTTAAAATTAGCATTATTATACTGCTAGAGATGTAAAGGTCTCTAGTTGTCAGAGTAAAAAGAAAACAAACGGATACATTTCACTAAATGTTTCAGAGATGTATAAGGTCTCCATGCGTCATAATATTAAATAATCATAAATAAACAAACATGTAGCGAATTCAATTTCTCATATCAAGAACAGCAGGAAAATTGTTTGAATTTAAGCCATGAGTGAGCTTGATTAGACCGGTCTCCGCAAACAGCACCCGTTCACGAGTATGACGCGTATCTCAGCCATCGCCTCCCTCAACCTTCTTTCGGGAAAGTGGCGACCCGATCAACGACGCCACCATAAGCAGAGACCTTAAAGTGAGCATGACTGTGCAAGCTATCAGGCAGACAATATAATTTAAATACTATGAATGCTGACCATATTTAGTTTTATGAGAATTTATATTCGTACTTGCCCGTTACATATATGACAACTATCACAAGAAAAGAAAAAATAAAAAATAGAAATAACTAGGACAGAAAATATGAATACAAAATTAAAATTACTTAGGTGTAAAGGACTCTAAGTGTCGACATAACATACATTAAAATAGGAAAAATTAAAATAAAAAGATAATCTCGGAGATGTATAAAGTCTCCAAGTGTCAAGACTACATAAAATATTAGTAATACGAAAAAAAAACTAAGATAATGACTATCTTACGTCAGATCTATAATTAATGAAGACAAAATGAAACATTAGTATGATAGTAAACATTCACTTATGTATATGATTTACCGAACACGTTAAGGTACTGGCTTAAAAGCATCCTTATCATTTATGAAGTCGTTAACGGTATAATACGCCTTACTTATCAAGTAGCGCTTAACCTGAGACTTGAATTTATGCTGTGGCAAATTTGTTAAATCACTAGGAATTTTGTTATAAAAACGTGTACAGTTCCCAACGAAAGACGCACTAACCTTACGGAGACGGTGGGCCGACACAGCCAGCTTATGTTTATTCCTAGTGTTAAAGTTGTGAACATCACTATTCTTCTTGAATTCATGAATGTTTTTACGAACATACATAATATTGTCCAGGATGTATTGGCAGGCTACAGTAAGTATGTGTGCCTCTTTAAATTTCTCCCTAAGGGAGACCCGAGCACCTAGTTCATAAATGGAGCGCACAGCTCGCTTTTGTAGCACAAAGATGGTCTGAATATCTGCCGCTTTCCCCCACAACAAAATCCCGTATGACATGACACTGTGGAAGTAGCTGAAGTATACCAGCCTAGCCGTCTCGACGTTCGTCAGGTGCCTGATTCGCCTCACTGCATATGCGGCAGAGCTGAGTTTGCCGGCCAATGCTGCCACCTGTGCATGCCATTGTAGTTTAGAGTCTAACGTCACACCCAAAAAAACTGTCTGATCTTCAAATTCCAGTGATTCACCATTTACTTTGATCATACTGTTGCTTACCTGCTTAACATTGGGTAAGGTAAATTTAATGCACTTAGTTTTCTTGGCGTTCAAAAGTAAGTTATTTACTGTAAACCAGTTTACAACAGTAGATAGCGCTTCATTAATGGTATCAAAGCTCTTTTCTTTTCTATCCACTTTAAATATGAGTGACGTGTCATCAGCAAATAATACAATGTCATGTTTCTCTCGCACAAGGTTAGGAAGATCATTAATATATACCAAAAACAAAAAAGGGCCCAAAATTGATCCCTGAGGTACTCCAAGAGCCACAGGCGACCCGCATGATTGAGTTCCATTAATAACCACTCGCTGTGTCCTATCCGAAAGATAAGAAGATATAAGCTCAAGGGCAACATTTTTAACCCCATAATAGCTTAATTTCCTTTTTAAATTTTCATGGTCAACACAATCAAAGGCTTTCGAAAGATCACAGAATATTCCAACAGCATCTTGAGCTTTATCCCAGGCGTCAAAGATGTGTTTAAGGAGGACAGCGCCGGCTTCAGTGGTAGATCGGCCACTAGTAAATCCAAACTGATTACTATTGAGCAATTTGTTACGATTAAAGTGGGAAACTAGTTGATTAAGAATGAGTTTTTCAAAAACTTTACTTAGCGCTGGTAATATTGAAATTGGTCTGAAGTTTGAAGGGTCTGTTTTAGTTCCTGATTTAAACAAAGGTATAATTTTGCTGTGTTTCATTAAATCAGGAAAGACTCCAGTATCTATACAACTGTTGAAAATATCAGCTAAATAAGGTGCAATTGATTCAATAATGGAATGTAGTACTTTGACCGAAAGGCCCCAGAGATCTTCAGTTTTCTTAACGTTTAGTGATTTGAACGTTTTTATTACCAAGTTTGGGGTAACATAATCAAATTTGAATACATTAGTACATTCCACTGAATTTGACTCCAAAAGTGATTTAGCTATATCTGGCGATGAATTTAATGATTTGGTGGTTTCTACGGGTATATTAGAAAAAACCCTCTCAAATTCATCCGCCACTTCAAGGTCGGAACATATTAAATCATTATTAATTTTTAAGCTGTAGTGCGGATCTTTGATCTGACGTTTTCCGGTTTCACTATTAATAACTTGCCACACAGCTTTAACCTTATCACTCGAATTCTGGATCTTTTTCGACAGGTAATCAGCTTTAGCTGCGACACAAATTCGCTTAAAAGTTAATTCACTTGGTTTTATAGACGTACTCATATTGAATGCATACAGATGTGCTGGTCTAATCGGGTGTATGATAATGTTATTTACGTTTTATGACAATTTTATAGCAATTTGTTAGGTGTTTTAAATCTTCGTATCATTTTTGTAATTGAAATATTTTATCGTTTTGTAGTAAGACGTTCGCATTTTATTTCTGGTTTTAGTACCTATCGTATTTGTATTATTGTTTTCTTTCTGTAGCAAAGAAAAAGTGAAATTTCTTTTTTATTTATTATGTTTAATTAGTTTCCGACGTGTAAATACAAGATTATTTTGTCGCTTGACATTTTTAATATAAGTATCAAAAACAATTTCATGGCAAGCTAAATAAAGATTTACGTGGAAACAACACACAAAGCGTTAAAAATTACAATCAAAAGACAATCCACACTATGCATATAATCTAAGGTATCTATATGAGAGATCTCTTTTACATATTCTTTGAGATTTTTATCGTAATTCGCCAATTGATATTGTCGGTTTATTTGTTTAAATAATGTATCTGTAATTCCAGAGATCATTGGAGGTGTCCAGAGAAAATTCATCCGAAAGGGACGAGTATCACATGCACGGAGACACCGACCCGCTTTACTACAATAGTCAGCCGAGAACAAATAGGTATGGGTACTAGCTATAGGATATCAGCTTTGGGTACTTCTTCGAGCGCTTTCAGACACCTCATTGATTTGGCCACATATTATTTGTAGAAGTGGCAGAATATGTCGGTGCTATTCTCAGTTGTATGTAGTTGCAGAACCTCTCTGAAATCTAATAAATAAGTTATTTTTTCATAAATGTGGCCAAATGAATGAGCTGTTTAACCACTCATTTGCTTAAAAATTTTGGTTGAGCTATATTCCTATATAAAATAAGAGTGACAGCAGGTAACCACATTTACCAGAAGCAATTTAGTGGCTAAAACGCTCGAAGAAATACCCAAGAATTGATCTACTAGTATTTTAGACTCTAACACGTGGCAATAAAGTTTAGGTGGTAGATTATATTTTTGGCAGACTGAGCCAGTATCCTTATCATAAAGCTTACCGTTGCAAGAATTCACAAAGAGCGGGCTTCACAGAAAATAAGTCAAGTAGAAATTACTGTTTACAGCCAGGGAAATATATTATGGTAGTGCTAGCAATCGGCAGCAAATTAAAGTTAAGTTGTGATAGTATACCATGCTGGAACGCATAAAAACTAGTAGCGTTTTAAAATAAAAACTATTGTCATCTAATTATGCCTTTCGAATAGATAAAATGCTTAAAATTCTTTATTTAGTACTTAATATTTTATGTAATTAAAGCAAAGCGCAAAAATACTGGCTCCGCTTGCACTGTAAGTACTGGATAGATACGTTCGTGACATACTATTAAGGTGCATTCAGATCAAAAGAGCGTTCGCTGTTCTATCCCCCGCTCTACGAAATCAACGAATCACGTTTCGTGTAACGATCGAATTTCTTAGAGTAGGGGCATAGAACAGCGAATGCTCTTTTGGTCTGCACGCACCTTTACTTATTCTGTGTTCGTGATTTACATTCTCTGGATTTATATTCTACCGTGTAATATGACGACAGACAATTAACTCGTATAAGAAATATGATTGCTGAAAAATATATTATATGGTAGCACTGCACTGCTGTGATACATCTGAGTCTGCGATTTCTAGTCTAGGGGGTGTGTGGGGCTCGCATTCCCGGGCCCTTCTCATAGCGAGAAGGGGGGGAGATGCCCTACCCACTAATTCCACTCCGGTGTTCAATCCTCGAGGCCGTTAACGAGGATGCCATGGGGTCGCAGAGCATTTCACCATGACACCCTCCGGCGGTAGACTATAAATACCTACTACAACTTCAGAAACAGCTGGTTTTCTCTGGCGGTTAAATGAAACAATTAATTTGGCAAATAGCGACAGGACATAATTAACTTTCGAATATTTATTTTGACTATAATCTACACAAGGAATAATCTTACTTAAAAGAAGAGTTCTGTTATTAGTAATTAATAATATGTTCATGGACCAATAAAATATTTTTAATTTTTTAATTTTCTTTATGTAATTCAAGCTTTTGGACACTAAGAAAACGTATGTTCAAGCTTTTCATTTTTTTATATCAAGGAGCAGAGCTACAGACACAAATATAATATGAGACCTACCAGCAGAACTAGAACCTAAGCACCGGTACTAGAATAAGTAACTAGCTAAGCGTGTTTCTCCCTCTCGGTTATAATTTGAACTAAAAACAGATGGCGCTCTAAGGCGGAAAGCGACTAGCGCCATCTCTTGAAAACGATCGTAACCGACTACTGCACACGTTGGCTAGAAGATGAAAATTCCATGTACTGTAGGTAAACTACGAAGCCAAGTAGCTGCAATACGAAATTAACTGTCATAGCAACTAAAACAGAGACATGGAGAAAAACACTGGCTCAGTGGCTGATATTTATTTACTTACTGAAAACATATATACGGTGACGGCTGACATTTTTTGTTTACTCATTACTGTTTTTTTATCAGTGATCGGTATTTCGGATAATGTATACTTACTTACCTATTTGAAATTAAATGTTTTACTCGTACTTTTTATAGTAAAATTTGGTAGTCGCTTAGTTCTCATTTGAGCGGTATAGTTCGAGAAATATAAATTTAATGTTTATTTTTACTATAATGTAGGTAGAAAGTTACCAATTTATATTTCACGAAATATACTAACAATTATTTTTGTAAGGTACGGAAACTTTAACTTTGATTTTAACTTTTTAGGTTAGAAACGTGGTCACAACTACAAGCTCAAGCAAGCGTCGAGTCTGCGATATCTTGGCGGACAGCTGCCGATTGGCAATCCGCAGGTATGAAAAAAATAACAGTAAACATTTTTAATATCATAATTTTTATAGGTGATTTTATTTTTAGCATAATCGTGAAATCATCATAGAGGCAATTAGAAACTACCTACAAGATCTCCCTTACGGACTTATATCCCTTAATTTTATATGTAATACTTCAACTATAGGATTGTTTTTTATTGCAGAAGACCAGAGGCGGCCGAGTCTCGAGCGACAGAACACGCTTTACGACGAAAGTATGGGCTTCGGTTATGACCCATATACCAATAGCACGCACATTAGGCAAGTAATTTATGACAATACTTCCTGAAATAAAATCTACAGTAGTCGACTCATTAAAGATCTTCGCACATTATAACAAGTCAACGGCGCGGCGACTCGACTCCATGCTAAATATTGGAATTAAAGCCCTTTAAGTCATAAGGTTTAATTTCAAAAAAATGTATTAATGTAGCGTACGACGACTAGTCGACCCCGATTTGCTCGTTACACATTGACCACACGTTGCCCACGCGGCGACTATGCGTTTGTGACTGACGTGTATCGATCGAGCAGCCATTTGCATTGCCCACTCGTTCGCGCCGCATTGTCCATTAGTGACCATTGGGTGGATCAACCAGTTGGCTATTCATCCAAAATGTGAGTAGAGTTGCTGCCGTGTTGGCGTGGAGTTGTTTTATAGCGTGCGGTGACATTTACTTGACAATCCTTCGATTGGCACAAAATTAACCCAGTCAAAAAAAAATGAAATGTCAGTAAACAATTGGTGGCCCGGTTAGAGAAACGTTGGCTGTCCATGAGCTCAATGGATTAACGATAGAAGAAAAATTGCGGGCCGCTTTTAGATAAAATTATCTTAAGATCGGTATGGGTGGCGTACTCGAAGGTAGTGGTTGATCGTGGGTTAAGAATTACGATGATGATAAGATAAAACTTGTAGACTTGTTAGCCATGTCGCATACCTTCCCGCAAACTTACTATAATTTATAAATGCGAAAGTAACTCTGTCTGTCTGTAAAGGCATGGAGATAGTTTGACATTTGACACCCGAGTTTTAACTAGAGGTCAGACCCAAAGAAAACACCTAATCCTTGTCTAGGCAAAATTATAAAGGTTTTGAGTACCAACTGCTGAAATTTGAGGTCTATAAGACCGTACCCGCACTGTAAATAAGCTTAGGTTTGGGCTGATTCGATCTCAACCGCACCAGATTAGAGTTCACTACGATTTGTCCCGCAGTGAACGTGTTAAAGACATAGGTTCATTTTTATCGCGAAAATCGCCTAACAAAGTCGCTTGCACTAGCTAGCTGTACTCGTAGTATTGCATTAAAATGTTAGTTTTCCTTTTCCAGGGACCATTCGCATTTATCACAACAAGCCAGCTACGAAGAGTACTACGACTCGAGTAGCTACCCGTACCAGATGTCGTACGTGGCGGACGACTCCCGCCAGTGGGACAGTGGTGGGCGTTACTTCTATGACGAGTGCTTCGGGCTGACGCCGACGGAATACGAGAACATAGTTAATAAGAGACGATCTTCTGTTGTTCAGTTGCCACAAGTGCCGCAAAAACAGGTGAGAGAAGTAGTGAAGCTGGCATATCAGGGTGCTTAGACAAGTAGCCAATCGCTGACGCCTAAACTTCAATCGTAAACGAAAGGCAGCTAACTGTCTTTGTCGCACTAATATGAAAGAGTGACAGAGAGGGAAAACTACGATACGCTACTAAACGTTACCGATTGGCAACTTGGCTAAGTATGCTGTATATTGAAACAGGTGTTAATTGTTGCCAATTTTATGACACACGTTTCCAGAAAGTTTTGCACGCAAGGATCTGACCATGAACTCCAGGGTTTATAAATTAATTATTTAAGTAAAAGAAAATGTGTAGGGAATAATCGTACTTTATCGAAAGTTTTTGAAATGGGAAACCCACAAATCTGTAAAAATTAATTATTTGCATTTTTGACTTATTGACACAAAAGCTGCTGAAACGGGAGTTTATCGTAGTTCTTCATGGGGAATGACAATTATATTTTTATTTTGTACCGTAAACCGGGGTTACTTTGATCAATTTTGAACTTTGGATGCATATTATGACAAGATTAATGAACATAAAAAAATTAAATTAAGATATAATAATCGGGTTTTTCTCAAGAATCAACCTGCGTAATAAAAAAAAAATTAGGAGCTTTAGTCAACGAAATAAATAAATAAAAAACAACGTGATCAAAGTTATATTGAGAATGGGGTTACTTTGAAACCACTTCTGTTTTTGCTGCAAATTAAAAGTAACCCCCCTAAATAAAAAAATAAAAATCGGTTCAGTACTTTTTTAGTTATATGTATTTTTAATGTGCGGGGTTACTTTAATCCCATACTAAATTATACAAATTAATAATTTTAGGCGGTTTACTAGTTTTTTTAATAAGATATGTTACAGGATATTAACTTATGCAGGTTCAAAAGTATAATATCTTTAAATGCCTAATCAGCCTTTTCTAATAATCTCCTTATGATAAGTTAAAATGTAACAAAAAAAATTGATTTCTCATTATATGTGCTGTTCCACACAATCGATTAATCTAAAATAGTGTTTCCTTTGAGATAAGGTACAAAAAAATTAAAAAATCTAGGGTCATATTTTGAACTTATTATTATATCAATTTCACTACGTATAGATGATCAATGACACCCCAACTCATAGATTCCCGGTTGCGCGGACAATTATAGGTATAAAAATGAAATTATATTTTTTTCATACTTACGAATAAACACTCATTACCATAAAGCATTTCAAATTCTCGTATATTTATTTCAGATTAATGTACAGTCAAAGTTTTGAAGCCATAAAAATCAGGATCAAAACCTTACTTAAAAATAATATTTTTTTCTAGACGATAATGATAGCATAGCGCTGGTATTTGGGTACTATGTAGTAAAGCAATTGTTAGTGTGGCTAATAGTGAAAAAAATAATCCTAATATTTTTTTCCGATTCATTAAAACATGCAATTTTGTAGTCTATGGAAGTTGTTATCAAAGTCGACCCGCAAATCAAAGTAACCCCGGTTTACGGTACTATTTGAAATATCTGCATAATTATGTAGAAACTATAAAATACGTCAGATTTAAAGGATTTCTTTTAACGACGTTTTGTTTTGCAGTTACCGGCGTCCTCCCGGTTTTCGGACTTCAATGGTATGGCGCCCTACAGACCGCGGCAGCGGCGAACCGCCGCGAGTCTACCAGGTATGCACGAAATTAAATGGATTAGAAGGATATAAACAGGGTGCTGCTAGTACTTAAACGAAAAGTTGCCAAAATTATTGACAGCGCTTTGAATAAATCTCACGGCACTATAAAGATAGCGCAATATGTATGAAATTCAGATAGGTAAATCATAACAATATTATTCTGTTGGTTCATAATGCAAGATAAACGTCTATTTTCAAAGTAGTAACGATATGCTAAATACACTAACAACAATAAGTACAATTATTACACTTTAGATAGAAATATAACTTATTTATTTGGTGTAAAAGGTAAACTTAAATAACCTCTTACCCTCTTACATCTTAACCTAAAAACAACACCAAAATGGCTAGATAGGGTTAAGATTGTCCAATAACGTTTAACTCAAATGTGTTTTTATAAGGTGTTTTCTTTACAGCAACACCATCATCGACGCCGAAGCGCGGGCGCGCGCTGCCGGTGCCGCCGGGCAGCGACTCGGGGTCCGTGCGCTCCCGCGGCGGCCGCCGGCTGCCGCGCGCGCCCCACGCTGCGCCACACGTGCCTTACCTCCCCGGTAACTATACAGCGACACCATCGACGCCAGCGCTGCCGATGCCGCCGGGCAGCGACTCGGGTTCCGTGCGCTCCCGCGGCTGCCGCGCGCGCCCCACGCTGCGCCACACGTGCCTTACCTCCCCGGTAACTATACAGCGACACCATCTACGCCAGCGCTGCCGGTGCCGCCGGGCAGCGACTCGGGCTCCGTGCGCTCCCGCGGCGGCCGCCGGCTGCCGCGCGCGCCCCACGCTGCGCCACACGTGCCTTACCTCCCCGGTAACTATACAGCGACACCATCGACGCCAGCGCTGCCGGTGCCGCCGGGCAGCGACTCGGGCTCCGTGCGCTCCCGCGGTGGCCGCCGGCTGCCGCGCGCGCCCCACGCTGCGCCACACGTGCCTTACCTCCCCGGTAACTATACAGCGACACCATCGACGCCAGCGCTGCCGGTGCCGCCGGGCAGCGACTCGGGCTCCGTGCGCTCCCGCGGCGGCCGCCGGCTGCCGCGCGCGCCCCACGCTGCGCCACACGTGCCTTACCTCCCCGGTAGCTATACAGTACGTTAAAGGCCTAAGATTGCAAAGTAATTATGAATAGTAGGTACTATGGAGACCGAGACGAAAGGGATTGCCGGCGGAAGACATATAGACCGTCGAGCGAAGCGAGAGAGGGATAGGTCTGACGCGGGTAACCCCATATTTCCGGCCAAGGTATGTATAGTCCTTTCCTCAAACATGCAATGAAATAAACTACAAAGACATCAAAGTTTTATATGCATAGTAAGTATTGCATAGCAAATTTATGTGGTATGCAATTAAAAAAGAGCATTTTGCCGGCGTATGCCTTCAAGATTTGTATTAAATTCCATTAACGACCTCTTGCACCTGAAACGTCATACTCGAAGCCTATATTATACGGAACATAACAACAATATTTCATTGTATTATTTGAAAAAAATCCATTTCCCATTTGGTACAAAATCAGTTCAGTCAATAGTATCAACGACAATGCTTCTGGGTTCAATTTGACGTACCGTAAAATGTTACAACATTGCACGGAAATTCGTGTTTTTTACAAATACTCTTAAAGTATCTGTGATCTTTCTTGTATTGCCAAGCTAATCTGGATCAAAATACACATTTATAAAGTATATTGATTTAAACTTTCACGATTATCACTCATATTTTAAAGACAAACGGGTCTTAATCGCGTAAACTTACGTTTAATTATATCCTGACGTTTCGGGCATGACGTTACACCCGTGGTCGCAGGCAGACTGACGAGAGAATGTATCAACACCTTCGAGCTGCGCGGGTTTTTCGAACTACCCGCACTTGATCTTGATTATTCACTTCTAGGCTAGGGTTGTCACTAGGCCTACACACAACACTCACAACATCCAATGGCTTTAAAATGGATGTTTCACCACGTTTACATTTGTAAATCACGGGATTCCACGCGGATGAGATTCCTTGCCCCTCATTTTGATTAAAATTCCGATGTTTCTTAATTTCAATAGCTTCACGTACTTTTCGGCTATGATGTATACGCTCGGTTGAGAGGACTTTCGGGTTATGGAGCTCAATCCAGTGGTTAGGTCCGGACTCCAACAAATGCTCGGCCACAGCAGACTTATTCGTTTGACGCTTTTTAACAGCCGTGATATGTTCCTTGACCCTTTCCGCTATGGTGCGTTTGGTTTCCCCAATATAGGAACTACCACAGCTACAATCGATTTTATAAACGCCCGGTGTGTGGTAAGGTAAAACATCCTTAGGCGACCTTAGATGCCCTGCCACCTTTGATAATGGCATGTAAACGGTTGGTATGGAATACTTATTCAAAAGCGTACCTATTTTGTCCGTTACACCCCTGACATAAGGCAAAAATGCTGATCGTTTACGTCCAGAAAAGGCAAACTGCGCTCCGATTCCAATTCATATGTGAATCTGACTTTAGTATGAATGGAATTGAGATATTGGAGTAATTGCTCAACTTCATGCTTGCCACCTCTCATAACGCAGAAGACATCATCGACATATCGCTTCCATAATTTCACTGCCCATGATTGCAGATCTATGCTGGCCTCGAAATGCTCCATCCAGATATTTGCTAAAACCGGTGCCACAGGGCTACCCATAGCAACTCCGTCGATCTGGAGATAATGCCCCCCTCGATATAAAAAGTAGCTTCCTTCTAAACAATTCCGGAGCAAAACCATGACAGAACTCACTATCCCATTGTCAGCTAGCCTCTTTCGAACTACTTCTAGACACTCTTTAACCGGGACATTGGTGAAAAGTGACTCAACATCGAAACTCACCATTAAGTCTCCTGGTTCCAACGTTATGTCCTTAAGAATGTCTATGAAGTGACGGGAATCCTTCACGAAAGACGACGTGTTTCCCACAAGCGGCTGCAGCACCGACGCAACATGCTTTGCCAGATCATAAGAAGGTGAGGCGATTTGACTTACAGCCAGTCTGCCTGCGACCACGGGTGTAACGTCATGCTCGAAACGTCAGGATATAATTAAACGTAAGTTTACACATTTATAAAGGTTCGAAATACGCCAAATATGAATCGTTTGACCCCAGTCAAGATGACTATTTTATTTTATTTTATATTTTATTGAGAACCAGAACAGTCACATCATTACAGTTACAAGAAGTACACAAGTACAAGATAAATAGGCATAAACAGACCTGGCGGTTCCTTAATGTACTCAATATTAATCACACTTAAAACTACATGGTAAACAATATGTGTAAACAATGTAGGTATTTATACTAACCTAAGATAGGGACAACAATAACTGCTATTAATTGAAATGAACGTTAAGTGTCATACAGTTCGTATTTCAAAAACCGGTTTGCTCAACTTATCGGATTTCACCAGACGGGGTGATCAATATTACTAAACACAAAGTAAACAACCACAGGATGCTTAGCCAAGTTGCCAATCGCTAACGCTTAGTAGCATATCAATCATATCATAGTTTTCCCTCTCTGTCACTCTTTCATATTAGTGCGACAAGGACAGTTAGCTGCCTTTCGTTTACGATTGAGGATTAAGCGTCAGCAGCGATTGGCAACTTGGCTAAGACCGTGTCAGCTTGATTATCCTTCTTTTGTTTTATTTTTATTTTTTTATTCAGAAAACCAACAGCTAACAGTAGCAGATATACAGGTTTTGTTCAATATGTAACAGCAAAGCCAATTACAGGTTTTCGCATATAGGGTACAAGAATACAAATTGTCATGAATATTATTTTACAGAACCTGTCAAAACGATACCAGACGTAAGCTACGGCTATGGCAGTTACGGGTACCAGCCGGAATACCAGGACGCCGTAACGGATCAATATCAGGATCATAATTATAATACGAAGTAAGTTCTTATCTTTGTACTATCATCGTCTTGTTTTTTAATGAACTATATTTATTTAACTTGTGTCAAGAATAATGTTGAGAAAATTGTTATATGGCTAACTAAATTTTTATGACAAAAACCGGCCAAGTGTTATTAAAAAATGTCTGGGCCGATTATGTTTGAAATAGTATTACTTTAAGGTATTCCATGTTCCACGTTCATGATTTTTTCATATTTTTGGGACCCCTGGATCAAGTTTTTTTTTATTCTGGAGCGGTTATCTCCATTCCTTTTGAAATATTTATTTAACGATACGTCACAGTATAGGGTTACAGCAAAATAAATAATCATCCCTACTTTACTATTAGGGGAGGTACCCGAAAAAAAAAATTTTTATACATTTTATTTTACTACTTTGTCGGCTTGATTAATATGTAAAATACCTATACCGCTACTAAGTTGCTAAATTGTAGTAGGTGCTAACAGCCACTGAGCTGTGCTGCGGACATAGCGAAACTATAAAGGCTCCTAGTTTACTACGGAACCCTAAAAATCAGGCATATTTGAAAGAATTTAGGTTGGGTGAGTTTGATATTCCAAATAATTTTTGAATTTCGCGCGGTTATTCATTGGCAAATTGGTTTGCCGTACTATACTTAATATCGACAATTTTGTCAAACTGAAATGGAATGCCACTCTCACGTGTTTTACAATCAACGGAATAATTATATCCATCAGATAAAAATATCATGTCCTTTTCACAAAGTTGCATTGCGTTGCTTCATTTGATCATACATATTTCTTCCTATTTAAAGTAGGCAAAGTTTACACATAACCGTAGTTTACCGTGAATATGAGTTCCATAGAACTTTTATTTAATTTTTATTTGGAAATAATTGGGATGATCCGTTATAGCTACACGACGTATTTAATGCAATAACAAAGATAACGTGTAAAAACTATTGCACGGTTATTCGCGTGGCAGTCGTTATCAAAACATTCTGTATGAAATAAGTTTATAACGTGTGTTATATATTTTTTGTAGCTACGATGAAGATGGAATGCAGCCTTTCTTTGATGAAACCCCACATGCTACACCGCCTGCCGCAGGTACTAGCTTATAAACTTAACGCTTCTTTATCTCATAACTACGTAACAATAGCATGTGACATTGTGCTTCTGTCATTGAAAAAAAATAATAGCAATTGAAACATTAGATAACAGTTTCCGCAATAAACAGATTAATCATCCCAGTTAGTGACATATCACATCGCACAAATGACGTCCCGACTCGCCAACTGGTTGTGCGAGGAATTAACCTTTAACATATTCACAATATTCTTTAAAATTTCAGCTCAAAAAACTCCGTGGAGTGAAACGGAAACAACGACACAATTCACATATCCTGTTACTAGTGAAGAAGATTCTTTAGTTCCCTTATCAGTGCCATCAACTATATCAGCGTATTTACCGCAACCCCCAGTGACAAGTCAACAAAATGTTTATCAAGACCAAAGCTATCAACAATACGATTTACAATATGATACCCAATCACAATATCAGCCATACGATCAGCAACAGCAATTTCAGGAACAAAATAATCAGTACATTGATCAAACGCAAGACTATCAATATCAGCAGCAATATGAACAGGAACAATATCAAGATTCACTTAAACATCAGCAGCATATGCAACAAGAACAACAATATCAAGAACAGTTTGCGTTGCAACAGCAAAGACAGCAGCAGGAACAGCAATCGAGGTTACAGCAGCAACAACAGCAACAACAGTTACAACAGCAGCGTCAACAACAACAAGCGCAACAAAAGCAACCAACACAGCAAATTCAAGCGAGTGTTCTTACTGGAGCAGCCACGCTTGGAAACTTTATGGCTGGTGGTGCTAAGAAACTTGGAAGTCTATTCGGTTCTGCTGCTGCTGCTATAGCGACACCTGCTGTGAGCCATCCGCCTGTAACCGCACAAATTCCTGCTACGACAACTCATTACATACAGTCATCTATTATAGCACCAGTGACGCCTTTTACGAGTACAACAACTCTACCTGCATCCGTCCCCGACGTATCGCCGCCAGTGCCCACCGCTACCACCTCTGCATCTATCACATTACCTCGAACACCGTCGCTTAGAAGACAGGAGTCCATACAAAGACCTTCTGTGCAAAGGACACGGACGCTGCCCGATGCACCAGAAGAATTACCCCCTTCAAGTTATGACGAAAGTGCCTATGAAGATGAGTACCATAAGACTGAATTCGATCAATCTATTGAACGTGATAGAACAGGATCTTTGGATAGGTATCATGACGATGAATACTTACATGAAACAATCCCTGAAGAAATACTTGATGAAAGCCATTTGCCGGAAGAGACTGTTCAACGTAGCCCTTCTATTCAGAAAACCGCGTCGCCAACGAGATCTGGTTCTGTAATAAGAAAACCTTCCATAGACAGTTACCACAGTCAAGCCCCATCGATAGTTGATCGGAGAACTTCACAAAGCTCTTTTCACCTTGAGGAAAAATTAACTGTTCCTACAACTAAAGAAGGTAAGCATAATAACAAATCGGTAATATTTAAAAAGTCACTTCTCCAATACTATGGAGACAGTAAAATGACACTTCAATAAGTACCTAGTTTAATAACTGAATATAAAAGATGATTTTCATAAAAAAAACTGTGCAATTGTTTTGATACGCAATTTCTTTCAGAAATAATTGCCGATAAAGCCAAAGTGAAATTCCAAGAAGAACGTCCAACCTTTCATGAAGTGCCCGAGGAACCAGAACAATTCGAACGACGAGAATCTTACGCCAAACGTGAAGAAGAAGAGAGGGAATCGTTCCACGAAGACGAACCTTTTAGCGAGGAGCAGGAAAAATTCGATGACCAGGAACAGTTTAACGAAGGTGACGAGCATTACGCTGAAGATGAGGTGTTCCAAGATGACCAAGATACTCAAGAAGAGGAGCAGTTGGAATTCCAGCCTGAACAACCGAAGTTGACGCCGAAGCAACGGTGGCACCGCGCGTACAACAAGATCGTGATGCAGCTAAACGTGAGTCCTTTTTATATTTCAATGAAAGCAGAATACTTTTTAAAAATATACTTTAAAAATTTATTGTTTCCTGTCTTATGACAAATGATTTTTATTAACAACAGTTACATATTCTGGTTTCATTATTTTTAAACACAGTTCTTGGCCCATAATATACGTACCAAAATAACACAGTACAAAAAATACATAAACTGGTTTTTCATACGGACTGGAGATGAAACATTTACTCATTTGTCTGTTGTCATGACTTATATTTTTATCGCCCAAAATAATTACTTAGTAGTTAGGTACCTATGTTATTGGCCTACTGTTACCATTGTTATTTTGTACTATTTTTTTAAACATGGAGAATTCATATTAGCGAGCACGCGTCGAGGATAAGGTAAGTTCTTGAGAACGTATAAAGAAGGAATTTAAATGCTTAGATAACCGTAAATTACAATATTATGAATAATTAACTGTAAAACACTGCCCCAATTACCAAACTTTATTATTATCGGTTAATAACACATAATAAGTTATGCGTACCTATAGCGTAACAACAGCGGATGTATGCGATATGGTAAGTACTTGATAATCATGCAAATTTGTTAAATAATTAAGTAAAATACCGTATACAAACGTGTTAGGTGATTGTTTTACAGGCATTTTTTGCATCGTTAAGCGCGTATTAATGGTAACGATTACTTACCACAATACATCATCTTAATTCGTTGCTAGAGAAACCTCCTATTTCCGGTAAAAAGTACCATAAACTATGACATAGAAACACAACAAATAATACATATTGTCAACGTATTTTTCTTATAATAATACTTCGTCAAAACAATTCTCTGAACTATTTTTTTACCAAACTCATTCTCTAACATTAAAACATACAACTGAAATCTAATTCATGTAACATTGTAAGTAACAAGATTAACGCATATGGTGACATAGTGGCACTATGCCCCCTACTGTGTAAAAGCTCTGAGGGAACGTTTTTGCCAACATAACAGCACAACAGCCTTACGAACATTGACCTCTTAATGTGACCTTGAAAATAATATTATATACTTGTGGGAACTGTAACATGGGCGGGCTTTGTATTATTGTAGAGATAAATTATTTCATAGTAAAATAATATGTACTTTAGGTTTTATTCTTGATTCGGAGAAAATGTTATTTATTCTGCTTTAAGGATATTTTATCGTCTTTTATGTCATTCATATTTACAGGTTATTTGTTGTTCATTGAATAGTATTTTACTGTACAGTGTAGGTAACATTATTAAACAGTACCTTACAGTTATTTCAATAATATTTAACATAAGGTAAACATAGCAAAAAGGTTTTAAAACAAATCAGGAAGAGGGAAACATAATTACTGTTACTAAACCACGGTTTAAAAACATTTTAAAATATTTATTTCTTCTAAATTTATTAAATAAAAAAAACCTCTGTTGCACGTATGACTTTGTGTCTGTATGTCCATGTATTCGTCAATAGATTTTTTTCCCGCAATGTATAAAACGTTGATATTGTTTACTAAAATGCGTCAACGGCCCTTTTAGACCTGTGGAATAATTCATTATTAAGCGTAAGTATCGTTAAAACGATGACTGCTTATATCATACTTTAAATAAAACACTTCATGATGCAAGCATAAATTTGCCTTGAAAAAATGTTTTGAAGCACAAGTAAGTAAACGAAAAATATAAAAAAAACTTCAAATCTAGTAAACCTTGAGTCAATCTTGACAAAAAATATGATGGGAACTAATTAGTAATTAACTGTCAAGATCGCAAATTTGACCTACACTAGACCACTTTTTTACTTATTGTAGGTACAGTGACAAAAATATCCAGCGTCATACAAAAGTCACCTAAGATATTTAAAATGTCGGATGACCTAGATGGACAGATGGATAGAAAACCTTGGACAAACAGGGTTTAGATTTGACATTTTGAGTACGATCTCAAGACTCAAGAGTCTTGTGGGGTAGTTTCTGATAGCTTGTCTGCATTGCTTTTTAACAAAAGTACCTAATACACTAAAATAACACTTATAAGTTACCTGGGGACACGATAGTGCCCGCGCCAAGTCGAGTTAAACAAAAATACCTCTTACAGGTTGACTACAGTTTTATTCGTATTCTGAAGAATGTTTAAAACATGTAATGTGAGACAGATTCTAATTTATGTTTTGAGTAACCTACTCTAGCTTGTCAGTTAACAGAATTATTAAGAAAATGAATGAAGCTCGTAAAATCTCAAGGCTTGCCATATGTTGAATTAAATTGGCTCATTAAAATTAAAAGGAAGATCCTTAAACGAAATACTTAGAATGAAGATATTAAGATTCAGGGAATTATTACAAAGTTTTCTTTTGATGTTGTTTTATGTAAATTTATTACGATGGAGATGTTGCGCAAAATTATTCTTGTATTATGGTTTATGGTGTATTATGATGAAACTCTGAACATTTTACATTTTCGCTTTTTGGCGTACATGAGCCTACCTATAATGGTACATATTTATATTCTTATAAATCTGTGTTATCTGTGTACAGTGAGAGTTACATAAAATGCTTTACCAGACTATTTAGCATGGGTGGCGGCTGGTGTAGAATAAAATATGTATATTTAAAATATTTGTAAAAAAATGTACATTATCCTGTAAAGTCGATGAAATTTGTAAAAAAATCGAATCGTCATTAAAAAACAATCCCTGTAGCTGTAAGAGTAAGAACACATTTCGTAAGTAATTATATATTGTTGAAATGCTGTAGTACAGTAAATAGGGCAGCAGGCCTAGCCATCATGGCATTCACAAGGCGTATGCAATAAGGAAAACGTAATAAGTATATTTTAGTACTCATTTTTTTAGGACTTATAAAATTCTAATAGAAATCAACTTTAACAAAACTACGTTTTTATATTTGATCAATTTCTATCCTAAGTAGGATTAATTTTATTCTCGACTGCTTTACAAATATAAGCCTAATTTAGATAAATTAATCTCGAAGTCATAAGGTTACTTCTGTTATAAGAAAGAATAAGTAACTTATGTATAATTTTTTTTAATTTTTTTTTATTAGCCTGGTTTAGTGTCCCACTGCTGGGCAAAGACCTCCCCTCTTTTCCTCCATGCGGCCCGGTCGTCACATTTCTCTCACCAATTTGGATAGAACGCGTCTAGGTCGTCCCGTCATCTCCTTCTGGGTCTGCCAATGCCCCGGCCAGCACCATATAATAATAATATCTTAAGGAAATCCCTAACAATATTTTGTTCGTGACACCGTGACTTCTATGTGTGTTCATCACGATACTTTTCATTCTAATTTGTCATTTTAAAACGTTAATTTCCGTTTATCGCATACGTTTTGCGAATGGCATGTTAGCTCGGCCTGTTGTGCTCAGACTTTACAACTGCAACGCTAAGTCCTACGTCGTTTTCAAGTCTCCAAACAGCTTTTATGAGCGACTAATGTTTGTAGTTTCAATTGCTCTACTTTATCTTGACACAACTGCCATATCCAAGGTCTACTTACCAACGTTGACGATAAAAGTCTGTGGACATCGTCCCCATGAGATTATAACTAGCTGTAGAAACTTTCGATGCTCATATTGTACCTATAGGGAATACCTACGATTAGTCTCATTACATGTGTGGGTTCATTTTATTTCATGTGTATCTGGGGCGAAAGGATACGCCATCGAACGATCTAATTTGATTGTAACTTAGTCGCTTGTTGTCAACCGTAGGTGAAATTTATATCATGCGGATCATAAAGCGTAACAAGTGTCTGATTGGTTGTTAAAGTTAATTAATATAATGTCTTCACGGTCACGTCGGTCGTAAAAATGTAGGACTAAATTGGTCTTTATCTCTATCTAGTTAAGTCTAATTCCTTTCGAAAATATGGCAACGTCTTGTCAGACTTATATTTAAATATAATCACAAGGAAACTTATCAGTAAAAGGTTTTTATTTTCCTTGAACCGAATCACAAGGACAAACATTGAATGTAATAAAAACACGGGTCTAGCCCGAACAGTCCTTGTTTGATTTCACATTGTCTATTGTTATACATATAAATAGGTATGAAAATTGGCAAGGTAAAAGCAAACAACAGAAATATAATTAAACTGTATATTAAAACATTTTACTCGGAGAAAACGGCCTTTAACAAGCTTTCCAGCGAGAATGCTCGCGGCCTACCACATTACATGTTTGATGTACCAAATTACACAAAGGGAAACTGGATGTTAATTAATTTTCCGTTTAATTAAGGTCAGTAAATACTTTTAATACAACAAGGGAATAAATGTAGCGGTGTAATCTGTTTTATTCTAATCTTATCTTTTACCCATACTTTTGGCACCCCGCAGCCTGTGCTGCCCGAAGAGCTAGCCGCCCGCCGAGCCTCTCTTTGAACCCGATCACCTCATTAGTTCAGCTGAGTTACTCTTACGTATATAGCCAACTACGCAATCCACTCAGTCCGTTAACAGACTTCGTCCCGTACGCACTCTGGAAACGGTGATATTTATATCTTGAAGAGTTAGGAAATTTACATGATGGCGGAAACCGTAATTTACCGATAGCGGCATCCTGCGGGCCGCGGCCTTTCTGATACTCGTACGCAGCTATTTGTATGCAAATGAAGTGCAGCCTCAGGTGTTAGTGATAACATTCAGTGGCGTTCCGGACGTGGCTTGTAATGTACTCTAAAGTGGTCTGATAAAGTCATAAAAATGGTCCGGGGACGTAAAGTGCAGGCAATTAGCGAGGCTGATGTGCGTCGCGATCAGCCTTGCGCTAGTGGGTCCCGCTTGCGCGTCCGGCGAGGCTCCAGCTTGACTGACATAGATAAGCTTCGCAGTGGTGGGTCTAGCGGCGGTGGATCCATCGGGGATCTGATGAACATGTTCAGTGGGAGCGCTAATTCGGTTGGCAGTGATACGTTAGTGGCTCGGACGGTTCCTTTGGAGACTGTCAGGAGAAGTGTCGCGCTGCCGTCGTCTACCCTAGCCCGAACGACCCCGTCTCCCCTGATACACGTGTCACGTCCAGTAGGACCACTCACGATGGCTCAAAGAACGCTCAGATTCAGTAGACTGCTGAAATATCAACCTTGCTCGGCCGACGCTCCTATTACGTTGGTGAGTGTGCGCATTTATTAATTGTAACAGTATCATATTAACACCTATACTTATCATACTTTAAGACATTATTTCTGAGAAAACAAACAAAATATTATGTAAACAATACCCCACTGGCACGAAGACTGCTAAAAGAAAAAACTGAGTTATTGATTATGTGTTAGTAACCGGAAAGTGAAGCAAGAAAGATATACTCATTGGAAAGTACGAATATATTGCCCTCTTATATCAAATAAGGCATAGAACTTTTCCTGGAAAATCTTGAAATTATATTATAAAACGCATAAATAAACAGTTTGATTAACTTTTGAAAAGCACATGACTGGCTACATCTACAAGTACTGTTACAAAATAAAGTATGTATCTATTGTATCTAAAGTGAGTTTAAATAACTAACAAAAAATATACAAAAACTATAAAGCAACTTTCATACACGGTGTTTATTGCTTTCAAACTACTGCAGTAAATGTTTGAAGCCCAATAAACGTTTGAAGTCGATACTCAACACAGTTCACGCAATCAGACTTGTTGTACTGCAAATATTAAGTTTCATGTTCTGTTAAAACTTATCTTTTGATGTTGGCACTTAGCAGTCAAAACGGAATAAACTTGAATGTAGTCTGTATCAATACATATCTATGTACCTAGATACAATAATGAAACTTCGTGTGAGAACTCAGTTTTTCAGTCGATGAAGCGCTGGATTTAGAAACAAGCTTAAATTTGTTATACCTAGATGTAATGCTTTCTTCTATTAACATGATAGTTATTCGTCAAATAAAACTATGAAACTGCATTAAATATGTGGCGTACAAGTATGAATTAATAATATACGTGATATAATCCGTTTCCATAGTTTAATTCATTTTTATAGATCGATTTATCGTATCCCTTACACAACAAACAAGTCGTCTAATATCGTTTAATTTGATGCACAATGTATGACTCAAATACTGTGATTTATTACTCTACGCCGAATAATTACTTTAGAAAATAATCCATCGATGTAGGTAAGCAATCATTTAAGTGCTTTTATTTTTGCAATCACCAACATTAATGTGTTGTAAATTTCTGTATCTGATACTGGTTATCCCCTTGTCATTATCTGATTATCTATTGCCTATAACCACGGACACTGATACGATTCATATGATTAACTATCGATTAACACTTATTTGTAACGGATTTATTCTCAATATTTTGCATACCTACAATGCGAATTTTTTTTACATTTCATTTTTTGAATCACTATCGGGATTTTAATACTTAAACATTCGCGCCCTATTTTCTGACACTGTTAGTGGCTACGTGGACCACTAGACCCATTGCATTATCTGACCTAAAATGTACAATATTGATGTTTATGTTGTATAATATGTGAACAATAAAAAAAAATACTAAATATAAATTCAAATCATACGTAAATTCGCGCTACTGGGTCTAACAACCCCATCGGATTTTCTGACGTCAGTCACTCCCAAGCACGGGGTGCTGATTCACCAGCGAGGTCATGCATCAACACGATGAACATCCGATTGAAGGTATGTACTCGGAAGGTCAACACGGCGCGATGCACAAAAAACAAGTTTGTGTCTTAATATAAAAGGGTCCAATCTGCGACCATAGATAACACTAGCATACTAGAACTAGATAGAATTTTATTTGTTCGTAGGGTCCAATAGACTCCAAAATTTTCGACTGCTGAACATAGGCTTCCACCAAAGACTGCCACAATGACCGGTCCTACGCCACCAGCGCAGCGGACTTCTATATAACTTACAATAAATAAGACCGTTTTGAACCTAAACGAAATTTACACAGACATTTTTAGAAGACCAATATCATATTTTTGCTATGTAAATGAACTTAGTTTGAACAAATAGAATCGATAGCAATGCATAGAATAGCAGATGCATTAGCCATGGCGGAAAGTCATGCATTTTCAAGCGCATATTTATTTAAATAGTTCAATTTACATTTGAAATGAGTACGGGCCGAGAACTGTACTGCAGTAGGCATCTAGCTCAGAAAAATTACTCGAGTGCTCCCTAGAAATAGCATTCATTTTATTTCCACTTAATAATCTGGTAAACAAATCTAGCCACTAGATAAAGACAGAAAATTTGAAATATTTTGCCTATCTAAGCGTGATCTAGCGTGACTAGATTGCTCAAAGACAAAATTGTCAGAGTAGTTATACTCCGTTTCCATAATTTTATATTTGTAACAAATGTACCTGGCAATATATGTGTATTTCAGGTGTTAGCGTTTAATTTATATTGTATCTAATTGATGCTCTAGTCAATTTGAAAGTGCTTGCGAAAATTTCACTATGTTTACATTGCAGATTTTTTTCAATAGACGTGGAATTCCAAAGAATTTCCATGTAAACTGCCATCCATTTTGAAAAAAATAATTAAGCATACACCTACATTTACGAGTACAATGGTTTTTTACAATACGCAAAAAAGTTTCCTTTATAATTTTCAGCGTTATTAAGCGCGTGGTAAATAAATCGTATTTGTTCACTTTAATTTATTGCATGTGTAGTAACAGTAATGAAACGGCCAGCCCATTAGTGTAAAAAACGGTAAATACGAGTACCAATAGCCAGTATGTAGTTTGACGTGCTCAAACAAACGCTTTGATATACAGGTACATACACAAATGAAAAAAGTTGTCGACGTCTCATCGTTTCATGTTCCCCAGTTTAGTCGCATGGAAAATGGCTCAAACGAAATTCTCTAGGGATGTAAAATATGAGCATCATAAGTTACACTTTAATACACTTATAACTACTCGCAATACTGAAAAATGAAACAGTATTTATTTACAAAGCTTATTATTTTAACACAGATTGAAATAAAATATTTTAAATATAGTTAAGTAAGTCATAAATTACCAGACTTAGTGTCTAAAGTGTTGTCTTCGTCTTCTAACATGGATCTCTAAAAGTATAGTTGTAGTTAGTTTAAATTATGAAAATTATTATTTTTAAAAATAAAAATATAAATTCTTTATTAGTCGCAATTTTACTGGTTCATAGTGCCAAAAATAATTGCTTATATCCTTAATTACACTATCTAAAAATATATTGTGCGAATCCATATTTAGCTCCCGTTTTTCAAGGATCGACTTCCAAACCATACCCATCCATGAAAATGTTGATAAGTCTATTTTGTCATGGATATTGAAATAATTATTTGATGTACAAAATAAAAAGTAGGTATGTAATTGGTAGAAAATATACATTGTTACGTACACTTTAATCAAGCAACCCCTGTAAGTTAAAATTCAATATTTGTAAAACTATTGGATTCGTTAACTGTTTATAAAATGCATTCACATTCAGGGTTTCAAAAAATGCTTAGAAATCAATTCTATGTAGGTAATTATGAATTACAATTATTATTCTTAGTGCACACCACTAAATGTCAAATTGAAGTGTTAAAGCCTGATGTCCTCAAGCATATTTCTTCATGAACTTCAATAAGTATTTTAGCTTCGGCATTTCAATGTTGTGGATGCACCTGTTGAAATCACCAATGACCTTGACCGAGTGTGTCATCATTCGGGAGATTATGTCTTTGAGACAAACACTGAGGTCAGAAACTTCTTTGAAGCCGTGTATACCTATCTCCGCCATCACCACTGGGAACGGTGATGTTTCGTAGAGGAACTGAAATCAAAATTTGTGTATTTATAATTGGACGTAATTATGCAAAAGGGAACCAACACACATGATTTCATTCTAATTAACACTGTAAATCACAAGAAACAAAGTCAATCTTTAAAATTATAGATTCGTGTGGATTGGTTCCCTTTTGCATAATTACGTCAAATTGATGTTGGAAAAACTACTTAAACGCATTTGCTAGTGTTCTAATTAACACTTTAAATCACAAGAAACAAAGTCAATCTTTAAAATGACAGATTCGTGTGGATTGGTTCCCTATTGCATAATTACGTCCAATTGATGTTGGAAAAACTAAACGCATTTGCTAGTGCACCTACCATGAACTGCGGCGGCGTTATTAACGCGGACTTATTTTGTATCTATCCCGCTCGTACTCGCGTATTGGCACGAGCGAGCCGGATAGAAATATTTCAATTTCAATTTCAATTTATTCGTTGTAAAGTCATGTACATTCCTTAAGCGTTTTCTCTTTTTATTAGAAAGTAAATGTGCGTTAATAACGCCACAGCAGCTCATGGTATGGCTTTTTTTTTATTGCGCTATTATTTTTCGAAACCAGTCCTCGCGAATGGTATGGCTACAGAGGGCGCGGTCTAGGAACAAACTTGTAAGAAAGTGCTCCAGTGCAATGAATGTGTTACATGCAATGCTCGACGGGGTGAGCTGTTTTCATACTAAATGTCACGTGATACATGTCATTCGTGATTCGTGAGCATTGCTTACAGGTGTTCATACCGGTGACGGTACAGAATCGCAGTGACACATTGTATATCGGTGCCATTTTTTACGCAAGCCCTCCATGCCACTGATTAAAAATCGGTGACGATCTGTGTGGAGAGCATGCGTCTAAAATGGTACGGATGTGACGCGGTAATACGATTCCATGCCGACATGTTCCATGTTCTTTAAGCTATATATTTACCTTTAATTCCGTGACAGCCAATGCAAAGAAATGTTAATTAAATTAGAAAAATATAGTCAAACGAGAAATTCATATTCAATAGCACTCGCTAAAGTAAAAATAGGTTATGTCATTTAATCATTCACTATATAAATTGCCCGTTTGTTAATAAAATTGTTATGTAAAAAACTAGATGAGATAAAGAGTGAGCAGCTTTGAGCTAAGTAAATACCAATATGTAAGGGATACATGGTAACATTGTTTTAATTATTATTGGCAATAACTTCCGTCCTAAGTGACGCCAGCCATTCATTAAAGGGCGTCGAACCTATTAACTAGGCAGGTGCTTTGAATATTGAATTTTGGTACAAATTGAAGCAAGCCTACGGGATGCCATGTTCTATTTAAGTAAGAAAGAAAACAGAGTGAGATAAAATGATATAGCTACGACAAACAGACTATGTACAGTCAACAAAAAATGTGGTTTACCACTATTCGACTTAAAGCCACTAAATGAGAGTCGAAAAGTAGCAGACTACATTATTTGTTGACTGTACGTATTCGTTTTTCTCTCTAACATTATCAATTTTAATTCATTCTTAATATATTTTTTTACTAATCTTAACAAATCGATCTAGTCCGCTGTTAAGGCTTGCGATATAAGTACAAGGCGATATATATGAATCGTACATATACAGCCACGACCAAGGAACAAATACTTGGTATAAATGAATATACAAATAATGCCCTCGCCGGGATTGGAACTCGGAACGTCCAGCTTCATAGGCAAGGGTCACTACCAACTAGGCTACGGAGGCTGTTGATATTTTTTTTCTAATTCTTTAAGATTTTAGTGGGGGTGGCATGACTTTTAGAAATACGTATGTATCAAAAATATTAGAAAAACACAATGCTTTTTTTATCTTCGGAATTTTAAAGCTACAGAATTATGCAAACTTGTATTGGGAACAAAATTGTTACAATTGCATGCCATCGGATATTTCATGTCTGTATATGGTATCGAAGAACTCATATTAGAATTATAAGACAAAACTACACGACTCCTTATATTCTATTTTTAGTTGATTCTAAGAAATCGATAAGGAATATACAATTATAAATTGTATATATGTTACAATTATAAGTTGTATATATGTTTCTCCAACCTTACCGTTTATTCTAGCAATTTATCTCAGAGACTCGAGTTTTTGATATATTACACAACCTGTCAGAAAGCCGAGCGACTGCGGAAATTCGTCTGATATGGTTGTTGATATTTTCAAAGCGCTCTTACAGAAAGTAATCAAGTCCACATATTTACCGCTCTGCGTCTTTTCAAGTCAATCACGTATACTAATTTCCTTACTTGATTACTAACTTTATACTTTGTTTTGCAAACGTCGTTTGTTTGACGTACGCATTTAATTGTCTTCGAAGACAATGAACTTTTTGCATGAACTCTATACAGCGATGAAATAAGTGCTATAATGATAATCTTTGCTCGTGTATTTGTTATTATAATATAAGTAAATCAATGAAGAATATTACAAAATCGTCTGCAGACTATAATGTAGCATCGTGATTTATTTTTAATGGAGCCACAACGAATCTATTCTTCAGTTTCCGATTATGAACTAAAAAAATATGAATAATGTAAAGCACATTACATAAAACATTATATAAATACGAGGCAGAACAACGCAGCGCGCAGTTAGTTGCTATGATATTTGGAATTTTACATTATAAATAGTCGGTACCAAATACTAATTACAAATACTCGAAAATGCCCGCTGGAGTCCGACGTATTTAACGTGTAATAATTATTATGGCAGGTGTCCGAATCTCTTTTCTTTAGTTCCATCTCTGACACATCCAACCTTCATCACCGTAACGCATTAGTGTTTTTCTTTAATTTTCATAAGTCTCAATACGACTGCTGGGACCGGTACACGGATATACTAATATACTGTTGAACCCGTGAATGAACGGGTTGCAGCAGGACCAGGTGTACAACCCAGCAAATTTCTCAAAAGAACCTCTAGGTAATGGATCCATATCTCTACGCAAGCCTACAAAAAGACCGCGATTTACAGGCCCGTGAAACAAAAAAGATATACTTACTACAGTTCGCTCAAGATCTTGACTTTCATGGGAGCAGTTGCCACCGACTTGCTGCTGTTTCTGGCACTCGAACAATTTTGATGCTGAATATTTTTTTAAGTTTTCTAACGTTTCGAAGTGTACTTGAAGTTTTTCTGTAAAGTTAATTATTTGTTAATTATTGTACAATCATAAATTAAGTAGGTAAGAACGAAAATATCAAGAAAAAATTTCAACACACTAAAACATCAAGTTTTATATATATTTAACATTTTCACGGCCTAGTACTTCGTTTTGGATAATTTTAATTCCTGAGTAATACCGTAGATGCTAGCATAGCATATTTTAAAAATAAAGGCTTGACGTCAAAATATTAAATAATAAGCTTTTATTCGATATCAATTTCGCCAGTAGAGTCTTTTTTTTTAATAAATACCAAGCTTATACAAATAAACCACGCTTAATTGTTTTGTTTCTAAAGTTTATATGGAACAAAACCCAATCCAGGAAATTTCATATGAGGATGGTTAGCTGCCTTTCGTTTACGATTGACGATTAAGCGTTAGCGATTGGCAACTTGTCTAAGCACCCATTTGACTTACGATGGTCCCGTTTTATCCATTTATCGTGCTACTCGTCACTTTCATAAACCTACAGGAATACACTGTTAAAATCTTTCCCACTCCTCACCATCACAGGCACCGTGTAAAAGTACTACTGCGCTTCCAAGTAAATACCTACATGCGGCAGTAAATGTGTAAAATCAATTGATTCTTCTGGACATTATGGTTGTATCGGTTCCGCCTCAATATAATAGGATATTATTTGTTTTGAAAATGTGTTGGAAGCGGAAACGGTCCGAACTGTAAACAAGCAAGGTAAGCGCCAAATACGGCGTGTACTGTGTGCTTATCATGATCTGATGCCGCGATATTGACGCGAACTTACTTTCTATCCATCCTGCTCGTACTTGCGTATTGGTGCGAGCGAGCTGGATAGAAAGTGAGTCCGCATTAACAACGAGGCGGCAGCTCATGGTACGGTTACTGTAAAAGTTTTTGAGGTATTGTAAGTAGTATCAAAATTATATCGGTAATTAATTTGCTGTGCTCGATTTTTTTTTGTTTGATATGGGTTTACCTACTCATGGCAACAGAGTGAGTTTAAAAAGTTAACTCAGTATGAGCAGGACGCAAGTATACCGATACTAAAGTAAGTATAACATTGACTCCGTCTTGTGTAATTACATTTACAGAATAATCCTGTTTTGTTTGCTAAGATTTGGTTTTATACGTTACTTTTAAAATAATAGTTTGAGAGATTAATATAGGTATAAATAAGCAGTGTCGATTAGCCGTCAAATTTAGCCGCCTATTTACCGTTATATACATAATATTTTACCTGGTAACCGCTGAACCCTCTGATAGCCTAAGGCGAGGCATAAAGTAACATTTTCATCGGCAAGCTGCAGGTTTTCTCCTAGTAACTTGACTATAGTTTCTTTACAATACGTGCCGTTACGAGGTTTCCGATCGTGTATGATTACCTGGAACATGTCCCAGTATATTATAATCTATATATATAAAATAAGAAGCTCCCTGATAAAGATGCACGCACAGCCTAAACCCCTGGTCCTAGAGACTCTAAATTTGGCACGTAGGTTCCTTTTATGGTGTAGACGAGCACTAAGAAAGGATTTTTCAAAATTCACCTACTAAGGGGTTGAAATGGGGGTCCAAATTTGTATGGCGAAATAAGTTTAGTTGAACTATTTTATCCGAAACTTCGCAAGAGTATTTTTAAAGTAATTGAGTAAAGGTATGTTTAAGGTTTTTTGAAAATTCAACCCCTGAAAAAGGTAAAAAGGGTGACGAAGTGAAAAAATCAAGTTGGGTATCGTTTCTATGGTGTATCGGAACGGAGATCACGTATACAATAACGATTTTAAAATTTAACGCGGTGGACATGAAATACTATGTATACGGTTATGGTGTGATGGAGTAAAATTAAAAAAAAACAATAGTTTTATTATTTATGTTCTTTTCTGGTTCTAAAGATTCCAAATTTAGCGCGTAGGTTTCTTTGAGGGTGTAGGGGTGCTCTAAAAAAGGTTGAGTCGAAATCCACTCCCTAGAGGGTGCAATGAGGGTCCAAAGTTTGTATGGCGAAACAAGATTAATTGAACTATTTGTCCGAAACTTCGTAGGAGTATTTTTCAAAGTAATAGAGTAAACATATGTTGCAAGATTTTTGAAAATTTAACCCCTGAAAAATAAAAAGGGTGATGAAGTGAAAAAATCAAGTTGGGTATCGTCTATGGTTTATCGGGATCTACGTCCCGAAAACAATGATTTTAAAATTTAACGCGGCAGACGTGAAATACTATGTACACGGTTATGGTGTGATGGGGTAAAATTCGAAAAAATATCAATATAATTTTATTATTTATGTTTATTTCTGGTTCTAGAGATTCCAAATATAGCGCGTAGGTTTCTTTGATGGTGTGGAGGTGCTCTAAAAAAGGTTAAGTCAAAACCCACTAATTAGAGAGTGCAATGGGGGTCCAAAGTTTGTACGGGGAAACTTGACTATTTAAACTGTTTTATCCGACTTCACAGGAGTATTCCCAAACATAAATGACTAAAGACATGTTTTAGGGTTTTTTTTAAATTCAACTCTTGAAAGTGGTAAAAAGGTTAACAGTAAAAAAACAACATGGTTATCGTTTCTATAGTCTATCGTGTCGCTGTACCGAGGTGTACGTGAAATACCATCTCCTCTTTTGTGGTCTCATGGGCTTGCGGGTTATGACAGGGGTATCGTTTTTGTGTTTATTTCTGATTCAAAAATTTCTAAATATAGCATGTTAACCAACGTTAGTAACCTTTCAGTTTTCCTGAGTTTTCACGCGATAGTAATCAAAAGTACATATATCGGTGTATCCAGAGGTTTTTTATAAAGACAAAACAGCCATCACCACAAATTTCGTCATTTTTGATCCAATTGTGTAAATCGATGTATCCAGACGTTCTTATTAACAAACTACAAAAAAGGCTGCCTATTAAATTTCCGTTTCGATATTGTCCGTCATACAAATCGGTGGTAATCTTAAGTTCTGAATGATCTGTTCATCATAATGAAGCCGAAGTCAAATTTACAAGAAACTGTAACAATCTTGATTTACTTCAAATGTTAATTAGCTCGGCTAATTATGGTAATCTTTGTAAGGCCTGGGAAACGACAAACGATAGTTTATCATCAAAACACAACAATCACCTATGTGAATGTATGTAAACTTTCAATGATAAAAAATATTTGTCGGTTACCAGATGGTAAAGATGACTATAATATGATAGCGGATTTTGATAATAATCGATATCTGAAATGTCAAAACGTTCCAAGTAATGAATTTGAGGTATTTACACAATATGGTCGGCACCTTGAATTAATTTAGTTTGAATCCGACCTTAATAAAAATCGGTATCTTAGCATCCAAGGGGAAACCCCCTTCATAACGATTTTGAGGTAGGTAAGTACAAAAAGTGAGAAGCTATCACATCTAAAATTTCTAGAACTTTGATTTGATATTGATAAAAATCGATACCGAGAAGATGAAAAGTTCTTCATACGGAATTTGAAGTCAAAATTGTAAGAAAAGTTTGCCATCTTGAATTTAGGTCTTAAGTTTAATATGACCGTGATAAAAAATTATAAAACGCGGCCAAACCGCGGGTAAAAGCACCATCCGCCACACTTATAATCGCGGGAAAACATTAACACGCAGTGAATAGATATTAGTACGCGGGCGAAGCCGCGGGTAACTGCTAGTCTTATAATATAATTTTACTTATATTTGCTACAAGAATCTACAATTCCAAAGTTAGTTATAGTTCGAGAAATATGAATTGAATGTTTATTTTTACTAGTTATAATGTAGATAGAAAGTTACCAATTCATATTTCACAAACTATACTATCATTATATTTAATGTTTATGTTTTATTTCTATCAACCTTGGATTTGTGTTTGATATTTAATTTTTCAAAAGTTGATTTTGTTTACACGTATAATTATTTTTAACTATACGATTTTCGAGAAGCTAGCACATTTTGGCAACTATTGGTAAAAACAAATATTCGGTTGATTAGCAAACCTGAAAATACAGAGATATCTGCTCCAAATAAACAGTCATATAGTTAATCGCTTTGTCGGCTTCATTTTTCATCAAAAGTTTTATTTGTGATACCAATGTGTCCATATCTTCGCGCGATTTCTGGGTGCGCATCTGAATGTCTGCGATCAATGATCGATAGCCATTTACTAGGTTCTCTTGAAAATCTCCTGTCTGAAAAAATATTGATATTGATCACAATATAATTTATTGCAGTCAGCACAAAAGACGTCAGTTTTTAATTTTTTACAATTTTATTCAAATCAGGAAAAAATATTTAATTTATGAAAAAAAACCCTTAAGGTCCGAGTGCAAGGATTGGGTTCGGGGCATACCGTAAATAAACGTCTTACAAATGCCACAGTAGGTAAATATTTTATAAAAGTATATAATAATAATCACTAATTTTAAAATACTGCTTCATGAAATAGGTGTTTATTATTTATGTCTTGAGCAGAAAACATTTTTGTTTAATTTTTAAAGCCTAATCATTAACGCAATTATGAATTGTTTTATAATATGGAGACCTAATATATTATAAAAACTTTTTGTATTAGTAGTTTAATTTACACTCTTATAATGTTGTTAGAAGCAACATTTCTATTAAATATAAATAACATTTTATAATGAGTATACGTTTAATAAGTAGATACTAGGAATTTATATCTATGAAAAAAATTCATGAACTTTATTCAATACCATTCATGCAACATTTTTCTAACAATAGTCCGGTAAAGTGGCCTAAGGACGGAAAATCGATTTGGGATTACTTTTGTACGATATTGAATTATGATTGGCCGAGAGGAAATCTACTTAAGTGTTTTTCTTGTACGACACAAGAATTTTTCTTTTTATAGAAAGTAAACTAGTTCTACAATTCCACATACCTGTACAGTTGATGCAATATAGAAAGCAAGTACGGCACAAATTATAAACTTATTCATTTTGCTGTTCACGACGCATTCCAGGTCACCGTAGCGCGCTTGACATTTCTTGCAAATAAAATACCCGATTCAATTTGTATTTTACTTCGAAGGAAATATGATGAAAGTATATAATTACGAATTTACTTAAACTCGGGTGTCAAATGACGATCCAGGCTCAATGGGCATCGAGTAAAGACTGATTGTTTTGGACGTCGTCTGTTGTTTTGGCTTGCTCCATTTCCTCGACGATTGTTTGATAATCGCTCCAAACTTATGACGGTGCATAAATCGAACCATTATTGCTCAGGTTGTGAACGGCGAATTGTTTACCGTTTTGCTCATAAACTATGACAGTGTATAGAAAACAACGTTTTGGGTACCAATGTTTGCGAACAAGTTTGGGCAACATTATTAAGTTTACCCCGTTCAGGAATACGTAAATTTCACAATACATTTTAAGACACGTTATTTTGCTAATCGAAATAGATGCAACAATGTTAAGCAAAACACATAGTTACATCTGATTGTTGTTGTATTAGTTTACCTATAATGACAGAAACTAATGTATAAATTAATAATTGTTACAACGATCCCTTTATCCAAAATGTAATGTTTGACACGTCATGTGTATAACAATGCCTAATTAATAACATACCTTCTCAAAAATGACTATAGGAAATATTAGGTAACCAAAAATATTAATTACCTACACTATTCAGCAAAAGGACACAATAAGAATATTAATTTAATTACTGAGCAATTTAATAACTGAATGGCTAATAAATGTTGATATTTAGTGGCAAGTTTATTGTTCGTTTACTAATTTACTTAAACTTACTGCTTTACTTATATACTTAAACCTATGAAAAAACAGTTTTGTAAAATTACGGTAAATTAATCTTATAAGCGGAATATCATTATTATGATGAAATATTATAGGTAATGACAGGAAACATTCTTATTTTAGATTCGCAAAGTATACAAATCGATAAGCCGATCTAACTGTACTATTATTTACACTAAAGCGAAACTACTAAAATAAATTGAAATACTTTGATTATAATTTTAGTTAAACCCTTTGTGAATGTTAAGTACAGCGCCATCTACGAGTAAGCTACGTAACTTTTTCGTAGAAAAATGACAGTTGAAGAAATTGATACGAGAGAGCCTTTCCTGCAAAAGGTTTTTCCATTAGTTTAAGCGATGGCGCTGTCGTCCTCGTTTTCTACCAGGCAGGCCTAAAATAAATGTGTGTGTATGTATGTATTAAGCTTTATTGTACATTAGACAAAAAATACAGGAAACACAGACAAAAACGAGTTTTAGGGATCTCAACGATAAATAACTGAATCCTGATTCGAAAATTACCTATATTATTTTTGTAGGTTGAATTAACTAATAACTAAATCAAAACTATTACCTACGTTACCGTACTTATACCTACATTTGGCGTCCGATTAAAATTAATAAATAAAAACACATACTTGAATCTTAAATACACATTATGTTGCCAATCGTCAGTAAAACCAACAATGTATAACAGCAACTAAGGTTTGTCATAGTATTAACTTACTATCGAAAGCATAATACCAGTTCTGTCACTATTTCCTGGCCGTTATATATGTGCGACGGAGATAGCTTTAGGATATGGCTAGTGATATTACAGATAGTACCTACGTTCGTCTCCGTAACTATTTTGATCCTTGTGCGTCGGACATACGTTCTCAAATCTATATATATCATTGGTTGTGACTGCGAAATACATATACAAATACCGAGTTTCTACCTAACATTGTCTTAGGTTGCTCCTTTAACGAGAGGTTAGTTAAGCAAACTTCAAATTTAATTTGCTATCTGAATTTGAACAAGAGACGTGCTGCGCAACAAGCTTTGTTGTTTACAATCTATTTATTCAAGTAATCTAAAGTCATACAAAATATCAAACTATAAAGCTTACTGTACAGTCCAACCTAAGAGTCACACAATAGTTATTTAGGATGCAAGTTTTGAAAGTCTACATTTCAACATGAACATCATACTATATTTTACAAAAATTATGCGACGGCATATATACAATATACATATACATACAATAAACCGGCAGTACTAAACCGGCCGTATAGAAGTAGTAATATCTTTTATAAGTACATACTATACTAGTTTATTCTCCGAAATGTATAACACGAATGACTAGTCACAATTTTACTCATCAATTCCAAATAGAACGACATTATAAATATATGTCAAATGTCACGATATGTGTTAGAGCCAGTGTAGTTGCGTGAAGGCACAACTATAAAGGTTTACGTCTACACTTTAAAAAAAACATTCTTCCACACGTGCAGAAAAGTTTACCCTTAGAAAGGAACACTTTCTCAGCTGCATTGAAATTCAATAATACTTTGTTACCAAATCTGAGTGATTGATTCATTGAGAGATTATTTGTGCCAATAAAAAAAATATGCGATAGATATTTCTTCTCAGTAAAAAACAGGAGAAAGTACTGCAAAATATTTAAAATATATATCAAGTCGAAAGAGCTACGAAACTCTACGAGTATAATGAGAATGGGCATAACCCAACATGTTTTTGGTCAGCCTTAATTCAACGTTTATTAATTTACTAGTTTTGAACATTACAGTGTTCATAGTAACTGATGAATCTGATGATAGTATCTCGTAATAGATTGCGGAATCTCGTATTTCGAGGCAACCGACCGCCAAATACGATAGCTTTGGCTTTAGTTCACAGCCAACCATGAGAAATCGGTATAATGTACAGTCGCCAATAGATATTGCGGTGCGGCCAGGGTGTTCATAAATTTATGAGCAAGCCTTTATTGTTGTCAGCCTCCGTAGCCTAGTTGGTAGTGACCCTGCCTACGAAGCTGGAGGTTCCGGGCTCGAATCCCGGCGAGGGCATTATTTGTGTATTTATTTATCAAAAAATATTTGTTCCTTGGTCATGGCTGTCTATGTATTTAAGTATGCATATCTGGGTCAAAATCATTTTCTTTTTTTTGTTTCATACCACTCTGTCACGCTTTTAGTTGCTGTTTCGACTCAGTATGTAAAAAAAAAATCCGGTACACTTGTATTTCTTTTTTACGCTAGATTTCAATCCATACATCAAACATTGGAAACAAAACATCAAACACTCAACCACATTTTGAACATAGTTATTAAACAACAAAAAAATGTGACATTAACCTATTTATTTTTCAATACTAATATACCATTTCATACCACGGTTATAGTGACATTAATTAAGGGCTCGATAGAGTGCCCTCTCATGTGCCCTTAAATGACTACAATAATAGCCAATCTTATTAGCGAACGTGCGTGAACATTAACTACGCGTGATTAGACCGTTAACATAGTTGTATTTCAAATTTTTAGTTAACTTAAATATCGTATATAGGTTATTTTCCTGAAATAAGACATTATGTTATATTTAAAAATTAGTACAGTCAAAGACAAAATAAGGTGTATACAAAAATGTTCAAAAATATGTCCCAGTGCACTCTAATTCTGTGTAAATACGAACGTCGTAACATATTTATGAGCGGATTCTTTCGATACTTATTTTTGCACTTGACTGTACCCGAAACCTATACTTAATAAAAAACGTAGTAACTTAATAAAATGGCAAAGATTTTTGTTAACGTAATCGACATTTTTTTCTCGATACCTATCAATATTTTATATACACCTTTCGATATACCAGGAAATTTGCAGTGGAATCGTATACATAACTCGATTTCGTCATTTTGGTGGTTACATTAATTCATATTACAACCGACGATATGTACGAGTATAGTGTCCCAATGTCTCTAAAAGGCGCCAGCAGGGGACTCTAATACTAAACGCAGAAGGCTGTTGGGACTGTCACGCCCGCGACGCATCAGGGAGGCAATTCTTTTTCGTAATGTTACACCGAGGCAATCGGTACTCGCCTCCGCGAACATACCCGACGCGCTGCAAAACCGTATAGGGCGGATTTTTATTTTGTTGTAGTTTTTTCAAAATTTCCGAATTTGGATTTATTATATTTTTTCTACTCAGAATCGCGAGCTCTTTCGATCCTCATTAGCAGGAAAAAGTATCCCGAAAATTCCATAATTTTTTTTCTTCCACTGAATTACGGGTGAAGAAAGTGTATGAAAAATAGTAACTCAATTGAATTTTTTTTTGGGATACCTTTTTATTTCTATTAGGATCGAAAAAGCTCATTCTGAGTAGAAAAAATGTAAAAAAGTCCAAATTTGGAATATTAAAAAAAACGACAACAAAATAAAAATCCGCCCTAAAAGCACCTCATATTATTACGGTGGTTAATGTTAAATAAACATACTAATTACTCGACTGTTTTCATAACTTCCTCTCAAATAGCACATTAAAACTTATGTGAGTACCGAGCGGTGAATATACTTTCAAGGTACTTAAATTACATCATTTACGAGATGTTTTAGCTAAACGAAGTCAATTATAAAACTGAAATTAAAACAATTTATGTATCTACTTTGTAAAGTGATGTTCTTTGTGAATCTATTTTTAGCATATAATAGATTCACAAAGTTATAATATAATTTCGGTATTTAAGTATTTATAAAACTTAATTCTCATTACGATTTACTTTATTTTGTTAATACCACATTTACAATACAATATTCAAAATTATCTTTTCTTTGAAAAAGGTATTTTATTTTAATTTTATTTTTTAAGCAAATTCTTCGAACAAAGACGCTTAAGCAGCGGTTTAAATATTATTTTCTTAATCACTCAAAGCGAGTTTTGAAAGCGATAATTTCGTTGTTGGTATTCCTGAACAAATGCTTTCTTAATAATTCCAAAGGGTTACGATACAGAAGCGCGTTTTTATCAACCGACTTCAAAAAAGGAGGAGCTTCTCAATTCGACTGTATATTTTTTATGTTACCTCAGAACTTTCGACTGGGTGAACCGTTTTAGATGATTATTTTTATCCGAAAGCTGATGTTCACCGATTGGTCTCATTCTAATTTTGTCCAGTTCTGACAAATGGCATCCTTGAGAAAACCATATAAGTGTGAAATTTACATGTGAACGACATATGGACGAACAGCAGAATATCACGCCAAACCGTTATGATAACTATTTTTAACCGACTTCAAAATAAATAGTGTATTGTGCTTGTCCCGTTGGCACAAAGTCGAAGTCTGATGATGAGATCTTGGAGGAATTGATTGATGTGTAAACGAAGCGTGAAGAAGCATCTAGCGGGCCAGCAAGGCGATGGCAACTGACAGGTTACTGCTGGTCTCCTGTTCGTTGCTGACACGATTTGGGCTCTACTTTTCACTTACGATCAGGTGGAGTGGAGCCACTTTGTTGTGCCAATATAAAAAAAAAGTTTTTAGTACATATGGTGTCTTTTTTAGGCGCTAGTGCAAGAAGTGGGTCATTATACGTCAGGTCCAAAACTTCGGAGGGTCATCTGTACTAAAAAACGTTGTACAAGACACGTGCAAAAAGGGAATTCGTAACTCCCTTCGGTATTTTAAAACATCGCCACTCGTTTAGAATTTCATATTTTTCGCACTTGTGTCTTAATGTACTATTTTATTAATATTTTAATTTGGTGATTACCTAATACCTATCTAATTAGTTCTGGGATAATATGTAATAGACCTATGATTATACAAATATATCCATAAACATAAGTTAGTGAAGCGAAAACATTTTTCTAAGAATAGGCAACTCATCCCTAATACAAGTAGCTTGAATTTATTACCTTTAGTTTTTTTTTAAACCTAATATTGAAAAGGTTGAGTCTAGAGCTGACACAATAAAGCCAATTTGCGTCGTCCGGGTGAATATTAAAGTGCTGGAAATAAGGCCATACTTCATGAACGGAATTGCAAGAATTTGATATAAATTATTTATTTCTTGAACTCGGTTCTGTGATGCTTATAATATTATATCTATTTAAGATCTCTCCCTATATTCTTGGTAGGCAGTCTATTCTAGGTAGACAAAGGTGGTCCATGGCTACCCAGGTGTAATGGGTACCTTTGCGCACGGGACGACTCGAAGGGGACTATTTGACTAGGCTTAAGCTAGTCATTACCGACATATTTTTCCTTTAGTACCGTTTGGTAGCCAGGTTTGCTAGCTGGCTGCCAAATGGTTTTCCGCCTGGTAGCCAACTATGAAAGGGGAATAACTTTTCCATCTGGTAGCAGCTGCATTTGGTACAAACCTAGTTACAAATCGGTAAAGATTAGACGATTATCGGTAAAGATCTATTGGGATTTTTGTTTCCATTTCGAAGCTGGTTACGAAACTTTGGCTACCAAACGAAATTAAAGGACATTTTTACGGTATGTTTGTAGTATTATTTTGGCCATTAAGTAATTTTAGGCAGAAATTCAGTTCTCATGCTGAAACCAACGTTGTAATAATTGATGTTTCAATATACGTTCAAGTAATTTCTTTGTAAACATACTTTTGATAATTAAATTCATGACAATACGGGAACGTTTATAATGTTATCTGACTAAGTCGGGCAAAAGACCGATTCTAACATCAAGCTTTCGTTTTGATGTGTCACCTTAATACGTGTGATCCGATATCACAAATCATTAAAAGCGAAACGGAGAGGGCTATGCTGGGAGTCTCTTTGCGAGATCGTATTGGAAATGAGGTCATCCGCAGCAGAACCAAAGTAACAGATATAGCTCTTCAAATCGCTAAACTGAAGTGGGGCACATTGCACGTAGAACCTAAGGCCGTTGGGGCGATCAATCGCAGGCGCGAAAATCGCAGGAGTCCGCTTGTTGCGGGTGCCGCTGGACCGGTCATTCTGACAATCTTTGGTGGAGGTGTTCAGCAGTGGACGTCTTTCGGCTGATAAGACGATGATAATGATCTTCAACGCGTTAGAGTAAATACATGCACTGCTGTTCGGAGATTCGAATTCGTATCGAAACGATATTAATCAGTTTGAACTTGTTTGCAGTTTCAGTACAACAGTCTGAACGCCTGCAATCTCCCTAATTGGTTTTGCAGTTCGTCTAATTTCACTGACCGCGTGGCTTCGGAGCAATTTGGCTGTCGTTTACCGTATTTGGTTCCTATTACTGCTGTTCTTTAATGACCAATTGATAAATCAAAGCGACTTTCGTCGATGTGCTCGGACTTTCTCTTCATTGCCCTATTTTTTTTATACATTACTTACTCGTATATTATCTAAGAAGTGAGGACATACTCGTCAGTAGCGTAACTAAGGGTGGCAGGGGGGCTTGTGCCCCGGGTGCCAAATTAGTGGGGGGCAAGAAATCAGTCAAAATGTTTGAAGAAACAATCATACATTTTTAAACTGGGTATTTCTGTAAGCCCGAACTGTAGTCACTTTCTTTACAAATATATGCCCAATTTATATGCATAATACAAATCTAACTAACCTAGACAGGGCGAAACTAAAAAGGTTCCTAGTTTACTTCGTATCGGGACTACGAGTCGTAGCAGGACATGCATCTAATGTACTGACATCAAATGTAAGGGGATTACACCTGTGACTTCTTACGAAGCTTTGAGGGACGGAGTTATAATAAGGAAACCAACAAGAGTAATCCAGGTCTAATGACTAAAATAAGCTATTATCAGAAAACACAAGCTCAATTATGTAGTTTTTTCTTATTTGGTTAATAAAATACCCCAGTAACCAATATTTTATACCTAATTATTGTAAAATATTGCATAATTTTGGTGTTAATTGTTGACTTAAGTTAAATATACCTTCCGAATTCAGACTTTTGATATTTAAACTTAAATAAAAAATGCATTTAACTAGGGAAATTAAAATAAAGCTCAACTTAAATTATTTTTACACAATAAGCACATAAAATTACTGAATGAGTGTGAGCCTATTATTTGATACTTCTCCAAAAGTCTTACAAAAGTTACTCGCAGCTCGTGTAAGGCTAAGAAAGTTGGGAACTGAAAGTCGAGTTAGCGGATGACTTTTCTTTTTTAATCCGACGAACTTTTTTTAAAGTTCTCGAGAACCAATCTGTGTCAGGTCAGATTTAAAAAGTTCATAGATGCTCTTGGACGAAACATATGTCTTGAAAGAATATAGGTAGTTATACAGAAAAGTTGCATTTGTGGTGAATGCACTTTTGCCATCTATTTTATTACAGAAACATCCGAATTTATTCTTCCTTTCAATAAACTTCAGTGCAAGTGATACCGAAGATCATTGTGACGTAAAGTACCTATATGACATTTAGTTAATATTTTTGTAATTTCTAAAACAATGAAAACATTTCGTTTCGATTATTTGCATAAGAACTAGTTGGACGATATTTTTGAATCTCATGGATCATGGAAGATATACATAACTATATTATGCAACAGTGTGTTATTGATTATTGCAGTAAATATGCACTGTTTCAAAATAACTGCATGGGATTGCGGATTTCTATGAAAGCCGTTGGACATAAGTAAGTAGTTAAATCTTTTATTAATTTTATCTAAGTTTTTAGTACAATATTTTACAAAAATAAATTAACACAGATCTAGACGACTAAAATCAAACACGTTATTGAATTTATTGCATAACATTGACATCGACACCGAAACAGTCTTAAATGGAAACATTCAGTCCCTACAAAAAATAATGCCAGTGCACAAAAAAACGGGGTCTACACGTAGCATTATACCAAAAATTGCAACGTCCATATGATACTTATACGTTAGCATTTACCTAAATAACTAACTTTCTATGTATGTAACATACAAGAGCAGGATCCATATTATTATTTATACAAACAACTCAGTATTTAACATCATCATCTCAGCCATAAGACGTCCACTGCTGAACATAGGCCTCCCCTCTGCATCTCCACATATACCGGTTAGATGCGACCTGCATCCAGCGTGTCCCGGCGACCTTTATAAGGTCGTCTGTCCATCTTGTGGGTGGACGTCCTACGCTGCGTTTGCCTAGCCGTGGTCTCCAATCGAACATTTTACGACCCCATTTTCGTATTTAATATAAACGCTGGCAATTAATAAAGGCCAAGCCATACCGGATTCGTGTGCAGCTTGTGCAAGTGCGCATAGTAGCGTATGTAAATGTCATGTTAGATGGACGTGATGGTCGCTTGGTGACCAGCAAACGGTGTGCCATCTACTATGACATTTCACTCGCTACAACACGCACGCCACGCACACGTGCACGTGCTGACGCGCCTTCAGTGTGGTTCGGCCTTTATGCGGATCCACGCTTGTCGTTTTGCTTAAGGTGCATTCAGACCAAACGAGCACTCACTATTCTAACCCCCTGCTCTATGAAATTTGATTGTTACACAAAACGTGATTCGTTGATTTTGTAGAGTGGGGGATAGACTAGCGAATGCTCGTTTGATCTGAATGCACCTTTAGCGAATTTCGTATCATATTTTGATACGTGTGGCCGGTCTACAAAACGTGCCAAGAATACAAAAATAACTATTTTAAATGTACCAACCCCCAGTAATATACAGAGTTTATTTCTAGATTTACTTTATTCCCGTTTCCATTTATGTTAAAAGCTTCATTAGTATAACGGGCCAACAATCAGTCGAAATAGAAAGCACTTAGGTATCTCCAACTGTATTCTAAGTTTAGTAACGTGTTATCTGTTTATTTCATTTGAATGTTTCCGTCATCTGAAACTCAAATTTTGTTCTTCTACAGAAGAGCGTATTTCCTGTGAAGGTTTTGGTTGAGATAAGATATTGTGAGGGATATCCGGTTAAGCCAGAGCTGAGTCAGATACGGTGCACTGTTTATTGGCAAAGGAGTTAGAGTTGGATTAAGCTTGATCGGATAGACTTTTCTATTCTTGCTTTGTTTTTATTTAATACTCGCTAGAACATTTCATGTGTGAACCAAATAAGTATAGAAGAATTTGAGAAAATAGGGCTTCGTTTATGTTTACTAATTACATTGATCATTTTATAATTTATCCACGTTTCAACATATTCTAACAGACATATGCTTAGAGTTCCATTGCGAAGTGTCAATGTCCAATTTCTGTTGTTGCATTGGATGATTTTGGGGAGTCATACCGAATGACAAAAAGTGCTAGATAAATTAAGACCAAATCAAAAATTAAAGTACAAATCAAAATATTTAGTTAATAAATAATTTGATTTGTACTTTCGCAATATGTTCAAATTAAGACCCGTTAACAAAATCTATTTTTGCATAGAAAACCTAGAAGCACACCACCTTTAATTAATGGTACTTATCATGACATCATCAGCCTAAAAACAGTCCACTCTCCGATTACCTAAGCGTTTGGACGCAGTAGGAGGTGAATGCTCACAATCGCCACGCTGGGCAAGTGGATTGGTGATCGTAGTAGTGTGTCCACTCCACTATGATGATCCTTATTATCAATCTTCAATGAATAAATGGTCAATGACACTTCAAATCCCTTAGCCGACTCTTAAAACACCCACGGGAAGAGTTGATTACAAATGTATTCTTACTGCCGTCACCACACGGCATTGTACTTATAGATCCAAGGAAATATTTTCCCGTCTGTCATGTTGGTGCTATGGAAAAAGTTGTTTGTTATGAGCTTATGAGCATACGAGTATTTATCAGTTTTTGCTTTTTGGATCTGTATTCCAAGATCACTCTGAAGAAAACACTCTTGCCTTTGTTGAAGTACCTAAATCAGTTAAAACGCATTGCGAAGATACCGCTGAAACCGGGAATCAAAGTAATAAAAGGAACTAATTAAACATTTAAGTCCCTTTGAGGGAGAAAATGTTTTCCGTTTATTCTTGAATCACTTGAATGTATGCTGCTGTCTATCGGATAATGTCCTTGTACGTACTTACTTGGAATTTACTTAATGTTTTATCCAGCCCGTAACAGTATTTTTTATCTCGCTATAACTTAATTATCTTTTGCCATTGCCTTGAGGCATTTGTTACAAAACTACGTAAATTACATTAATTTTTTTTTTGTTACGTAAATTGGTTTATAATGAATAAGATTTTGTCTACTAGTTTAGTTGACAGTTATTTTTTTATTAATACCATTAAAACTCTTCTCTTAAGATCTTTGTCGAGAAATATTCTGCGATGTTTTCAAAATTGCATTGGTAACGATTTGCCGCTTAAACAATTTCTCGTGTAGTAACTAAGAAAAAATATAAACATCAATTTACATTCATATCAAATCAAGAGTGTGTTTGCTTTGATATGAAATCGTTTTGCATCTTACCTACCACTAAGAGAAAACTACGAAACATTTTAGCCAAATGTCAACAATGTGATAAGAAAATTAAACTTGTTTGTGTTGTATTAAATAATTTACGAAGTACATAAAGGTCAAGCAAAAGACAGCCAAGAGCTTGTACAGGGTAAAAAAAAACTCGCCTTAATAAACCGTTATAAAACAGCACATTTTCCTTATAAAAAGGAACATGTTGAAAACCCATTATTTAATTTTCCTTACCCGTCACGCCATGTTTAGCTAAGATGTCGTGGGCGCTGTAATGAAATTAATACCTTGTTTAATAATCCTATTTTCTTTGTCAATGTTCTCTGTTTCTTTGTAGTAAAGCCACCGCAGGCCGTGCTCAGGTTGCTTTGTCAACTTTGTAGTACGGTTGGGTCCAAAAATATGTCTACTATTTTGATCCTTGTGCCGCGGACATACGTTCCGAATTGTATACATATTAGTAGATGTGACAATATTTTCTTTGCGGCTACCGCTGCGCTCAGAGGTTCTGGAGTTGTTTGGATTACAAAGTGGTCAAATAGACTTTGAATTCTATCGTATATTGACAAGTATTGTATCAAAGGGTTTGCAAAGTCGCGGAAATCTGATTTGGGGAATGATATGTGTAAAGAAATATTCAACATAGAGTCTCTGTTCAAGAACTATTCTTGATGCATTAGTTTGTATTGCTTGCCATTTTGCTCTAATTTATTAAATCATTAACTAACTGATTGAAATTAAAGTAGATTCGATAGCATCCTTTCATGCATGTGCAGACGGATGGTAAAGAAAAGCGAATTCCTTTGTGTGTTATTGAAATATTAATACATCATTAAATGTGATTATTTAGCCTTTTTTGTGCCACACAATATTATCAGTTGGTTATTGATAATATTGCAACTAATGTTATAAGTCATAAAAACCCTCGGCCATTGAGTTTTAGCCATATTTCACTAACCATCGTAAACAAACTCCTATTGCTGTTTAACAAAAATAATAGAAATAAATAGTTTAATGTGGCATTGAAAGCTCTGGAAATTATTCATGCAATTTTGCATACGAATAACAAAGAAACTGTGACTGAATTGTTCCGTTGTGCAGTTACGAGTTTCGTTAAGTTTTTCTTCCATTTCTTTTGAACGTGCTCATTGTTCAACCTTTGTTAAAAGTTAAATTGAAGTAAATAAATTTCTAACTTCAACATTTCAATTCATTTCAAACTTTTTACTAACTACATATACCTAATTATGTAAGCTATTTTAATAACGTTTTGCACCTATAAAGATCTTATGACCGTTAATTTTTTGGCAAGTATAAAAAAAAATTGGCTACAGGTTTCGATTTTCTGCGACAGATTTTAAATTTCAACTTCAAGGTTTTCTAAATACGTAATTGTCGTTGTTTGCAAAGCGAGCCTTTGTAACTTAGATTTTTTGATGAAAGATTTAGTTTAGTATTCGGGAAAATTTTATTTTTCTTTTTATACCTATCTGAAATGTTTTTTCGTCTGCGGGTATAATAAATGACCGTATTTGCAAATCTCAAGTTTACGATAAGGTTATCGGGACACTAGAATAAGTAATGCTGTTTAGAATAAGTTTTTTGCCTGGATCATATCTTGAGTTAGAAGAGATAGCGTTTTGATAAAAATACTGAATATAATACTTTACTGTTAAAAATATTGGAATGGTTTCTCAGTAATACTGCGTACCTATTTAAACAATTGGACGGTTCAAGAAGTAGAGGTCGCTAAACAAGAAGATGGGAAGACGACTTTAAACTAACATAAAGACCCTTTTGGACAAGAGTAGCGGCAGACAGAACACAGTGGAAAGGGCTGGAGGAGGCCTTTGCCATTAGGAAAGAAAGGCTTATTATTACTATTATTATTTAAACAATTAAACAGTTGGCATAATAATTAAAACCCGCGAGGAGGCTTGCGAGTGAAATAGTAATAAAAGGTTTGAGTTGTTAACGAATCTTAACTTTTTTCTTTTGAGTATATGCACTTAAAAACAACATTTCACAATGCTGGAAGTTATTTACGTTTCTAAATTGGGCAAAGTGTCCAAAATGACCATTAACATAATTACTGCAAAAGCTAGAGCAGCGCGCTATTCCAATCGTTTTTATTAAAACGTCTGCTGTAAGGCAACAACACATCAGGCGTTATCATTAAAGAAAGTTCTACCTCGATTTTATAGGTATAATATTAATATATCTGTTAAGAATTCAAGTTGCCATTACGGGGAGTTCGAAGTTCTTACAGTATACATATACTAACCTAACTCATAATAATATAAAGCTGTAAACACTTTAATTGCTTAAATTAAAATATTTTGATTTCGCTTCTTATATTATATCACGCTGCTCTTATAGCTTATATTATAAGTAATGTCGGTCGCGCTCGTAACAGAGAATTGTATTCACAGGGCACGCGCCAGACGCAATGTACCCGCGTTATCGCACCCGAATCGCCGTCGCGATTACGGTCTCTTTTGATAGATGGCGCTGTATTATGTTGACGAGTTTAGGATTGTGGATGAATGCGACACCGAATTGGGTCAGTTTGATAAACGGACTTATGTTGTTTTTTTCAATTGATGATCGTTTGTTTTATATGGATGGAGAAATAGGAACAGAAATAGGAGAATATAGGAGCGGTTGAGTTTGAAGAATGAGGTTGTTCACTTGTCAAAGGTCAATAAAATGAAGATGTTGTTTGATTAAATACGTTTAGAAAAGACAGGCTTTTAGTACAGGTAAAGTTCGCTTTCAACTGTGACATTCCTAGATAATTACGACTTTGTCTGTAGCAATTTACTGAAGATGAAGATATCTTTATAACTAAGAATTCCGTCCAACAAAATCGTTTAACCTATACCTTATTTTTTAATCTCAGTTATCGTATAATTTGTAGTTTACTGTCATAGTAACTAGCCAAGCTGTTCATTCTCGAATACTTAAGACATTTCTCGCCGAAAATACCAACTCCAAGTTCTAGAGCATGTAATCTATTTTGACCTATATAACTATGTGTGCAAGGATGCTCCACTGAAGTTTCTCCAGTGAGGAGTTAAGGAATGCCTCTGTGGGTAAATGTTTATCAGGCTGGTTTAAACGGATTTCAAACTAGATAGATACCTGGTCTTATAAAGGGCCTGTAGCGAAAATCGAGCTTCTACATTCTTGAGGCGTAGGTACTCTAATCAATAATACTGCCTAAATAATCATGCTTAGATTACCTATTTGAATTATTTCTCAAATACGTACTTGTAGAATTGAATACTACTAGACTACGCGTAGATTAAAAAGGCTTGTATGTGAGTATTAGGTATATACCGATATGTTCCGCAAAATTTTTGCTCACGGATTAAGTATAAATGAGAAGTGTTCCATTGAGACATTTAGAAAATAAAGTTCATGTCCGTGAATGTAAATATGATCAGAATGAATATCTAATCGTACCAACGTAGTTCTTTTTTTCCTTTATTAAGTACAGAATAACATGTGTTTGGCTAATTATACATAGTCAGATACGAGATAATCTTATGAGTGTATAATGTATATCTACTACCGACATAAATGATGTATTTGGTACCTACATTGAAAGAACATTGAAATAGATATATCACTGACTAGGCATCAATCTAGTTAAAACGTAAATTTAAGCTTGTAAGTATAAATACAAAAACGACAATTCTCGTGGGAAATTTATGAATTCGTATTTGATGAAAGTCTGAAAAAAATCTTTCCGTAACGACTTTTATAAATATAAATCCGTGAGCGTAGTTATCCCGCTGTGCTAAAAGAATTTAACTTTATATCGACTCGAGGCGGCGTAAGTCTTTTTGAAAATGAACAGGATTTCATGTAAAGGCATATTGAATCACGTAGGAGCAAAGCTGCTCAATTTAGCTTACCGCAGCCAAAACGAGCGAATAGCCATGTAAGCGAAATATCTCTCATAATCATATATCATGTTTCTCACAAGTTATAAAAATAAAATATAATGTTGTTTTGACATAATATCAACAAATTTTACTTGTGATTTTAAAAAGTTAACTAAACAAATATAGTTGAAACTAGGTACCTATCTTTCGCTATTATAGTAGGAACCTAATTGTAGATAAGTACATCGTTATTGATGAGTAGGTACAATGTATTAATTTCGTTAATTTGCTTTTCAATAAACCACGTAAAGTAATTTCTCAATTGCGTTTGTGTTTGTTCGACAACAATAACTAAGTAGTTTAATAAACTTTGTTTGATAATTTGTTGTAATAAATATGTTTATAAATAATCGTACATAGTATTTGACGAATCTGCTAATAGGGTTGATATTTATGAAAATGTAGCCCATAAAATGTTAGATGATAATATATATCACAATTTCCTATTTAATTCATACGCAAGTAAATCGTTTTAGCATTTTCTACGCTAGCTATACGCCATTTGGGATCTGTATCAAACTTATCATTTTGACAAAATACCGGCAGAGAAATTTATTGCCCAATAAACTAACACGATTCACCTCCAAAATCTAGTGAATAAACTCTTTTACGACCATGATCTCTGAGTAAATACTATATTTTATGATATTATTATTGTGAGGATCACCGAAACTACATATTTTATAGAGAAACGTTTGTTTCGGTGGGCACAGTTTACAATCACTTGAAGTACTAAAAATAAATGCATCTATTCAGGTTTCATATTTTTGAAGGTGGGTATTTAAATAAAATTGTGTTATTTTTATCAAATGAAACATACATGATTTTATATTTCGTTCTTGTTTCGAATGCACAGTGAATGTCTGTAATATACATTTATAATATTTTTCAACCTAACTTGAGTGAAACTGCTACTATTTGCTTTACCTGGTTTTACCAGCTGATAAGAGCGAAGGGAATAAAATCCTATTTATTTAGGTTCTAAGTAAACTCTCATTTGAATAAAAAATACACTTGAGATCGCAGAAGTTTGAAGATATGTTATTGAATCTCATCATGTACTTATTTTCTTCCATAAAAACACATGTCGGTATTTTGTATTTGATATGAGTACCTATTGTTAATTTAAAGCTTTTTTATAATTAAGTACTTTTGATTATTATATAATTATGATGCCAATGTAATGATCCAATATAAACCAAAATATTTAAATTATCACGATTTTCAATTGTGTTTTCGTTCGCGTCTACCCTTAAGGTGCATTCAGACCAAACGAACATTCGATATTCTATCCCCCACTCTACGAAATCAACGAATTAAGTTTTGTGTAACGATCGATTTTCGTAGAGTAGGAGGTTAAAATAGCGAATGCTCGTTTGGTCTGAATGCACCTTTAAAATATTCTCGTATCTGAATTTGTCTACAACGATATTATATATTAGTAGAATCTAAAAAAAACTTGCATTATTCTATAATCAGGCACTTAGAAACACAATCTGGGTTTTATTACGAACTTATAATATTAAACCTTGAGATATTATATCATATATATGATTATTTAAAATTATTGATATTTAAGAGTACTAACGTAAAAATATATCTGCGAACGTTTTACACGATATGTGTCAAAGATGTCAAATGCTATGAAAAGTCAGTCATATTTATATTTTTTGTATATTCTACTGACCATTGATACAAGTACATATGTAGGCATAACGTCGCGCCCATAAGAAAAAATATATCTTTACGCGATTCCTTTATAATAGTTAAAATATATTATAGTCGATGTTATCCATGAAAATATTTTTTCCAAATCTGGAAATATTATTTTAGGACACAAGTAATAAAGCTTCCTTATATATTTAGCAATTGGAACATCAAAGTCACAAAATGTATTGAATTTTATCGAACAGTCCTTCCTTGTCTTCAAAGCCCAAGTTTATACAAACTTCACGCTCAAGACCAAAGTTTCTGCCATAGACAATTACTTTGTTCTTGAGAGATAGACAAGTAAGTCACAATCACAGCTGACAGGGCAACAATGCTGACAGCCACGACAATGTATTTTGTGTAGCAGTATAAGGCCTTATGTTATGTATCTAAATGTTTACCAAGGGTCTCCCTCGAGATCCCTAACATCGTTTGTCCTAAAATCACTTGCCCGAACTGTTTTGCACTAATGGGCATTAGCCCTATCGATCAGTTGCAATAACACTCATTTTCCATAATGTAATGATTGTCCTAAAACTCACTTGCCCAAATAATTTTTTACCATAACTGTTAAAAACCCTAATGTTATTTTCCATATTCTTCGAAATCCCTAATAACGTTTCACCTCATGTCATTTAGCCTAAATGTTGGTGTCCTAAGAGAAGCCCTAGCGATCACTAGCCATACCTTACGATATTTAATCATACCTAATGTCGGTAATGGTTACACAATTTTTTTTTAATTTTAGAGAGATATTGGCTCCTAAATAAAATTTGGGGGTGCCTGTCATGTCGCATAACGTCGATTGTCCTAAATTTTTTTGGCTGAGAATGTATGGCATAATGTTACATGGCATACTACTTGTTTAGCCTACTTAATTTTGCGCATACACGTTTAAAATACCTACACCATATTTATTCTAATATTGATTAGTCGAATGTCGAATGACCTAAAGCATAATAATCCTAATGTTCATTGTAATAAATATTGTTTTCCCTACTACTCGAACTGTCAATTTTCACTGCGCCTACTTTTATCATGTCCGAAATTTCATTCAAAAAGGCATTTTAATAACAACATGCAAAACATTTGAACAACAGGGTGAATGGTTAAAAAAAATGTTCAAGTAATAAACCAGGGTAAAACCGACGTGGATTGGTTAGGTTTCGAAACTAGGGCGGAGTGAATGGCTTGGCTGGTCTTTAAATACTAAAGTATTTTTAATAAATTGTTTACACATCCTCATACTTAAAAAGCCAAAAAAAGGGGGGACGGGGGGGCGAAGCCCCCCACCAGGGGGCTCGGGGGGCGAAGCCCATAATCTGAACATCCCCTACCTTAGCTTGGATAGGTTCGTTAGGTACCTTTTATCCCTTAGAGCGGAAATAGAAGCCCCGCGCAGCGGGGCTTCGTCGACCGGTTCCCAGGTCAAAATTGCTCACTTAAATTCTTTGGACAACAGGGCGAATTATTTAGTAATAGTTAAGTATAAGGAATAAAAAAATATTTTTAAGGCTAGTTAAAGGTAGGTAATCACTATTAGTACATTAAATAGTAGGAACATCACCATTATGCACAATAATTTTTCGATACAATATACATTAGACACGAAAATCATTAGGACAAACAATATTTAGGAACAACCAAGTTAGGATTAACAATTTCGGCATAGCAAAAATATGTGCAACAATGTTTATGCCATTCATTTTTCGGCGTAAAGTTGTTATGCGACAAATTTTTCGAAATAAAAACATTATGCCACCCGATATAGACCCAAAATTTGGTTTTGGATATCTTGGTAATTATAAAGTTAGACAAGTTGTCCATACAAAACATGCTTATTTTAGCGTCCGCTATACGATAGCATAAAAAAATACGTGTTATAATGACACCACCCCCATCAAAAAATTTCCCGCGCCCCCTTTGCTATACTCTGACCCGTCAGGTCAGCAGCTTACAGATATAGGATAAACTGCAATAGGCCATACAGAGTTAGGAAATACGATTATTAGGATTATCGATCATTAGGCTTACTGACAATTATGATACATGACTATTATTGCATATAACGCTAGGATGAATAATTGATATGGAAAATGATAATTAGGATATAACGCATTAGGGAAAACAAAAATCATCCATACGATATTAGGAAAATTAAAAATATGGCATATGAGCGTTAGGACAAATGATCATTCGGACATAAAACGTTAGTGAATGTAAAAATAGGTCAAAAAACGTTAGGGATCCAGATATAGATCCGTTTACCAACTGTTCATTAAATACATGACAACGTTAATTTGACCGGTGGTTGCTAAAACCGAGTGGCCGAGGGGTACAGGCATCAGCCGCGAAAGCTGAGTACGTGGGTTCGATCCCCACCTCGGACATAGGTGATCTTGGTCGTTTTTCTTTGGTATATGACATCTAATATTTATAATTTATATAGTATTAAATAGTGTGACTACTGGAGAAAAATTAAAAGTACAAATCAAAATATTTAGTTAATAAATAATTTGATTTGATGAAGAATATTTAGTTAATAAATAATTTGATTTGTGTTTTCGCAATATGTTCAATAGATGGCAGCACCAGTTCTCTCTAGCTATTCTAGAAAACTGTAAAGTATTCTAATAGGAGGTGCAGGCATGTATTGCTTGCCCTTAGAGAATGGTCAAAGGCGCCTAGCCATGTAAGGGATTGCATATACCCGAGAAATTTGACCGGTGGTTGCTAAGACCGAGTGGCCGAGGGGTACATGCATCAGCCGCGAAAGCTGAGTACGTGGGTTCGATCCCCACCTCGTACATAGGTGATCTTGGTCGTTTTTCTTTGGTATATGACATCTAATATTTATAATTTGTTTAACAACTGTTAATAAAATACATGACAACGATTCTAATAATGCGTGTGACTATCGATTTTCTTAAAAGCCCGGATCATGGTAACACACTGTATAAGTAGGTTACAAACGTTGTTGTGGCAGATGGTCATGCCCTCTTGAATGTTACTTCACGTTAAGTTACTTCACTGGATTTTTTTTTTACCAGAGTGACTTAGGTTGGCTATATTACGAGGAAACTTTGATGAGTCTATATTAATTCGCATAATTTATTACGCATACTTCACATTGGCATAGCGTTGTTAAGCATACTATTTAAGTGGCATAAGCATAATTTCGCGTAAACGATTACGCATAATGTATTTACGTATAACGTAAAGTATCATAACGATGATTTGAAATAATTAGAATGAGCATAATATTAATTGGTATACTTAATGAAAGGTATAAAATACAGTATGTATCACTTCGTAGAGCAAAGAAAGAAACCCATTAATTTTTAGGTCATACGAGTACTAAACAACTTTTACTATGGGGCCAAACCCGAATTCACGAGAAAAATTTGGACAATTTCATACATTTTGATTGCGTGATCATGAACACGTTGTATGGGAGAGTAATTTTTTTTTCGCGAATTCGAGTTTGGCCCCATAGTAAAAGTTGTTTAGTATGATCTAAATATTAATGGGTTTCTTTCTTTGCTCTACGCGGTGATACATACTGTATAATAGATAAAATAATAATGACCGATCATAGATTGCGTAGCGAAACCGATACTATGTACCTACCTAATATTTTTGCCAAGTTACTGTCGATTAGTACGTATTAATAATATTATTATATACTATACACCGTGGTCTCTATTAACCCGAAAGATTTTAACAGTGTGTTCCTGACCACATTTAGAAACTATAATTTTGTATAAACTTTTCTGGATATCGCCTAGTTTCAGAGTTATTACCAATTAAAAAAAACATATTTTCTAATTGTAACTCGGTACAAAAGGTCTTTTTAACAGCGTTGGTGCCATTATGGAGAATTAGTCTCACTAACCTCATTAGTAGATGTCAAAAAGTGAGAAATAAAAAAAAAATCAATGAGGTTTTTGTAACACTCATTGTAAGTGCTAGTTTTGTGAATAACTTTTACTTTTTATATTAAAATACAATCAAAAATGTAACATTTTTTTTCCACAAATTACAAAAGGTATTAAGTATTTTTTGTTTGTTTTTACATCAAAAATGCGTGGTTAAACTCTTTCGGGTTATTAGAGACCACGGTGTATATTGCTTCCAATTTGCTTATTATGGTATAGGTTCCCTAGATCCTATTTTAAGCATCATTAAAATATACGCCCGTATTAAATAGGTACGCACTCTGTACGTGCGCCTCATGCGCCTACCAAGATGTGATTTCTTTACTAATATAATTGATTATTAAATACCTAATGTTTTATTTAATTGATTGTATCTGACGTGTTCATTAGAATGTGTAGGAGATATCGACGAAAGCTAGGCTTCAACTTCGCTTCGTCGCTCCTGCTTATTAATCTTTTGAACTTAACCTTACTGTCTTGGGTTTACCCTGATCTGCCTCATTCGCTTGATTTCTAAGTTTATGCTAATCCATTTATTAGGATGAATAAAGTTATATTTAATAATGTTATGCATATTTCAATTATGCATAATCAGTAATATGCGTATTAAGCATTATGGAATTTTATTATTTTGCCTATTCAATATTATGCTTAATTATGAAATAAAACTATGAAAACGGATAAACTCGCGTATATTAACTAATTTTAACTTCATTCCGACGTTTCGAACACTTTACAGGGTTCGTGGTCTGCGGATGACTGACAATGGAGGAAATTTGATAGATCTACCTCCATCAAAATAAGAAAGATAAGTACAAAACTACCCACCAAAGAAAAATTACTAAACCACAGACAATAAATTTTAAGGGTGGATGTACATACAAAATTTGCAAATTAAGCTAGTTATTAATTACAAATATTTTCAGAATGAAGACAAGAGACAAAATAAATAATCTACGCCGGTTCTATCCCTACGCCACTGCCTGAGAAGTATTTCCTTCCTTTGTATGATTGTATTGTTAGGAAGGTATCCCAAAATTGGGACCGGCAAGAAACTCAGCGGGACAACTCTTTTCAAAAAACATTTGTAGTACATCTTAAGATCATCATGCATTAAACCAAAACATACAATTTTGATTAATAAGGAAATTTAAAATAATTTTGAAAAAATGTTGCCAGTACTAAAAAGGGGGGGAATGGTCACCACCGCCAAATACATCAGCCTCACGGTTTATGTCTAGACTGTTCCTTTATCAGATGAACAACTGGATCCCAAGCTGGTGGTAGAGACAAGCTTCTTTCCATTCTATTAAAGTTTGGATATTTCATTATCTCAATAGCCTCACGCAACATTCTAGGCATGTTTCTCTTCTCCTTAACGAGAACCAAAGGCTTGTCAAACTTAATAGAATGATTCGGTCCATCACTGACATGCTCCCAAACCGCAGACTGTTGTCGACGGTGCTTGACATAGGCTATGTGTTCCTTCACCCTAGTAGTGATATTCCTCTTTGTCTGCCCAACATATGAAAGCCCACATTCACAGTCCAGCTTATACACTCCTGCATTCAGTAAGGGCGTGCTATACTTAACAGGCCTCAGAAACTGCGACATCTTCTTCATTGGCTTAAAATAGGTTTTAATAGAAGCACGTTTCAAGATGCGGCTGATCCTGTCTGTAACCCCTCCAACAAAAGGCAGAACGGCTGGCCTGCGCTCAACAGTGGGAATCTTCATACGAGTCTTCTGATCGGCTCGAGGGATCTTCAGGTTGTTTGCCCGAAGTGCCTGCCTAGCATGCCGAAGCTCCGCAGCTAGATGCCGATCATCGCATATCTTTTGGGCTCTCTGAAACAAAGATTTGCCTATTATTATTATTTTTTTGTATGTTTTGGTTTAATGCATGATGATCTTAAGATGTACTACAAATGTTTTTTGAAAAGAGTTGTCCCGCTGAGTTTCTTGCCGGTCCCAATTTTGGGATACCTTCCTAACAATACAATCATACAAAGGAAGGAAATACTTCTCAGGCAGTGGCGTAGGGATAGAACCGGCGTAGATTATTTATTTTGTCTCTTGTCTTCATTCTGAAAATATTTGTAATTAATAACTAGCTTAATTTGCAAATTTTGTATGTACATCCACCCTTAAAATTTATTGTCTGTGGTTTAGTAATTTTTCTTTGGTGGGTAGTTTTGTACTTATCTTTCTTATTTTGATGGAGGTAGATCTATCAAATTTCCTCCATTGTCAGTCATCCGCAGACCACGAACCCTGTAAAGTGTTCGAAACGTCGGAATGAAGTTAAAATTAGTTAATATACGCGAGTTTATCCGTTTTCATAGTTTTATTTCATGAGTAATCCTCGCGGTAACCGAAGAAAATATTATGCTTAATTATTTATGCCAAATCCGTTATGCGAATTCATATTAGGACTATTAATATTAGGCATATTAAAGGGGACCCAACTTTGATATTATGTAACAAATCCTTGCTATCAAATTTACAAAACTAAAAAGGTTCAAGTCGATACCAGAGTTCTGGTTAAATCAACAAAGAACATTGTACATTATACCAAACAACTGGTGAAATCAACAAAAAACTGGTGTAATCAATCAAATAAATTTAGTAGAATGCAAACATAAAAAGTTTGGTAAAATAAATAAAAAAATGTGATAGGACCCAATCAACCTTAATTTCCGGTTAGAATTACGCAAGCTCTGATAAATCCAACTTAGCATTTTTTTCAGTGTTTCCAACGAGCTTTTAATTCGAATATGTTGCATTAACTATATTGCGGGCTCAATTATTTTGTATGGATATATTATAATACCTACTCTAATATAAAGTAAAAGTTATATAAATGTACTTATTGTGCCCTATACTAACTCCCGTAAGGCACTGCGCCCGTATTAAATTAACTCCCTGTATGAGGACCGTTGATAAACATGGATAACGTTTTTACGTAGACATTTGTGATAAAAAATATCTAGTTTCAAAGGAATCCTATTGTACTGATTCTGTTATATTATTCTTTAGGTTAACGAAAGAAATCAAAACATTTGAAGTTGTGAACGTGACTTGCGGGTTTTAAGCTGGAAGTGCACGAATTCCCTAGCTACAGTGAAAAGGTGGAACATTTCAGCCTTGCAGAGAATATACTGGAAATGCGATTCGTTCAGGTGTTCTTAAAAATAGACGTACTATAATGGCAATTGTTGTAGTGAACGGAATATTATGATTCTCGGCTACCGCAATAGTTATACATGAATTAAGTATGGAAATATTCGTGGATATTCAATACTATCTTAATACCATTTTATCCAGTATTATAAAGTCGTCAATGTTACACAACGGTAATATTCGCTAACAATGAACCTTAACTCTACTTGTTATCGTCGTATTAGTTTTGCAAGCGCTTCGCTTGTTTACGACTTGCGAACGACATTTTATCAACCGAATTTGTAAAATGTATTAGAATTTGTTATATTGTCAGTATATCTCCTCAAGCACATCATTTGATGCAACATAAGTTCATACATATATTATATGTTTATCTGTATGTGGTTATCAGAATTTACTGGCCATTACTCTGCTGCAGTCATGTTTACGAGTACGTGACAGGAATTTCAAATTAATGGGAGTCAATCAACATTTGTAATGAAACTGATTGATTGCTTAATAATCTTAACATTTTACATAACATACATAATTTATTATTTTGCAATAATGTATGTAGTGTGAAATTTAAGTAAAAAAACCCATGCGCTTTCTGAACCAGACCAAAACAAAATAAATTTCGAGAAAAAGAGTCTTATTTCAAGTTACATTTAAATTTCCCACGTCCGTTCGCTAGGTCGTCTTACGGCCTTCTCCTCTATCCATCGTTCATACCCACTACACTCGTTCACTCGTACAATTCAGATTCATCCATTTTTTAGGTATAACTTGTTTGTTCAGTATGACATTACCCAATTTTACTGAAGCAATCGCTACAAAACTGACCGTGATAACTTTTTCGCCGGCTTCGCTTGTTGGGTAGGCAACTACTACGGTCAGCCAACTTTAGGACCATGTCAAAATTACAAGTAGTCTGAAACCTCTTATAATCTGACTTAAATATAACGTTACTTTGCCACGGTTCCTGATTCGCCTAATTTTATTAATTAAAATACCGATCCAAGATAAATCCATATTGTTATTTGTATAAATAAATAAATAAATATTTTGGGACATCTTGGACAAATCTACGTAGTCCCACGGTAAGCACAGTTATTATTAAGGCTTGTGATGGGGGTACCGGGCGACGATATACATAAAAGACAGATACATATAGATATTTAAATACATAGACAGCCATGACCAAGGAACAAATATTTGTGATAAATAAATACACAATTAATGCCCTCGCCGGAATTCGAACCGGAACCTCCAGCTTCGTATCGTAGGCAGGGTCACTACCAACTAGGCTACGGAGGCTGGCAAACGGAGGCTGTATCATCACCAGAGATTGGATGGATTTGCGACATTCTTAGTGACTAACATCATTTTGATGACATTTAGTATGAGATGTCGCCCAAAAATCTGATCTCTGACTGATCATCACGGATAATACCATAGTCAAACACAGAATTATCCGCGTGCATAAAAACCGTGCCATTAAAAAAGATAATTAAGGCCCAAGTGCAGCAACTGCAGCTTTAACTTGCACTCTGGCCTTATTTACCTGCCCGCTTTTCACGGCCCTGTTCCAAAACGACGTAACAACCGTAGAGTTCAGGATACATAGGCTTCTTTTTATAATCAGGCTGTATTGTCGTGATGCGTCATTTCAGATGCAAACTGCGCTCATTTCAGCGCGTACGTGGCTTGGTCTGTAAATAAATAAATAGCATGGGACAATCATAAACAAATCGACCTAGTCCACTGGATTAATTTAATTTAAGTAAACATCGTTGTTTTATTTTTGTCTGTCGATGGGAGGACCGATGACCGGTGGGGTCGGCGTGTTCTCGAGTGGCGACCACGCACTGGACGGCGCAGCGTGGGAAGGCCCCCACAAGATAGAGCGACGACCTGGTAAAGGTTGCGGGTGTCCAATGGATGCGGACAGCTCACGACCGATCTTTATGGAACTCTCTGGGGGAGGCCTATGTCGTCAGTAGAACCCAATTAAACAAATATGGCTGACTTTCCATAGCATTTGACGTACCTATTTGACACATATTGTGAAACACGTTCGCAGGTATAATTGTATGTGAATACTAATAAATATCAATAATTAACTTAAAATAACTAAAAATGTATGAGAATGAAAACTCAAGGTTTAATGTTTTAAGTTTGTAATGAAACGTAGATACTCGTAATATAAGTTTTTAGGTTTGTTTATTTTTTTTTTAGATTCTACTGACGAATGGTATATATGTATAACACATTTTTAAATTAATTAGTAAAACTATTCTTTTATATAAATATTGTAATGGCACAATAATGAATATAATAATTATTAAAATAACTATATGTAGTAAACGTACATTATGCCATAATTTCAGGTACAAATGCGCAAAAGGCGACCACTCATGAATACACACTATTTTCACGTCAGATAAACGTACATTTTGAGCTCACTTACAGTAACCATGTTACACTGACACTAGCGTTTCTCGTTCCCTCATTCCTAAGGATCGCAACCACAGTTATGTAGCTAGTCTCCAATAACGGCGGTCATACCCGTAAGCCATTTAGTCTGAACGGTATAGGTATTCACCAGTAGTCCTCTTCATATATTTATGAAGAGGACTACTGGTGAATACCTACCATCTGAATACTACCATCTGATAGGCAATTAACACGCTTGTGTTGCTGCGGACACAGCTATGTCATAAGTAAAGACGATATGATGATATCGCTCTACGTACAAATGTGTCCCACCGGCTTATAGTACGGTCAAATCGTACATTAAACTCGCAAAACATGTAGTAAAGCTGCATTTTTGATATGTTATTTAGACACCATAGGGCAGTATAAAACCACATTTTGCAAGCAAAAAAAAGTTGTGCCAGCTGCGTTATACGTGAAAAACTGTGAAATTTACTGTCTATTTTTAGTTTCTGATTTTTATAAAAAAAGCCTTACGTTTTTTGACAATATGTATCAGGTAACGTTTAAAGGGGAATGAATTTGTAACAAGATGAGATAACATGCATTACTGTAGGTCTTATAGTTTCAGAGATTCGAGACTTCAAATAGTACCCTGTTTTGTAAACTAGATAAAATGTTGAGTTTTGCTAACGTTTTTGGTTTAATATCGCCTTACCTAAATATGCTACGAAAAACATGAAATAATTATCTTATAGCGCAATTAATATTCTTTCATTTAAGGGTAAAATCAGGTCAGTAAACTTTGTAATTTAAACTAAAAACGCGAAATTCAAAAAGCAGGAGGTCCGCTATTTAAGTTTTTCATACAAATCGCAAGTCGTGTTGCAAAGCTGCAATTTTAGTATATTATATAGGCCCTATAAGGACGTACAAAAATGCATATTACAAGAAAAACAAAAAAGGCATTTCGGCATAGGACGAAAAAAACTGAAAAAATATTGGACTTATTTTACTTTTTGACTTTTAATTAAAAAACTATTATCTTTTTGATACTAATTGCTACAAAACTTAGAAAGAATATTAAATTTAAAAGGATTTGAGCTACCTTGCATTACCCTAAATTATATAGATTTAGAGATACGACATTTCAAAATGTGCCCTTCATTAAGTTAAGAAAATAAATGCATGTTTTGAAGCCTCGTATACCCCCAACTATAAGACTTACAGTAATTGTTATCGGCTCAATTTGTTCCAAATTTAATGTAGTTATTATCTACAATTACTTTTTTTTCTTAGCGCGAACGTTTTGCCAATATTTAGTGAATAGCTTTAACGTAACCTAAAATTTGTTTATATTTTGATAAAAGGGCACTTTATGAAATGTCGTATCTCAAAATATATATAACTTACGGTGATGCAACGTAGCTCAAATCGTTTCAAATTTAATGTTCTTTCTTAATTTTATAGCAATCAGTATCAAAATGATAATAGATTTTTAGTTAAACGTCAAAAACTAAAAAAAGTGCGAATTTTTTTCCGGTTTTTAAGTCCTATGCCCAAATTATTTTTTTGTTTTTCTTTTAATATGCATTTTCGTATATATCTATAAGGTCTTTATAATATACCAAAATTGCGGCTTTGCAACTCGACTTGCGATTTGTATGAAAAACTTAGATAGCGGGCCTCCTGCCTTTGGAATTTCGGGTTTATACTTTCAACTACAAAGTTCATTGACCTAATTTTACCCTTAAATTAAAGAATATTAAGTGCGCTATAAGGTCATTATTGCATGTTTTTCGTAGCATAATTAGGTGAGGCCATATTAAGTCGAAAACGTTAGCAAAACACAAAATTTTATCTAGTTTACAAAAAGGGGTACTTTTTAAAGTCTCGAATCTCTGAAATTATAAAACCTACGGTAATGCATGTTAGCTTAACTTGTTGGAAATTTATTAGTCTTTAAACGTTTATTTACATATGATATCAAAAAACGTAAGGTTTTTTAAATAAAAATCAGAAACTAAAAACTGGCCGTAAATTTCGCAGTTTTTCACGTACTACCCAGCTAGCACAACTTTTTTTTGCTTGCAAAATATGGTTTTATACTGTCCTATGGTGTCTAAACAACATACCAAAAATGCAGCGATACTACTTGATTTGCGAGTTTAGGGTAAAATTATGTACGATTTGACCGTACTATTAAAGTGTCTATGTAAAGTGACGTATTCGCATGCGGCGTAAATTGCCGCAATATCAAACTGTGGTCAATGCAATAATAAAACATTTTCAACTCATTAATTAAGAATGTATGAGTACAGAATATTTCATATTCAAGCTCGCCTAAGGGCTCAAGAAATACACGCACGATTCAAGTTACGGGAACTAACTCAATTAAAAGTTTAGGCTACATAATAAGACTAACTTTCTTCTTAGCTACAATAAGGCAGAATCTAAGGAATGTATTATTAGGAAACATAATATAATGACGCATAAAATGTATATAAAAGTATATGAAGATGTGTGAAATTACACAGTTAAGTTTTCCAAAAAATCACCTTATCAGTTTTTATTAAAAAAAATTGGCACATTTTCTAGAATCTCAATATTACATGCTATCTAATATGAGGACGTGGGTTCGTAACCCACCTTGGGCGTTTGTGAGTTTGGTTTTTTTTTCGGTATATACAGATTGGCTAAAAAATAAGTGAATTTCTATTGCCAGTGAGGTTTTAGGGCGCAGAATAGACGCCTTAGAAGATTTTTTTGGAAATTAGTGCAAGTATCAGAACTAGTAGTACCTAGTAGTACTTAATAGTAGCAACTAGTGCTATTTTACGTTTATATAAATAATCGACCCTTCTTAAACTTCCAAACAACTTCTAGGGGGCCTATTCAGAATCCCAAAAGCTCACAAGCAACGGGAATGCACTTATTTATTGGCCACCTTGTATGTAAAATCAAATTATTTTTAAACAAGCGTTTTGAATCGTCTGACACGATAGCAAGGAAAAAAAACGACTACCGGTTTTAACCCTACACCTCTGACCTGAGAAGAACCAGTGAGAAACTCAACGGGTCTTATTTTTGAAATGCTATTTATGTATGCCATCTTCACTTAAAAATCTACATTGGCTTAATATCAGTCGAGTGACAACATTTTGTGTTAATACTCCTTGGCCTTCTCTAACCAGCACAGAGAGAATTTCTGATGTGGATATGATAACATATTCAGGCGGTGCTTGATGTTGGTTGGAAATTAGTAAAATGGTCCCATATACTTAGAAATACGTTCCGCTCGACGGCTTTCCTTGATAATTGGATTGTTTGTGCCTCTAAGTAAAACTAGCAATTCGTCGTTTGTCCGCAAGCGTGATGAAAAACATTGTATGCATCACAGTCGGTAAGCGGAATACTAAATCGAGTCATTAAAAGCCGTCCGCCTACGGCGTCGGGCTTCTAACACTCTCGTTAGTAATTCCGTACTTACTTCCCTTGATGCACAGTGTACTATTTTGCTTATGCATGGCACGATTAATATAACAATCACACCTAATGGAAGATATTTAATTAAGTTCTGAACTATTGTTGGGAGCGTTAGTTAGGTAGTTTTACGGTACTTCTTTCATTCTATGAAACAGCATCTACTGTTACAAGGTTTCCTTGTATGGCCGATTTTTCTGGTAGAAACTGTCAAAATTAAATAAATAACATGTAACAAGGCTGAGAGGTATTTACTGATTTACCATGGCCAGGAATATGTAATCACGTGGTCTTCCACAGTTTTACATGCGTAATCTGCTCCGCATTGATTGAACACAAACTGCTGAAGGTTAATTTGTTTTACTGGATTCGGGTACAGAACGTGATCGTTTTAACATTTTAACGCTTTTTAAATTTGGTTGACTTTTCAAGTATTCAAAAGAGAAAGTATTATCACATTGAGCGTCGGGAACTCCCGAGGGGAGTTCTCTGTGGGAAGTCTATTTTCGCTACAAGTGGAAAAGTCACGGGAACGGCTACGAGCGTAGCGCGTATAGATAAATTACCTAGAGCTTGGAACTGCATTTGTAGTGGTGTTACTAAAGCAATACTTTAAAGTTGAACCTTATGTCTTTACAATTAGGTTTACTATAAGTCGAATAATGCCAATACATGAGTCGATAAAACACACACAATACACAATACATTGTAAATACGGGATACCACTACATAATTATGCAATTCCATGCTCTCGTTAATTTGTCTATACTCGTAGCACTCGTTGGCAATGAAAGTGTTATACGTAAATCTTCGGCACTACATAATCTCTATCAGCACGTGCTACCGTACATAAAATCTGATCAAAAGATAGGTAAGACTTTTGCGTGTCTTATATAGAATGAGCCAAAAATAAAGTGTATTCCCGCTGCCAGTCACATTTTGGGAATAGCCCATTTGGGGATTTTTGTTAAGAAATAAGTTAAATTATGAAAAGCAGTAGTTTAAAAAAAAGTCCCTTCTGAAACATCCAAAAGCATTCTAGGAGACTTATTCTGAGTCCCAAAACATCACAGGCAATGGCTTTTATTTTTTGGCCACCTTGAATATAAATGTCGAATAAAGTGTGCTTATCGTCCAATTAACACAGTAGTAAATAAACTATTTGGATTCTTTGTTACAAAATATATTATGACGATAACTGTATCAAGGCTATTGCTAAAGTTACTTTGAATTTGGTCTTTATCTCTTTTGGTATTAGTATACAGGATGATTACGGGTTCGTGATCCCAACTGAGAAAAACGTGTTAAGATGGTCTTTCTGAGCAAGTTTTCCCATGGAACAAATATCAAAATTTATTGCGAAAAAAAAACTTATGTCACACCGACCGACGCGGAAGTGTTAATATAAATCCTGATGTAATACAACGTTTACCTCGATTATGTTCTTACTTTTTTATGTTGTCGTAGACTAAGGAACATTAACCTATAAATCTAACCCAAATAAGAATCCAATAGCTATATCAAGTAACGGCATTTTAGCATTTTCTGAGGCGCGAATGACTGAGCAAACAAATAAATGTTGCCCAAGATATCTGAATATGCTTTTATTATTTTTTTATCTGTTTTCTTTATATGAAATCTCCCTGGAGCTTAGTGAGCTGAGGCAGGTACTAAACTGAACGAATTATGGAGGCCATTAAACAGAGGTTTGTTCTCATAAAC